>WAAB01019551.1:12565-23727 GCA_013389865.1 Piaya cayana | reverse complement strand
CTCTTGTCCTATCACTTGATACTGGGGAGAAAAGACCAGCGCTTACCTAACTACAACCTCCTTTCAGGAGCTGCAGAGACCACTGAGGTCTCCCCTCAGCCTCCTCTTCTCCAGGTTAAACAACCCCAGCTCCCTCAGCCACTCCCAGAACCCCTTGTGATTCAGGCCCTTTCGCAGTTCTGTTCCTTCCCTCTGGACATGTTCCAGACTCTCAATGTCGCTCTTGGGGTGAGGGACCAAAAACTGAACAGAAGATTCAAGGCGTGGCCTCACCTGCACTGAGCTGAGTGCAGGGGCACAATCCCTTCCCTGGTCCTGCCGGCTACACCATAACTGATCCAAGCCAGGATGCTGCTGACCTTGTTGGCCACCTAGGCCACTGCTGGTTCACGTTCAGCCACTGTTGACCAGCACCCCAGGTCCTTCTCTGCCAGGCAGCTTTCCAGCTGTTCTTTGCTAAGCCTGGAACACTGCATTGAGTTGTTGCGACCTAAGTGTTGTACCATATATTGGGCCTCAGCCCATTGATCCAGCCTGTCCAGATCCCTCTGCAGATCCTTAACCACACAGTAGCATCTCAAGAATAAAATCCATACATAGGTGTACAAAGGTCAGACATTCCAGGGGTGATAGATTCGGCTGAGTGGGGTGGTTTGGTTCAGCTGGTTCTGCTCTGCACGTGCAATAACTTATCCCACTCTATTCTCCATCCTCTTGTGCAGCAAAAAAAAAAAGAAGAGGCATCATTACATACTCCAAGTTAACTCCAGTCCTACAAATGAGCTCTGGTAGCAACTGGCTAATAGCAACGGCATTTCCAAGCCCTTTGTGTCCCTTGCCAGCTTCCAGCTGACACAAAGAGATTTGCTTCTGCCTCTGAGCACTATCCAGACACAATCAAATGGACACAAAGCCACCAGCTAAAAAGGAAAAGGAGATGATAATAAAGAATATTCTTTGGATGGTGAAATTCCCTGTATTGTGCAATAACATCAAGGTGCTGCAGCACGCGGTGCACCCACTCAGGGTCAAAGCTGACTTCATCAACAAGCCCAGGATTATTTGCTAAAGCAGCTCAGGACCTAAGCATCTGAAAGGGCATGTGCCTTTGTGAATTCTGATTGATCAGCACCGCACCGAATTAAAAGCCAACCTAAATAACCCCCCGGATCATTAACTAATTTGCTGTTAGAGTAAATCAAGCTGTGCTACATTACCCTGCTGCTTTGGCAAAGGAGGACAGGGATTTCTAAAGAAACAGCCACACGCACTCGTTCCACTTGCTCGCTCATTTTGCCGTAAAGCAGGGAGGCCCAGTTTGGGTCTCCAACGTTCATTAATCATCTTCTACTGACGTTCTTCAACGGAACGCTGAACGATTAAAACTTGAGCATTGCTCTTTTAAGCACTCAGGCATCCTTTTTATCTGCCAAGGAGGAACAGTTTGGCTGCCAACTGAGGTTAAACAAAGCAACGGGAAGATTTTTAGGTAGGCAGAATATAATGGCTCATCATGGAATTTGGCCAAATTGCCAGAAGTTACCCCACTGCATTTCTAAATTGCTATCCGATCCCACAAGGTAGGACAACACGTTGATCTTCCAGGCCAGAGTAAAATGGATGGCACAGAGCCTGCACTTAACTTGCAATTAAATTTTCAGTGGCTAATGAAGCACTACTGCAAACATAAGCACCAATGTTCCCTGTCTCGGCAACGAAGAGAGCAAGAAGTGCCTCCAGTGGAAAACTCCATTAGAACGGTAGCTTTCAGAGCCATAGAATCACATGGAAGTTGGAAGGGAACTTAAAGCCCATCCAGTTCCACCCCCTTACTGTGGGCAGGGACACCTCCCACTGGATCAGGTTGCTCATAGCCCCATCCAACCTGGCCTTGAACACCTCCAGGGATGGGGCAACCATCATTGCTCTGGATAACCTGCGCTGGGACCTCCCCATCCTCACAGCAAAATATTTCTGCCTAATATCTCATCTAAATCTCCCCTCTTTCAGTGAAAAACCTTCCCCTCTCATCCTCTCCCTGCACTCCCTGATCAAGAGCCCCTCCCCAGCTCTCCTGGAGCCCTTTCCAGCACTGGAAGCTGCTCTAAGGTCTCCCTACAGACTTCTCCAGGCTGGACAACCCCAACTCAGCCTGTCCTCATAGCAGAGATGCTCTCCGATCATCTTTATCATTTCTTCTGGACTCGCTTAAACAGATTCCCATCTTTCAGCAGGCATCTTTTCACCCATCTATTCAGGGATGCTGACATCACCAGCTGAGTGTGAAGAGATTGGCTGGTTAGTTGGGCTCAGATATCTCACTTTCTCAGCTGACAGTGCTCATTTTCTCAGTGACAGTGGTTGGCTGAGGCAGGGAGTCAAAGCTTGTTGGCTCAGATGGAGGCAACTCAAGTTAGATGGGAAAAATCAAGACAAACTCAAGCACACAGAAGCCTTCCAGTACTTTAAGGGGGGGATACAAGAACAATGGGGACAGACTTTTCACCAAGACCTGTTGCGTCAAAACAAAAAGTAATAGTTTTAAACTAAAGGAGTGAAGATTCAGGTTGGATATAAAAAAACATTTTACAATTACACTGGTGAAACACTGTCATAGGTTGTCTCTGGAGAGGATCCCATCTCTGGAAACATTCAACAACAGGTCAGATGAGCCTCTGAGCGATCTGATGAGTTAAAGTCATCTCTGCTCATGCAGGGATGTTGGACAGAATAACTTTTAAAGGTGCCTTCCAACCCAAAGCATTCTCTGGTCCTATGATTCCAAAGTAAAATTTGGATGGACATCAGCTTCATGAAAGCTTGTTGCATAGAACACCTCCATATTCATAATAAACACACTGTAATATTCACAGCAAAGGTGCACAGCCTACCCTACAACGACAGATTTTCTATTTCCTGCAGCCCCTGCAGACCATACCCAGCCTGGGGCACAGCTTTCCACCCCAAGAACTCAGCAGCCACCGCCAAGGTAGCCCAGCTTCATCAGAGCGAAAGGCACCAGGGAAGCCATCACCAGCTTTGGCTGGAGGCACCGAGGTTGCAGTGAAAACCTGTTTGTGTCAGCAACGCCGGCAGGTCTGAACTGAGCACAAAGAAGGTGCTGATCCAGATGAAGAAAACATTTTGCCTTTTGCCAGATCAGCACGCTAAATATTCCCCTTTTTTGTCAGCAATGTCAATAAAACTTGCTGGCTAACTGGGGCAGAAGGTGAGAAAAGCCCTCTAGGTCTTCATCCCTCACTTCAGAGGTGCTGATGTGCAGGTCTGGGACAGGCACTTAACGAGCCACACGGCTCGCACTGGCTTGCACTGACATCGCAGCCATGAACCCCATCACATCACAATTTTAGTGTCTGAGCAAAACAGAGACATGACGCAGCCTCGTACCAAAGCCCAGCGAGATACAAGAAGCATTTTACTTTGAAAATGAAGTGCCACCATTTCTCCCTTCTGCAGCTTAAAAACTGAGAGGTCTAGCGAATGGGGACGTAATCAACGCTATGAGAACAGGTTGAGAGAATTGGGGTTATTCAGCCTGGAGAAGAGAAGGCTCCAGGGAGACTTTAGAGCAGCCTCCAGTACTGAAAGAGGCTCCAGGAAAGCTGGGGAGGGGCTCTTGATCAGGGAGTGCAGGGAGAGGATGAGGGGAAATTGTTTTAAACTGAAAAGGGGAGATTGAGATGAGATCTCATCTCAGAAATATTTTCCCATGACAGTGGGGAGGCCCTGGCCCAGGTTGCCCAGAGCAGTGGTGGCTGCCCCATCCCTGGAGGGGTTCAAGGCCAGGTTGGATGGGGCTTGGAGCAACCTGATCCAGTGGGAGGTGTCCCTTCCCATGGCAGGGGGTGGGACTGGCTGGACTTTGAGGTCCCTTCCAACCCAAACCATTCTATAATTCCACAATAACTCTGCCACAAAATATCTACTTCCCTGAAAACAGCCTTCACGAAGTGGAACTGACAACGGTTTGCAGCAGTAACACTCAAAGACAAGTGAAGGACAGATGAAAAAGAGACGCAGCAACTTCTTTCTTTCCCCCCCTCTTCCTCTACCAGAAAGTAATACTTTCAAATGTAAAATATCTACTTCACCAACTTTGTTATATGAAGCATGTTGGAGAAAAAATACGTGTCATTATCATTTCAAACCAGGATAAGTGCAAAACATCCAGCTTGGGTTATTAGAAGATGCAAGCGAAGGTTTGCAAACACTACAACATACAGAAAGCATTTGTACAGCGAATATAATTGTAAAAACATCTGTTGAGGAATGGCAGGCACACAGAGCAGTGCACCCTAGAGTCTTGCTGGGTCCTGCCCTTGGGACAACAACCCTGTACAGCACTCCAGGCTTGAGGAAGAGCGGCTGGAAAGTCACCTGGTGGAGAAGGACCTGGGCATGCTAGTCAACAGCAGCTGAAAATGAGCCAGCGGTGGCCCAGGTGGTCAAGAAGGCCAACAACACCCTGGCTTGGATCAGCCATGGTGTGGTCAGCAGGAGCAGGGAACTGATTGTGTCCCTGTACTCGGGACCGGTGAGGTCATACCTCAAATCCTGGACCCAGTGTTGGGTCCTCAGCCACTCCTCATAATACGTGCTCTCCAGATCATAGAATCATAGAACCACCAGGTTGGAAGAGACCCACCGGATCATCGAGTCCAACCATTCCCAACAAACACTAAACCATGTCCCTCAGGACCTCATCTACTCATGCCTTAAACACCTCCAGGGAAGGCGAATCAACCACCTCCCTGATCTTTCAGCTCAAGGCAGCACGAGGCTTCTCTAGCCCTCTTTCTACCACACAAGAGTGGAAAAACTCCTTTTGGGAAACTTCCTCCTCCTGCACATCTCCAGGCTTTCTCGCTCAAGCTGTGCCAAGGACAATGGGGGTTTTAAACAACCTCAACGAGAAGGATCCTCTCCCCCATCCATCCACAGTGGTTCTCATTAATCCGAAGCCATCTGCAGAGAGGGTTCCAATGCTGCCATGGATAAGAAGATGCCACCAGTCGCTCTAGGAGCTGTGAACACACGCTCAGGGAAGAACGAAGGCATGCTTGGTTCGGTGATGCTGCCAGCAGTGGAGGAGGCAGCTCAGCACCAGCAGATGAGACACAAACAACTGCCCACGGGCCCCCAGCTGAGGAACCCAGCATCCTTGAGGAACCAAGGCTCTCCTAGCAACAGCATTTACCCCAGCTCATGCTGCAGAGAGCTCCAGCACTTCACAGGCATCCTTGGAGCAACCCACTCCAGAGAGAGGGATTTGCTTTGCCTCACTCAAGAGATGGTTTTTAGAGCAGAGACTGTGTGTAATCAGAGAGAACTGGTGCATAAAGAAATCAAACTACAGAGAAAACTTGATTTGGAGGAAGAGGTCCTCCTCGCAGACCTAAGGCAGGCAGAATCCAGACACTGCCCAGAAGCGTGTTGCACAAGTGCTTGTATTCACCACGGGCAGATGGCTGATTTGCCTAAACCAGCCTTAGTTCACCCTGAAACCAATCCATCCATCCATCCTGTGTCAGAATTACAGCTCGTGTTGAATTCGGCTTTATTACTCCAAAAATTTCAAGACAGGGAGCTCTCAGGAGCGTAACACTTGCTTTTCAACGCCATTCCCTGTGCAGGAACTGGACAGAAGCAGCCCCACACAGGACAACATGCGGGAATACATCAAGGATGGCAGGTGAAGGACGAGAAGGGAGAGTTCAACTCAATAGGGAGGGACCATAACTAAACCAATGCCTTCAGAAGGTACCTCACATGCGATAACACAGCTCAGGTTTAGCTCCTCTGCCTGCTGTTTGCAATTTAAATCACAGAGCTCAGCTATGCAAATCCATATGTAAAAGAGGCAAGAGATAAACAAGTGTTACAGAGGCTCTGGTGGAGCATCTTGAAGCTTTGATAGTATGTTTTCAGTGTATGCAAATATGGGAAGAAATTATGTGGTGAATTTGCATATAGAGGCGGGACTGAGGCAGGTAGCGTTTGCACTTCTATTTTCTCACTTGTTCACTGACTGGGAGAACTAATTGCGTAAAGGCATGGCTGCACACTTGGAGTCCTGCAGCCAGGTCAGGAATCCCCAACAACATAAGGAGATGGAACCATTGGAACAGGTCCAGAGGAGGCCACAGAGATGACCCAGGGACTGGAGCAACCCTGCTATGAAGACAAGCTGGGAGAGTTGGGATTAAGCCTGGAGAGGAGAAGGCTCTGTGGAGACCTTAGAGCACCTTCCAGTACTGAAAGGGGCTCCAGGAAAGCTGGGGAGTAGCTACTTCCAAACGTCTGGAATGAAAGGCAGAGGGGGAATAGCTTTAAACTTGAAGGGGGAAGATTTAGGTGAGACATTAGGGGGAAATTCTTCACAACAAGGGTGGGAGATCCTGGCCCAGGTTGCCCAGAGAAGTTGTGGCTGCCCCGTCCCTGGAGGTGTTCAAGGCCAGGTTGGATGGGGCTTGGAGCCCCTGCTCCCATGGGAGATGTCCCTGCTCATGTCAGGGGCGTAAAATAGGTTGGGCTTTAAGGTCCCTTCCCATCTCAAACCATTCCATGACCCTGTGACAGGGAGGGGTGTACCCCAGCAACACCCTTCACCTCCCCAAATTTCCATTCCTGTTTGGTTTTACACTATTGTCTTTTGAAGTTGTCATTGCCACAGACATAGGCAGTGGCCACTTTAAGCTTCAAAGAAAGTCACATTTGGTGGAAAAACACTGTCTGCATTAGGGGAAAGAAGGGAAAATTGCATTAGTAGATGGTTTTGGAGTTTTCCCCCCATTTGTCATTGTCTGGAGTCATGTAAAAAGTTGCCACCCTACCCAAGTCAACCCAAAGTGGATCACAGAATCATAGAACCACCAGGTTGGAAGAGACCCATCGGATCATCGAGTCCAACCATTCCCATCAAACACTAAACCATGTCCCTCAGGACCTCATCTACTTGTGCCTTAAACACCTCCAGGGAAGGTGAATCAACCACCTCCCTGGGCAGCATATTCCAATGCCCAATGATCCTTTCCGTAAAAAACTTCCTCCTAACCTCTAGCCTAACATGAAGTGGTTCTCATGAAGTGGCCTCCCACTTGTGTCTGAGTTACAACTTAGGTATCATTTCTAAACCATGCATTTTTTCCCCAAGTATTTATCTTACTGCTTCTGCTCATGCTCACCAGTAATCACAGCTTTTGTTATTCCACAGCAGCAACCTAGGGAAGACTCTGGCACGTCAGGACCTCCTGAGCAGCCCCAGTGAGCCCTGAGCCCTATCAATAACTGTCCCTGGCATCAGTTTTCCTGCTTCATATAGAAGCATTAAGATTAGAAAAGACCTCTAAGATCACCAACTCCAATCATTAGTCCAACACCACATTGCCTACTAAACCATGTCCTGAAGAGCCACCCCTACACACGTCCAGGGAAGGAGACTCCACCAGTACCCTAGGCAACGTCTTCCAGTGCTGATAACTGGCTATTACAAGTCCATGAAGCTCTCAGAATCCCCTACCCACTCTCATTTCTACTATGCCATTCAACCTTCCAACTAAAATTAACTTGGAATTACGAAAATCATTTCCACAGCCTTCCTAACACCCCACAGCCGGTGTGCTCAATGCACTCCTAAAGCTGGGACAAGCTCCCCTCATCATCCCAGCTATAAACGATCCTTTTAGGGCCAAGTCGGATGGGGTTTTAGGTAACCTGATCTAGTGGGATGTCTGCCCATGGCAGGGGTGTTGGAACTAGATGATCTTTAAGGTCTCTTCCAACCTTATCTATTCTATGATTCTAATGAAGTGAGGAGCCACTTAACACCGGGTTTCAAAAGCACAAAGTCCAGTCCAAAGTCCGGTGGACATTCTGCAGGTCTTGAGAGTTTGTTGTTTCCAGCTCCCCCACCCCCTGGGAGATGCTCCAGGAGAGCATTAAACCTGCTCACAGAGCTGTCAGTGCCGGGAAAGTAGAGTCAGAAATGTCACTGTGTTAAAAAGGATGGAAAGCAAGATGGCATCTGCTTTCCACTACATAAGGTAACAAGAACTACTGAAAATCTCTCTCCCAAAAAGCAAGACAGACATACAGTTTCTTAGGCAAACAGTGTCACCACACCAGGCTGCTGACTGGGGATACATTATGTGCTGAAGCCGCCTCCAGCTGCATTTAACACCCAAATCCTACCTAGGAGCAGGAGAACATCTATGGAAAAGCTGATTTCAGAGATTTAAAATGCATTCCTGGCACTAACATGATGGCTGGAGAGACAGTTTTAGCTACAAAAGCATAAAAATTAATTTTTTTTGCTAGAAGAAACAAGAAGTGCTTGCCGGGTAGGGCAGTCATTTCAATTTATACCACTCCGTATAAACAGATTAAACGAGATTATAGGGAGTGGCCGCGGATGCGCAGAGCGATAACCTAAGGGGACTTGGATTCTTCACTCATTCGAGCATCAAACTGATACTACTTGCTTAACGTGTTTGCATAGAAGCTGCTGTTCGCTTAGATACAAGGTCCATGGCCTCCAAAAGTCTTTTTCTGCATATTTGCGGTTTGCTGTGTACACTGAGAATTTGGGTCTCATGAGCTGTAGGAATAATATTTAGCAACTGTTATCAGAGTGATAAATAAACCAGAAAGCTTAAAATCCCAGCATCTTTAAATGCAAGAACTCTGACCTCTAATCAGGCACTGAATACTAAACACATTCCCATCACTGGAGTGACTCAAGTCAACACGCTAGAAGCAAAGTCAATAAAAGAAGCCACAGCAGCCGAAAGCAACTTCTTGGTAGAATTCAGAACCCCCTTCAGAAGGTCCAACTCAACACACACTGGAGTCAATAGGGCCTGGCCAATCCCCTCATGTTCCCAGCACAAAAGAATACACAGAAACACACACCAGCATCCCACCTGGTGAATCATAGAATCATCTCAACCCTGGTGAATCATACAATCATTTGGCTGGAAAAGACCTTTGAGATGGAGTCCAACTGTACCTTCCCACTACCGAACGGGGCCTCTGAGTACCTCACTTCCTCATCTTTTAAACCCCTCCAGGGATGGGGACTCCACCGCCTCCCTGAGCAGCCTCTGCCAGGGCCTGAGAACCCTTTTCAGTGAAGAAGCTTTTCCTGATGCCCAATCTGAACCTCCTCGCTGGTCCCACACTGCTCAGACCAGCTAGCAGGCATGCAACCTCCCCACTGTCTCCCCAAGAAGATATCACAGTCCTTGTACAATCATGAATCCAAGCATTAAAAATCAATTCAATTATACCAGCAGTTTCTGTAGCTCTAAATTAGCAGTTGCTTGCCCAGCATCACTTTATTTATTCATTATTGGGGGGGAATAACGTCACCACCCTGCAACACGGTCTGTTAACAGATGGATTTATGGCCATCACCAGTGGCTGGGACAACCCAGTGCCTCCAAAACTGAAGAAGAAAGGCATGAAGGGTTACATGGGAAAGTTAAGCAGAACCAAAAGTGCAGATGCTGCTCTTGGAAGGTTGCTGAAGTTGGGTTTTTTTCTCCTCCTCAAGTCCGTAATGACAGGCTGGATCCTACAGTGCCAAGAGGCAGGAATTACCAGCCACGTATTTTAAGTAGCATCGTGGTTCCTGTGGTGTGTCTAGAGAAAGAGGAGCACCTGTGACTACACAGCCAGCTATGTTCCTACCCAACAGCCACCCCAGCACCACCACCATTTATTTATTGTGCTACTAATGATGTGACGGAGCACGCAACCTGGATCAAGCGCTTTACTCATTTTCTGTTCGGGTTTAAAACAATAAAAGAAAATATAACAAGATGGAGAAGGTTACACTGAAATCATAGAATGGTTTGGGCTGGAGGGGACCTTAAGGGTCATCCACTTCCAATCCCCCTGCCACGGGCAGGGACACCCGTCCACTAGATACTCTGCTCAGATGAGTGGGGATCTTTAGAATCATAGAATCACCAGGTTGGAAGAGACCCACCGGATCATCGAGTCCAACCATTCCTATCAAAGATTTAGAAATCAATTTGTCTATCAAGTTGGAGGGCCTGGTCCAAGGCTGCTCAAACAACCCTCCAACCCCAACTTATCCAATGTAAGAAATCTAATATCAGAAGCAATTTCTCTACTGAAAGAGTGGTGAAGCCCTGGCAGAGGCTGCCCAGGGTAGTGGTGGAGTCGCTGTCCATGGATGGGTTCAAAAAACCATGTAGATGTGGCACTTGGGGACACAGACCTGGGGGACAGTGGGATTGTGGGGACAGTTGGACTTGAAGATCTTAGAGAACTTTTCAAGTCTTAATGATTCTACAAGCCTGTGATTCCAATTCTTTACACAGCTGGCTGGGACTGCAGAAGGCCTCACCTGTTGGGAGTGGGTAGAATCCTAGAGTAGTTTGGATTGGGAGGGACCTTAAAGATCACCTATTGTGACGGGCAGGGACACCTCCAACTAGATCAGGCTGCCCAAGGCCCCATCCAATGGGGGTTTGAACACCTCCAGGGATGGGGCAAGCCACAACTTCCCTGGGCAACCGCTTCCTACACTTCACCACACTCATGGTGAAGTGATTCCTCCTTATGTCTTACTTTATGGGTAAGTTCATGCTGACAAATTCTCACACAGTGCAGAGATGCCATTAGGGGAAAAGAGGACTTTCACAACCTGGAAGAGCAGTGCCACCTCCATCAGGCTCCCAGCCCAGTCTATTACATTCTTCCAGCAACAATCAGGAAGTGGTAAAAGCACCTCAGCAGTTTCAGCATTAGTCATGAATAAATAAAGCGCTGCCTACTTCAGGATTAGGCAGCACTGCAGAATAAGGCTCATCCCCAATATTTAGAATCATAGAGGAGGTTTAACAAGGCCAAATGCCAGGTCCTGCACTTGGGGCACAACAACCCTGAGCAGAGCTACAGACTGGGAGAAGTGTGTCTGGAGAGCTGCCAGGAGGAGAGGGACCTGGGGGTGTTGGTCGACAGAGACTGACCATGAGCCAGCAGTGTGCCCAGGTGGCCAAGAAGGCCAATGGCATCCTGGCTTGTATCAGAAAAGGTGTGACCAACAGGTCCAGGGAGGTTATTCTCCCTCTGTACTCGGCACTGGTGAGACCGCTCCTTGAATACTGTGT
>WAAB01019551.1:0-12372 GCA_013389865.1 Piaya cayana | reverse complement strand
ACTTTCGAACCCCTACAGGGATGGAAACTCCACCATTGCCCTAGGCAGCCTCTGCCAATGCATCACATAACCAAGTCATCAGCCCAGTTTAAAGGGGAATAATTGTTTTAGCTATATTTGTTCCAGCCCTCAGCTCACCAGCACCAAGCCCAGGGACACAATCCCTTCCCTGCTCCTGCTGGCCACACTGTTTCTCATACAGGCCAGGATTCCATTAGCCTTCTTGGCCACCTGGGCCACCACTGGCTCATCTTCACGCACAGAGCACCTTGCATTTCAAGCTATGGAAAGGAACAAATGAGATTAAGAAGATAAAGAGCAAGGATGCTCCATCACACTCCTCCAGCAGTAGGTGCCGAGCACCAACAGCTCCAGGGCAGGGCTGCTTGTTCCAACACAGCCACATGCCTCACCCAGTCGTATTTATTAATGTAGCTGCAAAGGGATTAATCCCCTTCCAGCCATCAATTCTCGATATAATAAACATAAACAAGTGTTTAGTTATTCAGGAGGAGGTGGGCACACTCTGCACGTACGTTCAGCTCCCAGCGCTGCCACTGACTGTATGTCAGGGAAATAATTTAATCTCTTTTTGACCCAATTCTGGAGCTGGACAAATATTGATTCTTTTGAATTCACTTGCCAAAGTGGGGAGGGGAAAAATGATTTAGATTAAGCTGAAGTGAAATGGTGTTTGTTGTTATTGCTGGGTTTTCAATTTTGTCAAAACATTACCATTTTGGATCCTCTTACTCCATCCCAAAATATTTATGTAGATGTGCTTGGATTTAATCTCTTTATTAAAGATGAAGAAAAAGCCAAATAAAAATATTGAACCACAACAAAAAATCATTTTAATAAGAGATCAACTGAAAGGGACTCCTGCAGTTCAAGTTCTTTCCCCATTTCTCAGACACAGCTGTAGCCAAGAGCTATTTTCATGGGAATAAATTATTCATGCAAAATAAAACAGAATGAGAGCTGAACTCTGCCCTGATGGGCAGCTCCAAGTGAAGGCAGCAAAGCTGCCAGAACCTTCTCCTACCAATTTTGGTTTAGTGCCTTTAGAGGGATACTCACTGAAGATTTATACAAATGCACATGTAGGTGCTTGTATTTTACATACATATCACCAGGTTGCCCAGAGCAGTGGTGGCTGCCCCATCCCTGGAGGTGTTCAAGGCCAGGTTGGATGGGGCTTGGAGCAACCTGATGCAGTGGGAGGTGTCCCTGCCCATGGCAGGGGGTGAGACTGGATGGGCTTTGAGGTCCCTTCCAACCCAAACCATTTATGATTCTATAAATACCCCGGGCCTTTGTTTCCATATCAGCAGTGTGAGACTACTGTGATCAAACCCCTCCAAAACAACCCTCTGGAAGCCGTTTGATAAATATTCATTATCGTGACATTCAGCTGAGAGGGAAAACTGCAGAATAATTAGCGAGCCTTGCATGCAAGCTCAGGATGTCAGGCAAGATGCGCAATTATAGTTTTGCCACAGCACTCAAGGGGTATTTAATGAATTTATTTGGTTGAGCATTTGTTATTTTCTGAAGCAGATGTCAACACTTCTATTTCAAGGAAATAATTTCCTCCCTCCCCATCATTATCAAAATGTCTTCACTTACTCCATATGCCAGGAGGGAAGTAACCGTCCTGCTCAAAGTTCCAGGAATGCTTCAAGAAGTAAGGAGAGGATGCTGAAAACCAGCATCAGAGTTTCCACTGCACCACCACAGTCAGGGGAAGAGCAGCTTTGAAAACCACAGAAGCTTGTGGGTGGGAAAACAAGTTCTGTCACTGGTCTTTTAATGTCATAATTACTTTTCACATTGATTAATTGCTGTGGTAGAGTTAGAGGAACCACACAAGGCTGCCAGAGTGTTCTGAGCTCTGTTATTGCAATTATTTGCATGCCAAAAAAAAAAGAAAAAAAAGAAGAATCCAAACAGAATCATAGAATCACAAACTCACTAAGGTTGGAAAAGATCTCTAGGATCATCCAGACCAACCATCGGCCCAATCCCACTGTGCCTACTAAACCCTGTCCCAAAGTGCCACCTCTACACGCTTTTTGAATATCTCCAGCGCTGAAGACTCCACCACTGCCCTGGGCAGCCTCTGTCGGTGCTTCAACACTCTGTCAGTAAAGGAATTTCTCCTAATACCCAATCTGAACCTCCCTGGTGGAACTTAAGGCCATTTACTCTCAGCCTATCACTTGTTACCAGGGAGAATAGCCCAGCACCCACCTCATCACAACCACCTTTCCAGGAGCTGCAGGGAAAAACGACGTCTCCCATCAGCCTCCTCCAGACTAAACAAATCCAGGTCCCTCAGCCCCTCACAGAACCCCTGTGCTCCAGCCCCTTCCCCAGCTCCATTCCCTTTTCTGGACGCGCTCCAGCCCCTCAATATCCTTCTTGGAGTGAAGGACCCCAAACTGAACCAAAGATTTGAGGTGCAGCCTCACCAGCACCAAGTTCAGGGGCCACAGAATCACAGAATCACCGGGTTGGAAGAGACCCATCGGATCATCGAGTCCAACTATTCCCTCCAAACACTAAACCATGTCCCTCAGGACCTCATCTACTCGGGCCTTAAACACCTCCAGGGAAGGCGAATCACCCACCTCCCTGGGCAGCATATTCCAATGCCTAATGACCCTTTCCGTAAAAAACTTCCCTCCTCCTGCTGGCCACACCATGGGTGATCCAAGCCAGGATGCTGTTGGCCATGTTCAGCCACCACCAGCCAGCACCTCCAGTGCCTTTTTCCATTGGGCAGCTTCCCAGCTATTCTTCCCCAAGCCAGGAGCACACTGCATGGCGTTGTTTCTTTCCTTGCTTCTCCAGTCATTTCGATTTTTGGCTTTTTGCTCTGTCCTTTGACCTCAAGCTCTCACCAACACCATTAAATCTGAGTTGATGTGTTTGGGGGGGCATGTGATACAGCACCTCCTGGGCAATACTCCACCCACGGGAAGGGCCAATACATCACGAGTTCTTTGAAGCCAATTCAAAGTTATTGTTTTTCAAACCTGTAAGAATCATTGTCAAGCTCTTCCGTACTATCATGAGAACCATAAATCCACTTTAAAAGCAACTGAAAGCACAGATGCCATCTGAGCCAGTCTTGAACTTTTCACATGAAGCTGACAAGGCCTTAAGTGGAAGAAATACTACTGGTTCTTCAGTGAATTCCTCTAAGTTCTTACCAACAAAAACCACTCACATTTTTTCCTGCCCAGGCACCCAAACACTCCACAAACATCAACAAACTTCAGAACTCAGGTTCAGGAGGTAGGACACGCACACAGACATGAAACCCACGAGCACTTTTCCTCCATCCCTTCTTCATCAGCTGATACAACCAACTGAAAACAGCAGAAGAGCCTTTAAAACCAGAACAAAAAGAAAATTGCAAAAAAACTACAAAAAAAGGACTGAAAGCATCACTTTGCAGAACGTTTTCCATCTCCAGCCATGGAAACACATCTTCAAAGGTCTCCACCCTGCATTAGAAATAATCAGAAGATTTCACAAGCTGCTTCTAATCAAGGCCCAGAAATCCACTTCTACCTCCCAGCACAGGAAAGAAACAGATCTGTCAGAGCAAGTCCAGATGAAGCCGTGAAAACGACTTGAGGGCTGGAACACCTCCCATACAAGGAGAGAGCTGAGAGAGTTGAGGTTGTTCAGCCTGAGAAAGGCTCCAGGAACACCTTCCAGTACTAAAAGGGGCTCCACAAAAGCTAGGGAGGGGCTCTTGATGAGGGAGTGCAGGGAGGGGATGAGGGGAAACAACTTTCAACTGAAAGAGGGGAGACTGAGATGAGATCTTAGGAAGAAATGTTCTCATGTGAGGGTGGAGAGGCCCTGGCCGAGGTTGCCCAGAGCAGGGGTGGCTGCCCCATCCCTGGAGGAGTTCAAGGCCAGGTTGGATGGGGCTTGGAGCCTCTGATCCATTGGGAGGTGTCCCTGCCCATGGCAGGTTCTTGAAGTGGATGGGCTTTGAGGTCCCTTCCAACCCAACCTGTGATTCTAGAATCACATGGAAGAATTCAGTCCCATTCAGACACATACAGTTACAACCATGCACCGTGGTACACGAGCACTTCCATTATCTGCAGTCAGAACCAGCATCGGAATTTGTCATATTTATACTGCAAAGAAAAATGGCAGCAGCGATAACATATAACACTGTTCTTCCACTCAGCTTCTCCTGGTGCTGCAGTCTCTCATAGAATCATTAATATCATGAGAAGCTGGCAGAGTGAGTTTGCACTGTTTTTTATAACACAAGATCCAAGAGGCAGCAGCGAAATTGTGTGGCTACTGCTTCACACCAGGCAAGGAAATTGTGGAGCTTACTCCCAGAGAATATTTCGGAGACCAAAAATAGAAAGCATTTCAGAAGAAGCCCAGGTAATTGAAGAAAAGGCTTATTTCAGACTCTGAAACATACGGATGTGTTTGGAACCTTCATTTCAGGCAATCCCTCAGAGGTTGCAGCAGTCAGGAGGGCACATGGGCGACACACCACCTCCAAAACAGACCTTGCCCTGTTATGCCCATGGTTAGGGTTAAGTCACAACTTCTATTCTACCTGCAGCACATTAGCATGGAAGAGACTCTGCTGGACAGGTGTGATGTTTCCTATAGAGAGGATCATTTAATCCTTACAGTTGGGAAAGATCTCTAAACTCACCCAGTCCAACCATCATCCCAACCACCATTGTGCCCACGAAACCCTGTCCCCAAGTGCTAGTCACATTTTTTTGAACTCCTCCAGGGATGGAGACTCTATCACTGACCTGGGCAGCCTCTGCCAAGGCTTCATGACCTTTTCAGTAAAGAAACTTGTCCTAATAGTCAATCTAACCCTCCCCTGGCACAGCTGGAGGGCATTTCACAGAATCACCAGGTTGGAAGAGACCCATCGGATATTTTCTCTCATACATAAAAGTATTAGCCTTAAAAAATTAATTCAAAGTCACTCAATCCCTGCAACTTTCCACACAGCACCAGGAGAGACGATGCTAACTCATCAGCCACATCAGACACTCAATCAGCCTCCAAACCTGCCCTGGCCATGAGTCAGGGGGAACAAAGTAATATTAACAAGTCTAGATGTCACTTTTAAGTGAGCTCATCAAGGTCGTGTAACAGATCTGGGTTGGAGAGCCTGAATTTCAGGGTGACCTTGAAGGGTTAGGAGGGTTGACCCATAAAAGCCTGAAATCCTACTTCACATGGCCAAAGAAACACCCTACCAATACAAGCATAACCTAGAAAATTAAAGGTTTTATGCCTTGGAGAAGTGAACCTGTNAAAAAAAAAAAAAAAACACAATGTGCCTTAAAATAACCTTCACTTTGACTTTTTTCCTTGCTTGCTCATTCTCTGGAGACTTGATGAAAGGAGTTTTCAGAACCCATTTACCTGAAACATGCATGGTTAAGAACCCTTCCACCCATGGCTGCTCTAGAAAGCAAATTCATTCATGGGCTATGAAAGGCCAACATGCTGAACTAGTTCAACTTTTGTCATTTGTTTGAGCAACATGATGTTATTGTGCATGTTTTTATTCAATTAACAGAAAATGAAAGCTATCTCCCCATGACAGAGCATGTCACACAACTAACTCCATAAGACCCACCATCTTNTCCCCTCAGCCTCCTCTTCTCCAGGATAAACACCCCCAGCTCTCTCAGCCGCTCCTCATAAGGCCTGTTCTCCAGCCCCTTCACCAGCCTAGGAGCCTTGATGGCAAGGAGGGTTCAGGTACCAGCCCAATAGTAACAAAGATAAAGATTTTTATTCTAGCAGTAATTGCTCCTCCTACGTGAGCTTCCAGCCATCTCTACCATATGTAGGAACATGAACCAGTAACTGCTGTGCATCTTGAACCGTACTGGGTTCAGAAAGCACAGCCCACGTGAAATGAAGACTTCTCCAAAGGAACACGAGCACAAGTTGCACAACAACCATTATGAACAGTTATAACCAACGGCCTCTTTGGCCACTTGACTACTTTGCATCTGTAACCTTGCTTTTAAGACACCCAAGGCCCCAGCACTGACTGCTCTTCAAGGAAGCCGGGGCCAAGTGCTTTGAAGCCTTATGTTCCCCTGAGGCAGGTAAAGGCTTTTCCCAAACCCAGTCCTGGAATTGCAGAGGATTTCTGCAAGGGAAAGGACACAGGGTAGTCAGGTGGAGCAGCCTGTTGCCTCAAGGCAACACCACGTTTAATTGCAAGGTGAGAACTGCCCCAAACGATGCAGGACAGACATCTGCTGGGCTAGTCAACATGACTAGCAGTTCACCCAGCTAATTAACCTGAGCAGGACAGGCATAGGGCATGTTGAGCCCTAGGAAAGGCACTTGACTCCTCAAGCAAGGCACTCTGGGAAAAGCTGCTCTGCCTGCTCCCTGTAGGACAGTTCTGGTCTGACCCTAATGCCTACACCACACTGAAATGCCATGTGCGTACTTGAGATGAATCCCTGGCAGAGCTTCTCCATAGCCTGAAGCTCTTCACTGCAACAGCCTAATTAATAATAATCCTCAAAGATGCAGAGCTCTCGGTACTCTTCATCTGCAAATCTAGAAGAGCTTTCCAAAAGAATTTAACACTTTTCTTTGTTTGCACAAGGGTACTCAGCTACATCCTTCAAATCAGGCCTACACCTAAGGCTCTCCTCAGACCACCTTCCTCTTCCACCACAAGAGAGACTCAACTGTGCCTACGCAGCAAAATCAAACAGTTCCAGCCTCCCCTGCTCCATTTGCTGCTTTATTAGTGGACCAAGCCTCTGCCCAGGTCAGCACCAATCCACCTTCCCACAGAGCTCCAGAGAGAGTATCCTGGAAGAGTTCACTTGGAGAAGACCTTTGAGATCATCAAGCCCAACTGTACTTGTCCACTACCAATCTAAACCTCCCCAGCATAACATGAGGCCAGTTCCTCTCATCCTACCACCTGTTACTTGGGAGAAAAGAACAAAATTGAAGCATTTAACTGCTGCAAATTGAAGCCTTCAGTGACTTCACCCAGAGCTCCAATGAATCCAGATTCTCAGAGCAAGAATGTATAAAGTGTATGGGTTGTGTTTTTAAAAGCTGACCTTGACAGTAAAAGTCAAACGAGCCACGTGTACAGGAATGAGGGCACAGGGTGGGATGATTTCAGGTTTTGTGCTCTTGGAGGACACCCTGAGATGAGTAAGAGCATCTCTCCAGCTCTGATAGCCAGCAGAGAGGAACAGACAGCATGGCTGAGGAAGCCTCGCTTTTCTAGGACACTGAGCCAATAAATCACTTGGCCACTATAGGTGTTAAAACCCAGAGTATTGCTTCTTATCCAAACATAATCATTGCATTTCTTTGTGTTCCCTTCCATATTCCCAGGGATACTGCAATGTTCTCAAAGAATCCAAGATTGCTACTGCCTGACAGGCTGGCTAGAAGAAAGATTTCTGCTTGAAAACTGTCCTTAGCATCTCTGCACTGAGAGAAGAAACAAATCTCCATGTATCTTCCCTTCGGAGACAGGGAGCTGAACCAGAAGTTTCCAGGTTCCTCTAAATGCCACAGCACCAGGTCCTGCCATTCCCCCCCACCTCTCTCCACCCTAGAAAGACCTATTTGGGGACCTCCAGCAGCCACAGCTGAACGAGGCCACTTCCCCTAGTGTTTTTCCACATCACCTCCTTGACTTACAGTTGGGTTCAAGCACACCCTTAGAGATATCTTGATATTGTTCCCACAGTGCTGCCCTGCTCCTGAGGGGACACAAGTGACCACTTCTGATCCAAAATCCCTTACAGAAGCCTTCCAGTACTGAAAGCGGCTACGGGAAAGCTGGGGTGAGGCTCTTGATCAGGGATAGGACTAGGGGGAATGGCTTTAAACTGAAAGAGGGAACGTTAAATCACTTTTTCCCCATGGAGGTTCAGGAAAAAGCTTCCTATTATGTCTGAGATGGTGTCAAAGTGGAACTTCTAGCCCATTTTTCAGACCGGTTTTGCCCCAGTAGAGTTGGCTCTGTCACTATGTACTCCCTCTCAAGCCCCCGTTCTACCTTCTGCAGGCTCAATGCCGTTTTCTCCCTGAATTCCATCAAAAGAAACATGTAGTCCAAGAGAAATAAGACTTAAAAAGTTGTTTTCCTAACACACACCACTGCTATTGCTGAGGTAGAGCTCCCTCCTGCAGGGGCAAGAGGTCTATGGGATGGGTTAGACACACACAGCACTGAAATTTAAGTCTCTGCTAGACTGCAGAGCAAAATGAATCAACTCAACCCAACAGTCCCCAAATCCTTGCAGAAGAACTGGTACTCACAGAAATGGAATTGCTTGCTTGGAAAAGACCTTTGAGATCATTGAGTCCAACCGTACCTGTCCACTAAACCAGATCCCTAAGCACCTCATCTGGTAATCTGTCTTTTAAACCCCTCCAGGGATTTTAAACTCCACCACCTCCCTGGGCAGTCTCTGTCAGCACCTGAGAACCCTTTCTAGGAAGAATTTTTTCCTGATATCTCATCTGAAACCACCCTGGTGCAACTTGAGGCCATTTCTTCTCACTGGTTGAGGAGACCAGCCTCCACTTTAGCAAGGAGCCTCCTCTTCTCCAAGCTACACAGCCCCAGGTCCATCAGCCTCCTCTCATAAAACACATTCTCCAGACCCTTCTCCAGCTCCATTCCCTTCTTCAGATTAGCTCCAGCCCCTCAATGTCCTTCTTGCAGGGAGGGGCCCACAGAACCCATGTACTCAACAGAACCGTGCTCAGAGACTAAGGGAGGAAGGATGAACTTCAAGATTCATCTTAAAATGAAAACACACAAGCAAACCCTAAGGTTATTTTCTGAACAGATCTCCTATACCTATTGGAGTTCCCACTATTGCAGAGATCAGACAAGAGATGTCGTATACCTCCCTCTGAAGAACACGCACGGCAACACCTCAAAGCGTGCAATAAGGCAGCTTTACTGTTCAGATTATTTGGGTTTCATCATTTCATAACCCTTCAAATGCCCAAAAGCTTAAGCATTGCTGTTCCTGGGCTGCTTTTCTTATCCTACAAAAAGCCCTGACCACACTACACAAATTTCTTATGTTATTGTATCACTGCAGTGCTTTACTGTTCTAGTCACACATGTAAAACCCCAACAGAGGCGTCCAAGTGATGGAAAACCAAAAAAAAAGTCTTTCTCCCAGGCAAAGGTAAATGGATTTTGTTGAGTAACACTACCAGCCCATGGCAATAGCAGGGTTTTTCCTCCTATAAGAGCATGCGTAAGTCATTCTATCAGCTAATTAGAGCCCATAGTCAGCACTAACCACCCATGACCTGAATCAGATGCCCACACTGCTTCCTTGTTTCCCACCTCTCACCCCGCTCAGGAGCATCTCCCACACAATGACAGGCTCAAAGGGTTGGAGTTACTCAGCCTGGAGAAGAGAAGGCTCTGGGAGAGACCTTAGAGCAGCTTCCAGTGCTGAAAGGGGCTCCAGGTTGGATGGGGAGGTGGGAGTGGGAGGTGACCCTGCCCCATGGCAGGAGGTGTAACTGGATGGGCTTTAAGGTCCCTTCCAACCCAAACTGTTCCATGATTCTATGATTTGCTCCGTGCTTTTTTGATGCACCTAGAAGGTAGTGTAAGACAATTCAGAAAGTCATCCCCATCCATCCTTAGATTCCAACATCACTTATCCATAAACCTCATTTTCACCCTCCTATTTAAAAAGGCAACAAGCCAGCAAGCCTTGCAGAACCTGCTGTACTTTCCAACTTTCCAGTTTCTTTGAGTTCTTTAGAAACACAAAAGGAAAAAGTGTTCCAAAGGACCTTCTAGAAATTACTGTCAAGTTGGACACCAGCTTTCAGGTCACCCACATCTGGGGTCACCCTGCTCGAGCCCTGTCCTCAGCTGTGAGGATGGGGCCAGCACAGGTCCAATAGGATTCACACTAAAATGGGCTCCTGGTATCAGATCTCCCGCATTCACCTGGCCTTTGTGAAAGGCAAATGAGCCTTTAATAATTCTTACAGTAACTAATGTTTCTCTTTTTGTTCCACACCACCTCTCCCACCCCCACCCCCCCCATTAAACTCCAGACTGCAATAACTGCTTCATAAGGACCTGCTAATTATTATTATTTACATGGCAATAAAGCCTTGGAAATCCTGCCAGGAGCCTTGATCCCACTGTGACAGGTGATGCACAAGCAGCACAGACCTACCCTTAAGGCTTCACGGTAAATTTGTCTCAAAAGAAGGGAAATTAGCTCTTCATTTGCTGCCCTCTGTAAAGCTCTTTGTTTGCCTTACTCACTTCTATCTCTCTCCATTTTCCCCACCCTTCATAGTCCCACAGGGACCTGCACATCACACCCTCCAAGTGGCTTTTGCTTTGGTGAATCAGCCTCCTCTTTCAAGACCCTGAGGGCTTTCATATTCCAAGAACCTTTTGTTTCCCCTACACACGGCAACCAAGAGCAGACACCTCTAAGGGAGCATCCAGAGTCACAAACTAAGATCCATACACAAAATATCAGAGCAATGTAGAACCGTTAGGTTGGAAAGGATCTTTGAGATCAAGTCCAACTGTACTTGTCCACTGCTAAACCATATCCCTAAAGCACTTAATCTACCCATCTTTTAAACACCTCCAGGGATGGTGATTTAAATCACCTCCCTGGGCAGCCTCTACCAGTGCTTGAGAACCCTTTCCATGAAGGATTTCTTTTTCCTGATGTCCAATTTGAACCTGCCCTGGCACAGCTTGAGGCCATTCCCTCTTGTCCTATCACCTGTGGCTTGGGAGAAGAGACCAACACCCACCTCACCACAACCTCCTTCCAGTCAGTTGTAGACTGAGGTCTCCCCTCAGCCTCCTCTTCTTCAGGCTAAACCACTCCAGGTCCCTCAGACATCTCTCAGAACCCTTGTTCTCCAGCCCCTTTTTCCCAGCTCCATTCCCTTCTCCAGACATGCTCCAGCCGCTCAATGTCCTTCTTGGAGTGAGGGGCCCAAAACACCCAAGATTCAAGTTCCACCTTCATCGACACTGAGTACAAGGTTGAATCACTTCCCCACTCCTGCTGGCCACACCATTTCTGATACAAACCAAGATGCTATTGCCTTTCTTGGACACTTGAGCCCCCATGCTTTAGGTAAGTTTTATCATTTTAAAGTGTAATAACAGACTTACAATTATGTAGTTAGTGACACAACCATCGTCTTAAGTGGAAAAATGCATTTCCTGCTCTAAGTGAGCAGCTGTAAACTCAAGATTTTAATTGAGGAAAATCAAACCTAAGAGGATCTCACTTCCACTTAAAATTCCATTCTTACTTCACAGTGATCTCAAACTAGTTAAAACCAGAAGCTTTCCCTGCACACACAATAGTGTTTCTCAGCAATGCAGGAGTCAGTCTTTTGGGGATACTTGACATATCTTGAATCGTAGAATCACTGAGGTTGGAAAAGACCTCCAAGATCATCCAGCCCATCTGTCAGCCCAGCACCATCGTGCCTGCAAAACCTTGTCCCCAGGTGCCGCAGCTACGCATTTTGTGAACCCCTCTGGGAATGGTGATTCCACCACTGCCCTGGGCAACCTCTGCCAAAGCTTTAATCACTCTTTCAGTGAAAAAAAAAAACAAAACAAACAAAACTTCTAATATCCAATTTAAGACTCCCCTGGCACAACTTGAGGCCATTTCTCACTTGTTACTCAGGTGAAGAGCCCAGCACCCACCTCACCACAGCCTCCTTTTCTGGGAACTGCAGAGAGCCATGAGGTTTCCCCTCAGCCTCCACCTCTCCACACTGAGGAGCCCCAGGTCCCTCATGTGCTTGCAGAACCTCGGGCTCCAGACCCTTCCCCAGCTCCATTCTCTTCTCTGGACACTCTCCAGACACTCAATGTCCTTCTTTGAGTGAGTGGCCCAAAACTGAATCACCGCACCATGGACATCTACAGCCTCACCTTTCCCACTACAATACAGGCACCAATCAGGGTCACCTTTTCCATCTCCACATGAGCAATGAACTCTGCCCAGGCTCTGTACAAGCACCACTGCCACTCAGCTAGACCACAGCTGGCAGACACTGCACACCACCTCTGCCAGCCACAACCACCTTCTCAACAACATAAAACTGATGAGACACATCAGAATTAGCCAGTGTAAATGTATATTCCAGTGCACAACACAACTAACAACAGCTTCTCTAAGCAACACCTTATATTTAAGGACACTGGGGAGCGAGGGCTGAAACTTTAAGAGCTATAATAAATTGCTTCTAAAACCCCATTAGAACACAATCACGTAACAGTTTGTGTTGGAAGGAGCC
>WAAB01019549.1:0-15152 GCA_013389865.1 Piaya cayana | reverse complement strand
TTATTATACATTATAGACATTTTTGCACCATATTTATTTTTGTTTGGGAAGTTGATAGAAAAAATGTCAATTATCAAGAAATAAAATAAAACTGCTGCATGCAGCCAAAGCACTTCAGAACTGCAGAAAGAAATCAAATTGTTTTAAGAAGCCAAAGCAATAAGGGAACATTATTTATAAGGGAACATTATTTGTTCCTTGCACGTTGTAGAAGCCATGATAGATTTACGAACTTTTTTGAAATTAAAAAAAAAAGTAATTAAAAATACATGTCCCTGCTTCCTTTGCCTTATGAACAGTGCCACTGAAACACATATGTCATTTAAAGAAGCCACATTTTATTTTGTGAAATAGGCAGTAATAGAACCAAAAGTAAACAAGCAAGAAAACCAACCACTCCTTGTGCATATTGCCTTGGCCAGCCACATTGCATGTGAATTTTGGAACACCTTATGTTCTGAATCAGACCTTTAATTCTCAAAAGTACCTGCTTAGGAGGAAGCCGAAGGCCAAATTTCAGCTTCAATCCTAAACTATTTGGTTTCAGAGCAAGATCTGAAGTCAGCACTATTAAGTATTGTTTTGTACATGGACATGGCATGCTTGCTCCACTAACTGTCTTCTCATTCTACCAGGTCTTTTGCAGCATTATACGACTATTGATCATACCTTAGTCTTGCCTGCAAAACTGCACCTCTGTCAGTTGATGCCAATTTTATTTTAGTCCAGCTTTATACAGAATTTGTGTAAACCAGCAGAGGAACACATAAGTACCGGCAGCAGATAAGCAATGGTCAGCTCCACCTGTCCCACACTGCATTATGGCTACAAGCCTTGCTAGTAAGGAATGAACTGATTATAAACACTCAAAGAAGAATCCTAACTGGAGTTAGCAAAAGAAAATTGCTATTTATGGACAGTCTTGCCACAGTGTTCTTTAGGTGAACGCTGGTTTGTGTGCAGCATATGGGTACTTCTGATGGGTACTACTGATGCTAAACTCAACCAAGAAGTATGAACTAAAAAAAGCTTTCTATCATGTCCTTTTGCCAAGGGAACAACATCCAATTTTGCCTAAATAATGAATTCCTATGACTGCACTAATGCCCTGAAATAGCTGGGTGTGAAGCCACTGATGACTAGGGAACTTCAGCTATGTCAGAAAGGTGTGATGTTTCCTCATTTACACACCCACCACGAACAGAGGAATCTTGCCACTGGTTTCCTATAGAATTTTAAATTAGATTCAAAGAGTCTTTGCTTACCTTTACAGTTGGGTCCCAGATAGATAGGAGACTGCCTGAAGCTCTGAAAAGCTACCTGCATTTTTCTGGTACAAGACTTTCTATGATAAGGGTAAACATGTAGGAGATAAAGACTTCTTAGGTACTTGTCTGGTACTTGAAATTCATTGATCATGAAAAGCTGTGTTTCCAGTAAAAACTGCATTTTCTTAATACTGCATTTTCAATTTATCTTTCTGCAACTGTACTATAATAACACCATTCCCCCTCTCCAGTCCTTTGCAGTCAAAATACAGTGTTTCAGTTGCATATTTCTACCAGATAGCTCATTGTATATGACCTGAAACATGCAGTTATCTAAATACATGATAAATATTGTGGTATCTTGTATTTAAGCAGGTGCAGTTTTCCATATATATGTTGCAGAAATATCCTTTTGCAGTTTGCAGAGTAAGGTTGTGATGTCACTAAGAAATACCTTCAAATAACAGTGGTTATTTGATAAGTTGGAATGAGAGGAGAATTATCAGTGTGATATGGTCAAGCTATATAGGCACTAGCAAAGCAGTCAGTTATGTGAGGTATGTAGTAAACCTGTAATGGTACTTGGCAGTATGAGAATCACCAATATGAGAACAAAATATCATTTTTGTTGCCTTCGTGAGTTCTGAGGCTTTATGCAGTTGTCATCCCAGATTTTCTTCCAATGATGCTTTAAATTAAAGCCTCAGACAAATAAATATTTGTTGATGAAACTGAGAAATAATGATTAAAAATAATAGCTTATGAAGAAAAGATGTACAAGACATAAGCTGATCAGTGAAAGAAAATGGAATGTCTAGCAGATTGTTGTGTAATATCTAGAAATAAGATCTCTATTTACCTCTCTACTTGCAGCTTGTGAAATTGTTGCTTAGGTAATTCTATAATTCCGCAGAAGCCATACATTATATTACCTTGTGTCATAAAAATAAAAACAGCAAACAGAAGAAGTGAGAGGTTGGTGTACCTAAGGCTTCTTTTATATATCAAACTTGAATTTAAATAAGGCTATTTAGTGGTTATATTGAATTGCATATCATATAAGAAAAAAAGGAGAGAATGAATGTTGAAAACAAAAGCTGTGAAGAATTTTCCATTTATTATTTTAGCTTAAAATAAAATCTAAAAAAAAAAGGAAATAGAAAAGCTGACCCTAGAGATCAACTTTTGAATATAAAATAAATCCTAAAGCCACATGTTGTTGCCTCAAGCATTAACAAAAGTTTTAAATCAAAACAACAACACTAACGAAGATTTTACTGGATCAGCTCCACTTGACTACTTCACAACTAGTAAAAATAAAGTACAAGAAATCAAAGGTTTTCACTTTAGAATTAGGAACAAAAGAATGGAAGCAGCATTTGGCAGATGTGATGAAAAAACCTACTGAAAAACAGATTTATTAAGTATAAAGCAGGACAGGATTGTTACACTTTCTTGCAATGAAATCCATAGGATTTCCACAGGAATGTGTTTGAATTAAGGCATAAGTTTTAGGCTAAACATGTAACAATAATTTGAAATTTTTCAGCAGTGAATAATTTAGTGTCCTTTTCTAAAGCTGCCCTATCACTGTTTGCATACTGTGTTGGAAATCTAAGCTACTGTCTCCAAACAAAAACCACAATGTGTCAACTTTTGGGGGTTTTGTCTTTAAAACGTACCTCCTTTAGTGTTCTCTTGCCTTCTTAGGTGTGACTTGCTGGATATCCTGCTCTACAGCATAGGATATAGACCACAGCGCATGAAAAGCAGTCCTGACGATGGTCCTCACATGGAGGGATACAGATTTTGGGCAGGCAGTTATTTCCATGAATCTGTGTGGCAAAGAAGGTGCAACAGCTCCAGCAACTGCTAAGTTAGCACATACTAGTTGCAGCAGCTTCTCCAACCCATATACTACTCTTAGCAAATACAACCACAGCCAAGCACGCAGAGCCAAGTTATGTTCTTAGCTGCACCGATATAATTCTGAGTGGATGATGGCTTGTTCTGTTCATTCATAATTAGTACTTGTGTTAATGTGTTTAGATATGAAAATAACACTTATTCAAGCAACCTCCCACTCATATAATATTACTGTTCCCACTGAAAGTGATGAAAGGTTTAATTAAGTGAAGACTTCAGAATTTTGTAAACATTCAGTTGGAGTATAATTCACTGCCAAATTCAAACTTGTTTGCCCCTGCTGTAAAAGGCAACTCTACTGAGTTTAATGGAACTGTGTCTCATTTCAGACTGCATCGAAGTTTCATTTAAACCAAAAGATTCTACAGGCTTGAAAAAGTAATTTGTAATAAGGATTTAACCAGGCTGTGCAGAAGGTGCTGGTTTGCATTTCCTTTTACCCTAGCACAAATTTGGGAGAATTGGCTTTTACTCTCATATATATTTGATGCAAGACAGCTAAGAAACGTGCTGAGCTTTTTTCCTGTTTTGCTTTCCACATCTGAAAGTAAAAAGTGTAAGCAATGCTTCTATACTCTCAGTAAATAAATATTTCACCTTAACTGTGTTCTGAAGTCTGTATATGTGTTTATGACGTGCCATTTCAGTATTTAAGCAATTGATTTTTTTTAAAAAAATCCATCTTTATTAAAAAGCCATATTTTTTGACTTAATGGCCTAGAGTGAAGCCAAGGGCAGATAAAACTAGCAAACTGACTGTTAACTTCATTAATGACTGATTTCCTCAGGATTATTGCTATTATAAACTGAATTCAGTGGTTTAGAACAGAAAATATTCCATTGCTGTTGCTCACCCACTCCTCCTCCTCCTTAATGGAGCTATTACATAATTCAGGGCACATTTAGGAAAACAGTTATTTTTATTTTAGTCTTTTTATATTTTATCTTAATTGCCTTGTACATATGTTATTTTTAGTAAAAATACAAAATTCATAAACAAATAGTATATAATTTAGCTAAAAGTATAAAGATATAAATTAGGCAAAGAGAGTGTGAAGAAAGAAAATGAGTATACTCAACCTTCATGTATGGATAAAACTGAAGCCAATTAAAATTAATTTCAAACCTACCCAGGTGTATTCTGTCTGTGTCTGTTAGGAACTTTTCTCTCCATGCATTTCTTTCCTCACTGTTACAAGAGATATGCAGTCAAACGGAAATTAATGTAAATGCCACGCAAATGATTTGTACTGCTTCTGTATTGCATTAGTTTATTGAAGCCATGCAAAGGATCTCAATGCTAGCACAATTCTTAAAAAAACAGCAGTAGGTTTTGAGTAAAGAGCTTTGCATTCTTCTGGCAGCCAAGGAGTTCAAACAGAAAACATACCAGCAATATAGACCAATGCATTATCACCCCCTCCCTCTTGCTGCATAACTGTGCTTCATAATATGCCATAACATTGGCAAGCACAGCTCAGAGCTTTTTAAGAGCACAGGGAAGCCCATGAATAATGGTTAAATCAGGAAAGTGATAATTAAATGAGACAACTGAATGCCAGTGGAGTTCCCAGTGGAAAATACTCTTCAATGAATACCATCTCCAACTCTCATTTTCCTGTTTTTAGCAATACATTACTAAAGATACTTTTCAAACCAACATTTTAAAGTAAATATTGAAGTTCCCATAATGGTGTGTGGCATTTTCATATGTAACCCCTATTTTAAAATGCAAGGCATTTATTGTGTAACAAAGCGAGAGAGAGGAAAAACAGCATTCATTGGTGACTCAATGAGATAAGGTATTTTGCTTTTTTGTTTTAAAGAAATAGTTGACACTGTAAAATTTATGCTAAATTCTAAGTATCCTGACTTAAATATTTGCATCGTGTTTCTCCTTGTGTAGGAGGTATAGTTATTTACATCCCAACTCCGATTCCACCTACTCTGTGGCCATGGAGCAAACATGGCTAAGTGAATGTCTACTCTTCAACTGCCAGTCTGAAGGAATGTAGCTCTAATGTTTTTATACAATAAGCATCTCTACTAACCTCTCTCCTGTCACAGCACCACATTCTCATGATGCAAGGAGAGGTTTCTATGTTCTTTGCACAATATTCAAACTGAAGTGAGACTCAGAACCAGAAGCTGCAAGCTGGGGACCTAGTTCTTTTTTGTTGTTTTTGCTTGCCAAATAAATGCTCCTCCTAAAGTACAAGAGTCCACCTCTCATAAAGGAAAAAGTAAAAGTCTCATCATGGAATAAAAATTCTGTGATTTCTCTTAAGGCACTAAAATTTGAAGTGACTCCAATGGCTTGAGATTTGTGTGGATGTGACAGTGAAATGTCACTGTGACTGTTACACAACAAGTTTTGTGGATTATGTATGTATATAACATTCATTCCTTCATTCATTCATTTTAATTTGAAATAAAATCTCATTCCTTTTTTATTGCCTGACTCATTCTTTAAAAAATAACAGCCCAAACTTACAATGGTTCTCAATGTTGCTTTTCAAAGAAACTCAGAACATTTTTTTTGAATTGGTAGTTCTATAAATGTAGCTTGATAGCTTTGCATTCGAGGTTGACAGGATATTTTTAACATCTGAAATGTGTGAACTAAAAGATCTGGTAAAAATTGACCTAGGGTAGCTTGTTTATGTGAAACATCATACAGACTATTAACATTCACCATATATTTATGAAATTTTCAGAAAAAAAAGTCTTATTTCTTCAGAAAATATATGCTGGAAAATGTAAGTGTTCTTATACTAAAAAGGACAAAAAGTCAAAAACTTTATCACACCTATATCACAAGGTTACAGACAGATTTCTCTCATTTTCAGAAGGAGGTTATAAAAGCCTATGAGACTGATTTATTCACAGACGACTGTACTGTTCATACAGCCTTAATCTACTGTAACTGCTTTTTATGTCTGGTATATATAAAGGAATAAACAGCTCTTAACTCACACAAGAAGAATGAATAATATAAAATTTAATATTAATTTCCAATAAAGTATTTTCTTACCTATAGTTACTCCCTCTCTTGCTTCTTTAGGTGACTCTGATAACTTGGCTGAGTCCAGAGAAGAGCAACGAAGCTGATGAGGGGGCTGGAGAACAGGCCTTCTGAGNCTGCCCAGGGAGGTGGTTGAGTCATCTTCCCTGGAAGTGTCTAAGGGATGGATGGACAAGGCACTGAGGGACATGGTTTAGTGTTTGATAAGAATGGTTGGACTTGATGATCCAGTAGGTCTTTTTCAACCTGTTGATTCTATGATTCTATGATACTATGATTTAACATCTAATGGGTGCACACAGATATAGTGGGACTTTCTTAGATGTTCTGGTGCCATTTTATGCTGTGCAATTACAGTCTTTTTCTGCCAGAGGGAACGAACCTAGTAGGCTAAGACACCCTTCTGAAAGTTGAAAAACTCTGAATCGTGTCCCTTTGAAGCCTAACAGGATAATGTAGAGTATTGATTTAAATGCTTACTTTCCAGTTTACCATGCAGGACCACAAGCAGGGTGGTGGAACAGGAACTGAAGGTCCTTCCTTAGGTTGGTATAACTACAAAAATGTAGGCTTCAATTAAGTCTTTTATACTAGCTTGATGTTTTCCTGTTTACTAGAAATACTTTATTTCAAAATGAACTGGATTTATTTTTATGCAATTTTATTGATTTTTCAGGTTTTTTTGGGGGAAAGGGTGAGAATTGTTGGGAAACAGTGAATCTAAACTGGTTTCTTCCACAGATTTTAGCTATTAAACCAAAGTAACAACAGAAAATAAGGTTTAGTCTATGAAGACAGACTCAAGCTGTATTTCGTGTTTTTGCAGAGATTGCCTATGACATTGGCATTGTGGGTAAAGACCAAGAGATGAGGTTGTGCAGAATGATGTTGCCAGTTACATGTAAGATATGATTCTAGTTATTCCTACATGACTGCAGAATAGTAATATATTAGCACAGAAAGCTCCTTGTATCTCCCTCTGCTACTCTATACACAGAAATATCAGAAAAAAATCTTGAAATTCTATGAAAATGAGAACTTAAGCATTCCAGTCTTGTTAATAAAGTAATAGATGTTAACAACAAAATACAATCCTTTGCGTTCTGAAAAAATAACAAGGTGCCTTTGATGGCACAGATTATAAAAATCAATTCCAGTCTCATGTTTGTAATCTCCAGAGAGAATTTGTTTGGTGAATTAAGATCATCATTATCCTGTTGAAAAGGCTAGATTATTGCCCACAACTGGTCCCAGACACAGGTAAAAAAATGTTTGCTTTGGTCTGGAATGTCAATGAGCAAGAAAAAACATTATGTGAATGAAAGCAAACACCAAAAGTGGGTAAGCACAGACACAAGGCTTCATCTCAATCAGCATTACTGTCATGTTTTGTTTAACAATCTATTTTAAATAGAAAAAGGAGTACATCTTATTGCATATACCCGTGTGAAAATTAAAGTTGCAATGCTGAAAATTTCACATTTACACTTTGATAGAAATTTTCTTGAACATAATTCTCTAAATATGATTTTTAATTAAAAAATGTAACCTTAAAAGCTCCTTTCTTATTGTGAAGTACATATTTAAAACCATATGTTCAGGTATTGGTTTTATTTAGATCATATTTTAAAAATTCTACTGTATCATTGCTAATACTGAGAGACAGACTAACTCAGGTAATGTAATCTAGTGAATTAATAAGGATTTGAAAAACAGGAACCTTTGAATTGTTACTTTTTCTTCACCAGTGTCTTTCAGGTTAGCTTGAGGCATCTTTCTAAAACTGTTCCAGTATTCATAGCTATTGAAAAGACATGATAATATTTAAGTTATTCACAAGTTTATTAGAATAGAGGATAATTTCTTTTGGGAAATATATTTCTAGTTGAGAAACATCAAAGGACTTTCTGCAATATTGGCTTGCACTGAAACAGTGGCAAAGAGGTACTTTAATCCAGAAAAGAAGCCTGGATTTCCAGTAAAAAGGTCAGTTATGCCCCTTTGCCTCCCATGCATGATATGTTGTTGTAGATGCACAGCAAGATAGATCAGAGTGACCTCTTCAGCTGTCAACCAGCATTGCAAAAACAGTGGGACAAAAGAAGCAGTCCTTTTCAGGAGCAGAGCTGACTCTGGAGGAGGTGGCTTTGCAACCACAGCCTGAGCATGACTAAGGATATACTTTGATGTGAACCACCTCTCCATAGGTGAAGGCTTGAGAAAAAAACAACCTGGAGAGGACAGTAAAATGTCCTCTTACCTTCCTCTCTCCCTTCCTCCCAGTCATTTACATACTTGGCTAGTACTTCCTGGAATGACACTAGACATAGAGATAAATGGATCAAGCATTTAAATTATTTTACATATTTGTCTTTTAATTCTTCCTCCTCCTTTTTGCCATTCCTTTCTTCAGTTTATTCTTTTAAATAGGAGACCAGGAAGAACCAGAAAGGTGAATAATCAGCTGGAGGAGAAAAATAAAATTAGGGTTGAACAGTTTAGTGAAGAAGTGATATTTTTGGCTATGTGTGAAAGCACATACTGACATTTTCTCTTAAGTAATTATCTCTTTCTTTTTCTTTTAAAAATATGTATTATAAATATGTATATTAATTTTTTTCCTGTATAATTTGTCCATGAGTGTGGTGTAGAAATATTTGGAATCCAAGATCAATAAAACTACATCTGGTTAAACTAACCATTGCTATTAATGACTTAATTTTCTCTGCTTGCAAGTAGTTCATTTTTTAGGGAATGGGTTCCTTCCTTGATTATTCATAATTTTACAATATCGTATTTCTGACAGAAAGAATGAATAAGTTCCCAGATATATTATCTTGTGTCTGATTAGCCAAATGATCAATTTTAATTTTTGTTACTTGTATTCTTCAATTGCCTTTGAATAAATTTAATAAGAGGGGAACATTTTCCTACTTTCAGATACAATGGTCTCAGTTAGAAAAAGGTAGAATTTTATGGCATTTTTAACCTATTTTGTTTAATTGAATGACTTTCTCCACAATCACTGAAAATAAACAAATTCCTGCAGTCTTTCAGGAGTCACGTTAAAGTGAAGTTACAGCTATGACCAAGTAAGAGCATTTGTTTTTCACTTTAGAGAAAGGATTATTGTCAAAGTTACAGCCAGCATTATACAGGATTGTTAAAATGAAGCTTTCTATATGAGCATTACTTTATATTTAGCTGTAATAGGTACTCACCTAAATTAGTTCAGATACTACTAAGGCCAAAATACTCAATTTGAAGTGTAAAATTCTACAGATTAAATCTCTGAGAATTTTAACTGCCTATGGAATAAGTATTCACAACTACCAAGGGTTGACTTTTTCTGTCTTCATGTGAATTCATCTAATTCATCTTGTTGAAGTTATGATCCTTTCATAAATCAAAGCTTGTACACAGCTAAGTAAATGTTTGATGGAGTTTAGTAATTAAAATGTCCCCAGCTTGCCCTGTTATGATATGGCTTGGGCCTACTATCAACCTTAGCTATACTTCCAATCTGCTGCATCCAGAGAAGATACTCCATTAACTCTCTTTTCTAATTTATGAGACCTATATTAATCCACACAATTAGGATCCCAGAGTCATCATATGACAAACCACGTAGATGTCTTTTTTGTCCTGGAGCAGGCTGCAGACTTCCTTATTTAGGTATTTAATTCCTGGTGGAGGGAAGATACTAAAAATAAAATTAATATTTAAATTGTACCCCTTACTTGTACCAATAAAGGTATGAGGATCCTCAATCATACATTTAAAGCTCAAAAAATCAATAAAACAATGACTTTTTCACTTTCTATAACAGTCTACAGCCCTGTGAAACTCTGTGGTCTGGTAAGCATGGGGCACACCATATTCCTACTGCTGCATTGTGACCCTGTGTGATTGTCAGCATGGTTCTCCAGAGAGCATCACAGTAAAGCAGGAAGCTGTGTTAAAGACAAAGAGCAATGGAAAGAACTATGTTTACATCATCTAACACTGATAAATTGAAGAGAACTATTACATTCAATATTTCCATTAATCAAAACAGCCTTTGACTTCAGTTTTGAGACCTAAATGTAAATGAAGTATTAAAAAAAAATAGAATGGAAGAGAATACTATAAATGTCCTTAAACATCTTAGAAACCTCGAAAAAGTAGCTGAGGTATGATAAGAAAAAGTAATATTTATAGTCCAAGAACCTACATGGGGAGCTTGAGTTAAGTACCTTAATTCCTCATAGCAAATGTGTTTATGTGCTTCTGAATGCTGTTCCAATTGACGCACTCAAAATCATCTGAGATGGTCTGTGAGGCAGATACCAACTTTTGTTTCAAGCTTTCCTGAATTCCAGTGCAATGATTTAATTTTTTGATTACATTGAAAAATTGTTCAGGGAAGATCAGTAGGTATTTAGAAACACATCAGTTTTAGTGTTGGTGTGTCAACTTTTATTTGTGTTACTTAACTCACGACTGGAGTAGAAAAGTACTTGTTTCAGACACATGAATGTATGCACCTTAGCTGTAAAGAACACAATACACTGGGGCTAAGAAAGTGTGCCAAGTATGGGCTTGGGTTGTGATTCTCCTCTTATTATTTAGTTTTCATAAATGATAAAAAGATGACAGAATAACACCATCTAATACTCCCATTATTATGAATTTCAGAGATCTTTCTTTCTGTGATACTTCTGATACTTAGGACCATTTTCAGCCTCTGAGCATACAAATGCAATGAATGGGACTTTGGTCTAACTTAAAAATAACAAGTATGGTCTTTATTCAGTGACTAAGCACAAAACATTTTTTCCCCATATAATGGATTTTTCAAAGTTGTTAGTCCAGCTCATGAAACATAGGTCCATCGAAAATGTTCTAGAAACTTGAATAGAGGGTCTTAGTTAATGCTCCAGTAATGACTTTGTCTACATATGGCATTAGAGTCATACTCATAATGCCTCAATTAAGGAATTTGTTTTAAGTATATACTTTTAGGAGTAAAAGTCTTTAAGAGAAATTATTTTTCGAACTTTGATAAAAACTGTCAATCATTTGTGGAATGGGGGGGGGTGTTAAGTAGTGCTTTGCTTTCTTCCCTCCACTCCAAAAATACTGGTTGTGTAATAGAGTACACAATTTCAGTAAGCCTTAAGGTTCTTTTCTTTTTGTGGACCATGTCCCTGTCTCCCACTGCTTTTATCACAATGAATGAAAAGTTGCAAGCACTTTCCTGAGACCTGGAACTAAGAGCTATATCTTACTGTTGCGATCCCCTAACTTCCCTTATTTGGGTTGTGACATTTACAGACTTGTTTCCTTTCATGAGTTCATTTGGCTTGTAAGAAGGTATGAATTCCAGCTAAAATGTAATTGAGTTGAGATTTAAAAAATTCTTCCTCTCCCCCCCCCCTTCTATGCAAAAAAGGTGCAAACTTGCCCTGTAGACCTTTTCCTCAGTTGGTCCACATACTCTTCTTTGCCTGCCCATCTATCAACTTTATTCATCACCACTTCAGAGAACTATCTGTCAAACCATATTGATACTGACAGTGGATTTAAAAATTGTTGTGGTTGGAAATATACACTCATTCCAAGTGCTCGTTAGGCTCAGAGATTCTAAAATGTCTGCAGTTAAATGAAATATATGTGCAGCAAAGAGAGATGGTCTTTAATGTATCTCATTTTTTTGTTGTCAGAGATGAAGTAATTTGAGATAAAATGATTTATGTTATCCAATAATTATCTTCCTAAGCACTACCACTGTTACATTGAAATTACTTAAGGCACATGCTATGCCTTTTATAAAGCTAGAGAGGCAAACAGGATAGAAATTACACTTTCAAGGCTGAATCCTACCCCTTACAAGCACTTATTCCTAATGTGAGAAGAAATATGGCCCAGAGACTTTATCTTTTCATTTAGAAGGATTACCTGAAATTCTTAAATTGTTTGTGAATATATAACACAAAAGCTCAAAGATAACTTGTTTTGGCTTTGCATATGATAAAAATAGCTTTAAAGGGAGATGCCCAGATCTGACTAAAAGTATAGGATGTACATTTCTATACAGATTGGGAGATCTGAATACTAGACTTACAGAGCAGTGATGTCCTTGTTTTATGCAGACTATTTGATTCAGGATAGGGGTTTTTTTGTTATACATCTGGATTTCTTGACCTTGTATCTGTGAAGACTATTTGCAGTTTTGATAGAAACAGAATTTACCTAGATTCATTGCAGTCTCTCCTTTCTAACCATTGCTAAAGCAAATTGACTCTGTGCCATGATACACAGATGATAAACTGCTGTGTATTGTCTTGCTGTCCTTCAGTTCCCAAGTGACCCCTTTCTTCTGAGGGATATGCTAATGTTGAAATATTTATTGATCTTAAGCACTGATTTTAAGAGGAGAGGCAAAATCATGATGCTTCATCCATAAAGGTAGTGACTACGAGAGGTCTTCAAGTATTTCAAGTCTCTGACAGATCTTGTTAAGTATAGGAAAGTGAGGGTACGTGGTCAGATTTAGTGAAACACATGTCACAAAATGCCATCATTCAGACGTGAATACATGGCCTTCACTTCGTCTATTCTGATTCAGTCTAAGTTCACTGCAGATGTTAACATGGAAATTGTGGAATATCAAAAGGAGTATGTTTTGGTATATCCACTCTGCTTGGAAGACAAGCATGTGATAATTTAGTCTCACTGCTATTATTATGCGAGGTTACTGCTTATCATCATGTTGACTTTGAAGGAGATGCTGCATATCCCATTTAGGTAACTGTCTAAGTTTATTCAGAAGATTGCTTTCTAATAGAAAATAAAATTTCGTAAACATGAAAGGCTTCCCTGTGAATGTTGAGCAGTTGCCAAATCTGCAGGGAAAGAACATTTTACTTCCTTATAAACTAGGAAGCTGCTCTGAGTTTCTACTAAGCACTGTTAACTTTCTAAGCAGACTGGATTGTACATGTGCCTGAGAAACAGCTGAATTATCAAGGAAAGTGTTAGTAATCCATAGTGTAGTGAGATGAAACCTTCACTGATTCAAAAAACTCTTGTAGGGAAAGAGGCTCAAAAGAACTCCATTGTTAATTATGTAAAATGATAGAGATTATCACAGTTTCCAATTATGTTCACCTGTTTCCATTCCATTTGTTTCCCATGTTAGCATTTCAAGAATAAATTAATTTCATCATGCTCAATGAAATGCAGGGCTTCCTTGTTTGGAACTTAGGGGCTTGTGTGGAAGAAATGACTGCTTTCTGGTGGCCCTGTTTAGAAAGGAATATTCCTGATTAAACCAGGTGATTGTGCTGAGAACTGTACCACAACTGGGAGTACTTAAGCACAGTAGGCACATCTCATAGTTTCATTTACAGTATCTTATTTAACAAGGGCTCATAGAAGTAAGCCATAAAAAACTCCATTTAATCTTTCCTCACTTTTATGGCTGTTTTGATAAAAAATCACTGTTTTTCATCCCCTCTTGTTCATTTGGAAAATAATGCAATGTTTGAGTCATGGAAAGCAAAGCAATATTTATTTGGTAAAATCTGTTTCTATTGGGTTTTTGTTGGAAAGACAATTTTCAGGAGTTATTTTTCTAAGATTATATTTAAATTTCCTTTTTAAAAGCTATGCTTCAGAAGAAATCATCTTGCCTGTAATCCTGTAACGCCTCAGGCACAGAGGTATTATTCATATATTATGTTTGTAACAAAGTCTGTTGCTATTCTTTTTCCTCTATTTCTTTGTTTCATGCATGTTTTACCAAGCCCACTTCCATGAATTTTAGTAATCCTATTTAATTCACTTTTTTTTTCCCAAACATTTTTTTTCTTATGCTGTCTCTGGAAGGTTGAACAAGCCTAGCATCTGATCATCTTTGTAGCCCTCCTCTTGACCCATTCCAACAGCTCAGTATCCTTCTTATGCTGAGGTTTCCAGAACTGGACACAGTACTCCAGATGAGGTCTCACAAGGGAGGAATAAAGGGGTAGAATCACTTCCCTCAACCTGTCAACCGTACCTCTTTTGATGCAGCCCAGGATATGGCTGGCTTTCTGGTCTGTGAGCACACACTGCTAGCTCATGTTGAGCTTCTCATCAACCAGCACCGCCAAGTCCTTCGCTGCAGAGCCACTCTCTAATCACGTCATCTGCAATCATGTACCGAAAATATAGGATTTTCCCTGGTGAAGTCATGCTGGCTGCCATTAGTCACCTCCATGTCCTCCATGTGCTTTAGCATAGTTTCTAGGAGGATCTGTTCCATGATCTTCCCAAGCACAGAGTTGAGGCTGACAGGTCAGAGTCATCTTTTCTGCCCTTTTCAAATACGGGCACAATGTTACACTTCTTCTAGTCACCAGGGACTTCTCCCAATTACCATAACTTTTCAAGTGTCAAGGAGAGTGACTTGGCAACCATATCTTCCAATTCCCTCAGGACTCTGAGATGCATCTCACCAGGTCCCACAGACTTGAGGAAAAAGCTGAGGTACTCAATACCTTCTTTTCTTCAGTCTTGAATAGTAAGGAAAGTCAGAGGAGCAGAACAAAGCTCCCATGATCCATGAGGAGGTGCTTAGAGACTTGCTTAGCCAATTAGACAATTAACAATAAAAGGAGGACAAGGGAGAATGTACAGTCTCTATTGGATGCAGAAAGAACAATAGTGACACAGTATGAGGAAAAGGTTGAGGTACTTAATGCCTTCTTTGACTCAGTCTTTAATTGTAAAGAAAGTTGTTCTCTCTATGCACAAACCCAGGAGTTAGAGTGTGGGAACATTTTACAAAGAACAAGGCCTGGATGCTGTGAGACTGATTGATACTGAACAACTCTAACAAGGCTTTGAAACAGAGAGCCAAAAGGTAAACAAATGTCAGTTGGGAGGAATACAACAGCTAGTTCAGT
>WAAB01019545.1:233611-365443 GCA_013389865.1 Piaya cayana | reverse complement strand
TGATTCTATGTTTCTATGAAGGATACATGAAGGACTGTGTGACAGCAGGAAGTGCAGTTGGCTCTGTTAGACCGTTCCTGCTTTTTTTTTAACTCACCTATTTCTGTCGCATCTTATTCTTGACAACTTCCCTGAAGTATTTGTGACCAAAATTCTTTGCACATGATTACTAACTCTTGAAAAGAGTCTCTTTCTCAAGAGACCTTTGGATGGCTGGCATGGTTGACCACAAAGGCAAGGCAGAAATTTCATTCAGAAATCAAAGTAAAAAGACTTGAAAGAGAAACCGAAAAGGAAAGGGAAAAGAGAGGATGAATATGCTTTACATGGGCCCATTTAGTTCTCATTTTATTTGTACTGGGTATCATGAGGAACAGTATTGAACTTTGCAGTAGATCTCCAGGGAGTTTTTTAATTCTTCTCTTGCATCCCAGAATTGATCGCTTTCTGAAAACAGGTGCCTCAGTATTCTCTGGGTAGCTCCTAGCTTTTTGCCATGTCTTCCTTTGTTTTCACACTGGCAGTTCTCTTATTCCCAGACCCAGAAAAGCCACATGACTTTCATGCACGACCTGACAACTTGGAGCTGCTCCAAATTTCAGCCTGCATGAATATGCAGGAGCTTATTCTCTCTCCCACCATGTACTGCTGTTCTCCTCTTTACCTGTGTATTAGCTGTTCTTGCTGTAGGGACAGGATTTTACAAAATCCATAAGTTTACACTCTGAGGCAGCAAGACACTCTGTCCTGGAGTCCCCCTGCTTGGTCTATAACCAACTTACCAATTTTTTAACCAAAACAAACTGATTTCTTTCATAGTTTGCGCTAGGCAAGATCTATTAATCTGCCTTAAATGTTTTTCTTTTTATTTTGACAACACAGCTAGGCATGAACTCATTTACCTTCTCCACCTACACTCTGACATACACATGTCTAAATAAATATCTGCTAAATCATTCTGTCCTGAATGAGAGAGCTTTGAAATAGCATTTGCCCTGGAAAGCACCTGGCAGAGATTCATTGGGTGCCAATATGAATGGACAGAGCCAAATCCTTTACATACTTGTAGGATGTTGGAGAACACCACTGTAAGAGATGCTGAGTCTGGCTCTACTCTAATTTACATTGAAGTAATTCCATTGATTTTGTGCAGTTTATAACTGATTTACACACTCAAACTCCTAGAAGATGTTGTCTTATGCTACGTATTTCTATGATACAAATTTATTAGATTCATACTCAATTGAAAAAATGATGTCATCTATTCAATTTGTATTGCCAAACCCAGAAATTTCTGCCTTTTTACTATAAAAGAAACCACAACAAAATTGTGTGTTTGCTGGAAACTGTAACATTAAACCCCAGATCAAATGCTCAAGACTCATGTTAGGTTTGTAGAGCTCTTTATAGTGTCCCTGATGAGTTTAAATAAAGTTAGTATATGTTGAAGTGTCTCCAATGACTCTCTGGGAACTGTATAAACTCCTGCCTGGCAGATGGACTGTATGGAGTTAAAGAAGGAGAGGAATTTAGAAAAGGCAGCTGGGTATTAACTGGGACCCAGCATGACATGAACTCAGCTCGTCTACAGCAAAGAAAAATCTAGCCAGAAACTTATTTTTCATCCTTTTGAGGTTAAAGACAGGGTAGTAAACAGATAACCCCCCTTATTGATAGGGTAACTGCAGAAAAGAAAATGACTCCCACAAAGTCTCAGTGTGGCTCTATTTATAGTTAACTGAAGATCCAGAAAGTCGTGGGGTAGATCTGTTTGTCTGAGGGCTGTTTCTGTACTCCACACTACAACCCAATTTCTACAATAAAATCAAGCAGGAGGTCGTACTGTCCTGATAGTGCAGTGCTTGTTATTTCCACACCTCCTGTCATTTTTGTATTGCAGGGCTAATGGTTGTGGTACTCTGTGTTATAAATTAAGATCACTACTATTGCAGCTTTCAAGTTATTAACAAGTAGTAAAACACACAAGCAAGTTAATTTTATGTTCAGTTTATGCATGTAACTAGCTCCAAGGAAAGTATAATTTAAGCTGAGAGTGATTAATAAAATTAATATCTTGGGTTCATTATTTTACGAAGCACTAATTTTAACTTGTGGGCTAAATTTTGTTCTCAGTTATCACCAAATTCACTTTCTCCAATTTAAGCTGGTGTAACTGAGCAAAATTTACTCACTATGTTTAAAATAGAGACAAAAATTACTCATAACCAAGGCACTTCTTCAGTACTATTCACGCTTGTTCCCTTAGCACTGTTGTTGCAGTTGTTTTTTTCCTATGGTAGCAAACAAACAAATTTACATAAATATAATTTGGTAGGATGTTCTATTTAAAGGTGTTGAGGCCATGGAGAGAAAAACATTAATGATGAATCTGCATGAACATCCACTTCCTGCAGACTTTTTGTCTCTGTGATTTAAGAGAGCACTTTAAATAATTCTCAAGGTTTCCAGACCAATTTTGTTCAACCTTTAGTTAAAGATCACTTCTAGCAGGCAACCAGTTTTATTAATCGCTTGGGTGGTCATATAAGCCAGTGTGCTTTGCACACATATGTCATATAATAACTCTACAGCGACTGTAAAACTGCTGCACATTTTATTATATGGTGACATAAAGGCAGGATAGAAGACATTATGGCTGTGGGTGAAGCATATTTCATGTAGTCTGGAGCAGTGAATGAAACTGATACTCAGGTTTTAGAAAGAAAACCCCATCACCAGAAACAAAATTACAGTGTAGTGTGCTTTTCCTTTCCAACTGTGTTTCTGCAAGGAGAACTGCAGTGCAGCCTGCAATTCCAGTCCACGAGGGCTAAAAATAGGCACCCGGTGCTCCCCAGTTGCAGTGCTTCACATCACACAAGTGTGGGGATGCTGGGGGCACCTCAGTCATTGGGCTGCACAAAGAGGCTGGCACTCTTGCAGGGAAAAAAACATCTTGCTCATGGATTTCAGGAGCAAATGTGCTCCTCCAGGCACCCATTTTGCCTCTCTGCTGTCCTTGGTATGGATGGGGACCCTGGGGAAAGAGCCCGGGCAGGTGCAGGGGTGTCAGCGGATCTCGAGGGCAGAGTGTTTGTCTGCGTTTCCTTCCAGCTGTGCCTGCCCTAGGACTCTGGCACTGCCAGCTTGGGAGCAAATTGTTGGGTGCGCACTGTGCAGCTGGCCCTCGCCTGATGTCAGCTCTCATGTACTGGCTATAGACAGGCAAAGTAAAAACAGCCCCTGCTTTCCTGTTTATGCATGCTGGCTTCCTCTGGGAAGTTCCTGAATAAAACCAGCCAGGCTTGACAAAATAGCCTTTCTATTTTTTGCATTGGGAGTGAGCATGGTGATGGTGGAAAGGGATGGGTTTGACCCAAGTCACTTGTTCGTGGCTCTGGGGAGTGTGATGCAAAATAGCTTCACAGAAGAAGGCTGCTCGTGGCCCAGCCAAGTGCCTGGCACCCAGGCCTCGGTGTAGCCCATCCCGTTACACTCCCCTGCACTTGCAGCCCCCTCTGCGGGAAACCAAGACGGGGAAAAAGGTCATTTTACTGGCTTTGTGACATTTCAGGGTTCATTCTTCTGTTTGAAGGAATTCTTCCTTCCAGTCAAGCTTTCAAACTTGATCTTGGCTGTTTTCCAAGAGAAGTGAAGAAGAATTACTTTCATACATTACTAGAGAGACATTTCTATAGATAGGAAAGATGTTAAGTCCTGTATCCTAAAAGACTTTCGAGTTCTGCTTGTGACTACTGCTGTTCCACAGTGCACTATGACAAATGAGTTCTAAAATATTCAGACACAGGATAACTGATGTTGCAAGGGACCTTGGAGGTCATCCAGGCAAAACTCCTCAGCGCAGGGCTAACTTATAGATAGGTCTGATTGCCTGGAGCCTTGTACTCATGCATTTTGCATCAAAAAGATGGACATGCCACCACTCCTCTGCCTCCTGTTCCTTGCATCACCATCCTCACCAGATCTGGTCAGATTTTCCCTTCTTGCAGCCTGTGACTGCTGCTTCTCATTTCTTCCTGTGTTTCTCTGAGGAGAATGTGAATTTTTCTTCTCTAAAACCCCCCTCTTGGTAGTTCAATACAAAAATTTTACCCTTCCTTAAACTTCTCTAGGCTGAAAAAAAATCACCTCCCTCAGTGTCTCCTCAAATACCAAGTGCTCCAGCCCCCTGGCCTCTGCCAGAGATATCTCCAGCTTGCCAAAACCATTCTTGTACTGGGCAGTTCCCAGTTGGGCTTGGTACTTTAAATGGAGCCACACATATGCCAAACAGAGTGGATAACCTCTTTCCTCAGTTTTCTTGCTACGGTCTTTTTAATATAGCTGATGTATGGTTACTCTTTGAAAAGTGCCCTTCATGGTTGTATTTAATTTGTTGTTCAAGACCAGCCCAATCTTTTGTTGCAGAGCTGCTACCCTGTCACTTTGTCCTCAGCATGTTCTCCTGCACGAGGCTTGCTTTTTTTTTCAGGTACAACACTTTGCATTTGTCTTTGTCACATTTTGTGAAGTTCCTGTTCCTCCAACCTCCTGAGTCCCTTCTACCAGCAGCCCTAGTTTCTAGTGTATCAACTCTTACCCCTCTGAACTGATGACAGCGTGCTGAGGATCCTGCCATCACCCAAGTTGCTAAAGATGATAGACAAGATCAGACCTGGTATTAATATCTGAGGAATTTTGCTCCTAAGCAACATCCAAAGTGTTGATTAGAAGAAAACATGTTAAAAGCTGAGGAAAATGGCATGTTGTGCTCTCCTTTTGCTCACAAAATCAGTCATTCTGCCGTAAAGGGTAATTGGGCTGGCCGGGCACAGTTTATCCTTGGTAAATCCATACTGGTTGTTCCCAGTCACTTTCTTTTTCCTGAAAATGTCTGTTGTGAGGATTTCTCCTTAATCTTTACAAGGACTAAAATGATGCTGACTCTTCTGTAGGGTACCCATTTTTCTGAAGTTATGTTAGCCTTACTACAATATTCTTAATATACAAGAACTCTTAATTTTTAGTTGTCTGGACTAAGATGTAGATACAAAGGCCAGAACTTGAGGGATCCATTAACTCTTCGTTAGAGACATCTATATTCACTAAAAACTGGCACTTGATTTTTGAGTGTTCAGTGAGATGCAACTATATGTAGAAAACAGCCTTCCATTTCTTAACTTAAGAGAGGGAGGTACACAGCATCAGAGGACTGGAGAAAGGTGAGAAGAAGAATTTTATAGGGCCAATCTGATAAGTATATATAATAGTTAGATTACAGTTTCTTAAAACTGTGAATGAGGTCTCTAATCATTATAAAAATTAAATGTCTTCAAGCTTAATTGTGGACTGCAGCTGGTTTAAAATTGAACACTAAGGCATTTTACTGAATCAAGAATTTAAATTAAAAATTTGTGTCTAATCAGAGCCTCAAACCTGCAGAAAGAGAGCCAAAACCCCAAACCTCTTTGCCATTTTAACAGAAACAATACACTGAAAGAGCTTAATAATAGGTCCAGTTTAAAGCATATAGGTAGTAGAGGGCAAAAACATTCTCACTCATTTATACATTGTTCAATTAGAAGAAACAAGCTTTTTTGATATATCTGGGCTGAGGAAAAAGGGGAAAAAAGTTGTTCTGCCTATTCTATTTTAGGTTAAATGTGAAAAAAATTTTGCAGTCCTGCCTGTTTGAAAAAACAACTTCATATGTGTATTAGGTGGCACAGCACATGGTGTTCCCACATGATCAGGTGGTCATCCATTAGGCCAGAGCTAATTGCACTGTTAAGTTAAATCAATTAAAAAATTACAAACATTGATGGAAAACAAAACGCCTTGTAAATTTTTTTTCATCTGGTTGCTGGATTTTGTTGTTCATTTGCTGTTCCAGGCATAAACCATTTGGCTTACCTACATGTCTGGCCCACATTCCTGCAAAAGAACTGCATTTACTATGATGAGAGAGTCCATCAGAAGAAAAAGAGAGATGTGAAGAGAGGATTCTTGGAAATTTGATGACTGGAAAAATGACAGTTCTTGCCAAGGATTTTTCTGAAGACTGGAAAAAACAACAGGACCGAGACCAGCTATCTGTGGGGTAAGGGAGCTTTTAGTGTTGACGTCTTCCATTCCACAGAAAGAGACAGATTCCGACCCATTAATCTCTGGTGGAGTCAGCAAGGTCTCCTGTTGTTCATAGTGCATCGGAAGGCAAAAATATTCTCAAAATATTTCAAAAGGATACTTTTTTTTTGTGGAAGGGGAAAAATGTCACGAGCATATGCCATTTAAGAGCTGCATCCTAAACTATTATAAAAATGCCATCTGACAAATAAAGATACTTATATCACAGGTTGACATTAATTAAAACCTTATGAATCTGAACTAGATATTATGAGAACAAAGTTGAGAGCTGACAAAAGCTGAAAATCTGTCAGGTCCTAACACACTGGCCCGCTGAAGCTGCTACTAAGCCTTACACTGTATTTATCAGCAAAACCGAGAAATTTGTAAAGCTACACAATGCGTGACAATAGGCTCTGATTCAAGAAAGAAATTACTTGGAGCAGTGGTAGGAAGAGGTTTCTAGACACCCTGGTGTTCTCATTTCATAGTCCATGAAATTCCAAACCTCTCTGCAGGTAAGGAAGCACCCCTTACCTGACTCTCAAAAAAAGAAGGCAGTAGCTTTGCACAGATGATTGATCCCCATAATAGCAAAGATGGATGATTTCTCTTCTGTGCCTGAAAAGGAAGAAATGCAAGGAGCAGTGCTTTTCCTATGTATTCATTTGATATGAATCATGCTTTCTGAACTCATCAATAATCCAGATTATTGTTGCCATTTAGACTTTTGAGCTTCCAGAGTCTTTTCAAGCTTCTGCCAGTAGTTACAAGGTTTGAATAATTTCAGTGATGTTTTCATGCACTCGCACCATTCATAATGTTTTAGTAGCTGTGGTAGCTTTGAAGGAAAACACCAAATATTTCAGTATTTCTGGTTGAAGCGTGTTGTTGGCACAACTGGGCTCTGTCAGCCTCAAGAAGCACAGTATCATTACCAAGATGTGCTCTGGTTCACAGTGCAGGTGATAGCTAATTTTGTCTATAGGTTCTATCAGTTCAGCAAATGTTTTTTTCATGCTGACAGGTGTTTTACTGCCAGAGAGCTCAAAATTCAGACTTATTTGAATTTTCTGTCATTTTTAGCAAATTTTGAGTAATTTTTTTCCTCGGAAGCACAATTATTCCTTTAAAAATCATATACGTACAGCTCCAACAGGGCACCAGATACCTTACAGAGAGGACTCCAGAAGGTGCCTGCTAATCTTTTCCTGTTATTTTCTTTATCCTCCAGTGTCTTGTATGGCTGAGGAAACAAGACAGTGAGCCAAAACCAGCTCCCCAGAGAGCTGCCAGAAAAGATGCTTTGTCTCTAGACTGTGAAGATGATTTTTTCAGCTCCTACGGCTGATAAAAAAAAAAGTATCTCTGCAAAGACTCTTTGTTGGGCCTTCCCTGTTTGATGCAATGATCACAACATGAACAAGTCAGGCATGTACAATAAGGTGCAGATAATTCTGTGTGTGCAGCATGGCAGGCCTTGATTTAGCCCTGCAGTAGCCTTCTCATGGAGTTTTGGGGGGGCTCTTCAGCACAGAAAGCAGTGAAGGACATCTCAGGACTAAGCCATTTGACACAGAATCACAGGTTCACATGGTCACAGAATGGCTGAAGTTGGACAGCAGCTCTGGAGATCGTCAGTCCAACCTCTCTGCTCAGAGCAGGGTCACGTACAGCAGGCTGCCCAGGATTGTGTCCTGTTGGGTTTTGAATATCTCTAAGGATGGAGACTCCATAACTTTTCTGGGAAAATGCTCTGGGCAAACATTTGACCACTCCTACAGCTGAAAAAGCTTTTTTTAAATGTTTAAGTTAAATGTCGCAGGTTTCAGTGTGTATATTGCCCCTGTCCTTTGACTGTATAGCCCTGAGAACATCCTGGCTCTCTTGTTTTTACCTCTCCTCCTTTATACGGATATAAGCTCCCTTGAGTCTTCTCTTTTCATGGCTAAACAGTCCCAGCCTTCCTGTCCTCTCCTTGCATGGCAGATGCTCCTGTGCCTTCATCACTGTTATGGTCCTTCACTGAACTCACTCCAGTTTGTCCATGTCTGTTTTGTACTGGGAGTCCAGTCCTGGATCCAGCACACCAGATGTGTTTTACCCATGCTGAGAAGAGGGCAAGTCTCACCTCCCTCAGTCTGCTGATAACATTTTCCTAATGCAATGCAGGATGCCACTGGTTTCTGTGCTGCAATTACACGTTGCTGGCTCGTGTTCAACTTGGTGTCCTTCTGGACTGCCAGGTCTTTTCCAGTTGGTCAGATCCCAGCTTGTCCTGGAGCCTGGGGTTATTCCTCCCCAGGGACAGGACTTAACATTTCTCTTCGTTGAACTTCATGAGGCTCCTTTTGGCCCATTTCTCCACCCTGCCAAGGTCCCTAAGAATGGGAGCACACTCACCTGTTGTATAGCCTCTACAACAAGTTTTATATTGTCTGTAGACTTTCTGAGGATTCATTCTGTCCACTTATCCAGGTCTTTAATGAAGAAGTTAAGCATTATTGACCTAAATACCATTCCCTGAGGTACTCCACTAGTAACTGGCCTCCATCTGAACTTCATGCCACTGATCGCAAATCTCTAAGCATGGCAGTTCAGTCAGTTTTCTATCCATCTCACTATCCACCCATTTAGCCAGTAATTCAGTTTGTCAATGAGGTTGTTATGTGGGATAGTGTTGAAACGCTTGCTAAAATCAAGATGAATGACATCCACTACTTTCCTCTCATCCACTAAACTAGTTATTTCATCATAAGAGGCTATCAGATTGGTTAGGCATGTTTTACTTTTTGTAAATCCATGCTGACTCTTTCCTTTGTCTTTCATGTTTATAAATGGCTTCCAGAAGGATTTGATCCTTTCCCTTCCTAGGAACTGAAGTGAGGCTGTCTGGCCTATAGTTTCACAGATTATTCTTACTCTTCTTGATGAAAGCAGTGACATTTGATTTCTTCCACTTGTCAGGAACTTTTTTTATTGTCATGACCTTTCAAAGATAACAGAGATTGGCCTTGCACTGATGTTAGCCAGCTCCCTTGGCACTTCTGAGTGTGTCCTATCCAGGCTCACGGGCTTGTTAATGTCCAGTTTGCTTCAATGTTCCCTAACCTGATCCTTCTATATTGAGGGTAAGTCTTCCTTGCTCCAGACTTTTCCTCTGGTCCCAGGTTCTGGTATTGCTTCAGGCTGCTCTTATCAGTAAAGTTCAAGGCAAAGAAGTGATTGAGAACACCTACATCTTTGTCTCCAGGTCTCCTGTCCCCTTCAGCAGAAGATGCACATTTTTCCTAGTCTTTCTTTAGTTGTTCATCTATGTGTAGAAGCCTCTCTTGTCACCCTTTATGTCCCTCCTCAGATTCAACTTCTGGTGGACTTTGACTTCCAAGACCTTGTTCTGGCATATTCAGACAGTGTCTCTGTCATCTGCCACTGCTCCCACCTGTTCTATGCTTATGATCAGTGATAATCCATGTCTCTCTAATTCTCTGTGGTTTGGCAGACAGATAGCATGATCACTGCCAGAATTGCTCAAAGATGTAGATGATTTGGCTGTCTTAAAAGGTAAATGTCTCACACTGCAGCAGAAGCTGGAGCTAATAATTGAGTCTTGAGGTCCTGAGTAAAATGACTGCAATTCTCAACATTGATTAGGCACTGGGTTTTGTCTTCATTAGCTCAAAATCAGAACCTGAATTACTGCGCAAAGGATGCTCTTTTCCCAAGGTGAGAGACTGAATTCCTTCTTTAAGCCCCAAATGCATTTTCAGGACTTTGCAATAAATGTCTCTGTAAGACAGGTGTAATGGAGCAGCTTCAACCGTGGCAGAGATCTTGAACAAAAGTGGCGTGCAGAGGACATAGAATCATAGAATCACCAGGTTGGAAGAGACCCATAAAGAGACATGATGCACATGAGTATTCCAAAGCCAATAACAACACTGCTGGTGCTCATTGTCTTTTGATACAACTTTGTTAAACTTTGAGTAGCCTGTGATTTTGCTGGTGGTGAATTCTTGTCTTATTAGAAAAAGAGGAACATGTCCTCTATGGCTGCTGTTCCTGGTTTGGAGTCTCAGAGTTTTCCTCCATCAGCTTCCTTCAGAAATAGGAAGCTGTACAACTCATTGTCTGAAGAACATTTATGACATTACAAGTCTAATACTGTGCTTTTTGATTCTGGAATTGTTACTAACACTGTCATTATTGCCCAGAGCAGTGGTGGCTGCCCCATCCCTGAAGGTGTCCAAGACCAAGTTGGATGGGCCTCGGGTAGCCTGATCCAGTGGGAGGTGTCCCTGCCCATGGCAGAGGGATGGAATTGGATGATCTTCAGGGTCCCTTCCAACCCAAACTCTTCTATGATTCTATGGTTCTATGATTATTGTGAATATTACTACAATGCAGTACAAACCCTAACCCACTGACTCCAAAGAATCAGTCACAACAATATACTGGATAATGCCATCCATCAACTTACTTTGGCAAAAGTTATCATTTTAATGCAGGCAAAAAGGCCTCAGACACAAAATGGGCCAACAAAATATGGGCAAATCAGTCTAGAGAAAAGCATGAAATAATAATAAAGCATGAAATAATAATAAAGCAGGTGAGTCAAGGCACAGGAGACTTAATTTCTATGTCTGTACCCCATCTCACAAGTTGTCAGAACATCATGGCAGTCTTCGTGGCAGAAAGGTAGAGGGAGAAGCAGTGACCACCAAGTGGCCCCTTTGATTCCATGTCTGCTGGCCACCAGAGCGCCTTTTAGGACACAGCATCTACAAGTCCTGCTGCCACTTCAGTTGCTGCCATCTAGTGTTCCCTCGTGGGAGGACTAACAGCAAAGCTTGTGACTGTTTTCACTTTGAAGAGGTTGGAGGAGATATTTCCCTTTGGCCTTGAGAAGTAAATTGACCAGAAGGTGCTATTTCAGCCACTAGCCAGTCTAGCTTCACACAGCTCTTATCTCTGTTTTACTTGTTGGCTGAAAGGCTGGAGCAGTTATTCAGAAGCCTTGGACTATAGACACTCTTTGTTTCCTAAAGGCATTTGAATCCACACCATCTCAAAGTGCCCTCTATAACAAGATAAGCACTACATGCTTCTAACCTATCTCTGGTGCTTGTCCTGCCACACTTGATCATGTCTTTGCCACTTCTAGAGATGCCATCACAGCGACTTGGATTGTTGTCTCAGTTCTCCATTGTGGCAATGACTGGGACATTGGCTAAAGCGAATATTTTCACAAGCCTTCCGAGGTGAGCGGGACTTCTGGTGTCCTCTTTCTTCTTCAGTGCTCCAGAATTGGGACAGGATCAATCTAGTTTTTGGAGCATTGGTAGGGCAATTAATTTGCTCCCTCTGGTTATCCTGTTGCCAACAATGTGCAGGTACATATTATAGTGAAAGAATTCTCTGAAGCAACTGAATGAGATTCTGCATGTACTTTAATTATGTTAAGAAACAGTCCACTCACTTCTTAATCATATTTTTTTCCATTAGAAAGAGATTTTCTTTTTCCTTACCACAGTACTCCTAACTGATGAAGAACATCCACTTACAGGGAAAAACTGTTGGATTTTGCTAATAGATACAATAGGGTTTTAAGGAAGAGTAGTGGTTCCTCAGGCATCATTTCTTCGACTGGAATTTTTTAGGAACATAGATCCTCTGTGTGCAGTATATATATATCTATATATGTATTGTCTAGGATATTAGCAGAACTATTCAGGCACAAGTAAATATGGGAATGTTATGCTGAAAATCTCAGTTATTTCTAATTGATGAAAATACCCTGGTGTTTATATAAAGCTACACAGTGACTCACAATGAAATGAAGTCAGCAAAATACCAGACGTTTTTACATCCAAAACAGAGAAAAGTGCCATATGTTCATAAAATACTTTTCTCCTTAGTAAATATTTATGAAGAAAATAAATGGATAATTTCCAAAAAGAGAAACTTGTGTAATATTATTTTCAGATAACAGAAGTATGTGTTCTTTTTAAGATTTTTTTCATTTATTTATTTTCACTGCAAATCAGATGACACATGAAGTATCTACTATACCACTCCTAGATACATCTGTATTATACCTTGGTGTCGGACTACCAACACAGAAAAAAAATATACTGGAAAACTTTTTACCTGCAGAATAGAATTCTCTGACTCTTACTCTATGTTGATTCCAGGGTTTGGAACCTGTGGTCAAACTGGGCTATAGCAAATAGATGTTAAGTCTGGCAGAACCTGATGTGGAAGACACTTCTCGCCTCAAAGTCTGTTCTTGACAGGAACTGAGGCTCCTAAGTAAATGGTAAGAGATGCTGTTTTACCTTTGATTCTGTGGGAAGGTGGTAGAAGCAGATTTAGTCCTGGTACTAAATATTCTCTTACTGAGCTTTTCTACACTTAGTGCAATAAATTTTTCTGCTCTGATTACTTACCAATCTTTTTAGTAACGAGGATGCTAAACTGTTGATTGATGATGAAAATAGGAATCAGAGGATTTAGAAAAACAGATATTATAGGTAGGGAGGAAGAGTTTGCTTTATTTTACAATATAAGAACAAGGAATCATTAAATAAAACTACTAGGGGCAATTTCAAAGGAAAAGGAATTACATGGTTTCATTGAGAAACACAGTTCAGCTGTGGAACTTCATGCTAAAAAATACCATGGCTGTTGAAAGTTCACCTGGGTTCTAACACAACTGAGCATATTAATGGGAGAAAAAGGTCTACTAAGAGCCATTATATATGCAGTTATGTTTCCAGCTAAGGAAAATCCAGCTGCAAGTTGCTGAGGCTCCTCACTTGCCTTGTTCTACCCTTCCCTATGTATCAATTGCTGAAAACAGGACAATAGGATGGATTGGCCTGTGGTGTGAATCTGTCTCTTCATAGGTAGTGTAGCTACATGTTTGAACTTTGTCTTCCTGCCAGTGAAGATGACAAAAAGCAGTTCTCACATTCAGTTCTGAGCAGTACTTAGTAGACTGGAATATGTTCCACCTAGCAGGGGAGATTCGAATTATAGAGTGCAATATGATGTATAATATAAGTGGAAGATGATAGCCCTCTCAGGCCATAAAACAGTGGAAACAAACAACATTTTTAGTGCATCTAACTGGGAGAAGAATTATTCATTTGACTGAGTTGTAGACCTTCAAGCTCAGTGATACATTGCATATTCTTATATGCAAAAAAGAAAGACACAGAAAAAAACATATCCGCCTGGATTCATCCAGATTCATTGTGGAATTTGAGAATAAATTTTACCTGGTGCCTAGCTTCACAACTGGTTATTGCAGCTATTCATATTATTAACATTTTTATTTGTGTTGATGGTACTTCTTCTAAACACTGCTTCTTTCTTTGATTTCACTGTATTTTTGACATCTGCAACTTGTCAGTTTTACTTTATCACTGTTCTTTTCAGCTAGCATAAAGTATTCTCTGCTGTTTTCTAATATTTGAATGATTCAAACTGATATTTTGTGGGGGGGTGAGTGGTGGGTTTAATACCCTTTCCTGTTACACTGGAGAATTTGCTGTTCTGTACACAAAATCCCATCTAAAATTCAGAGCTACTCCTTTAGCTAATAATGTGAAATATGCCTTGTGGGTTGCCCTGTACTTATTGTCTGATAATTTACCATGGTCTCAGTGGTAGTTCTAGCAATCATAATCCATGTTTCGTTTGCAAACAGGTTTTTCTTAATCAGACGAGGATAATCTATACTCAGCTTTGTTTTACAAACTTGATAGACTATATCTGCAATCAAATCTCTCTGGTTTTTATTCCTTTTGTAAATTTATATGCCAAAAGTTAGTTTTCCTGTTTGTGAGGCACAGGGAAAGACAATGTTTATCAAGCCCTATTTGCTATCTAGAGCTCGTGATAAGCCATTCACAGCCAACTGACCTTCTATTTACCAATCTAGCCTTTTGATTCCTGGATATGAATCCAGTGTTCAACAACACAGTGCTGGCATTCACATTTTCAGATCTCAAACTTTAAGTGCTGATCCCCAGTCTTTGCTGGTTTAGTCCTAGATCTATTCTGAAATAGTCTTTGAGACTACTGTGTTGGTGGTTCAGACCCAGAAATTCTTTAACTTGCAGTTTCTCAGTTGTTGAGCATCCCATTGCCACTGAGTTGCTGGCAGGACAGCCCTAACTGGTTACTGGTCCTTGCTAACAGTTGAAGCTTTCTGTTCCAAGGACTGCTTCAGCTCTTCATTCTTTGCTGATCACAATCAGCAAAGAGGGAATGGCCTTAAGCTCCACCAGGGGAGGTTCAGGCTGGACATTAGGAAAAAATATTCATGGAAAGGCTCATTGGGCACTGGACCAGGCTGCCCAGGCAGGTGGTTGATTCCCCTTCCCTGGAGGTGTTTAAGGGATGGGTGGATGAGGTGCTGAGGGAAATGGTTTAGTGTTTGATAGGAATGGTTGGACTTTGATAGGAATGGTTGGACTTGATGATCCGGCGGGTCTTTTCCAACCTGGTGATTCTGTGATTCTATGATTCAATCCTCTTCCAGTCAGTCTATAAACTTGTTGAGTGTGCACTGCAGGAAGCAAGAGCTGTTCCATTTTCTGGCAGTTTCCTTTTGGTCTGTCTTTTCTAATGTATTTACAGAAATCTTTAACTTATGTTTCCTATGATGAAGAAGAGGTCACTATTGAAAGATTTAAATTTCACCTGTTTAACTTGTGAGTTTTCTTGCAATGCTAATGAAATGGCTTCTGGCATCCTTTCAGCAAATGCACCTTTTTAAAGCTTTATTTTAATAGAAGTGTTTCTTTATTGTAGTTTTTACCATTTCCGAGGCAGTACTGATGTTATCCTGTTGTATTCATACCATACATACTCACCCAGGACGGTGTGTGTGTAGAGAGCTAAACTGCTTCACTGTTCTTGTAGCTTGTCCTGAATGCTAAGCATTATCTTAATTTCTCAAATTTGCCACTATGAGCAATTCCATGCACAATTTTTTTGTGGGCTTGAAGATAGCAGGAATGCTGTTTCAGCATGTTACAGCACATAAACTACTCTTCAGTAGGTGTTCCCACCCAGTCTCTTACTCTGTGGAATACAAAAGTGATCCGAGAGGGTTTACTCTATTGTAGCCAAAAGCAGTTTTTGCATGCCCTGTAGTGCAACTGCCATAGTACCACTTAGCCAGGGGTGGGCTGGACACGCTCCCTTGCAGAGCCTCCTGAAAAGCTCAAAACTCAAAGCAACCTCCTGAGCTGTTTACAGACTCATTTTTTCTCCTTTCTGGCTGGGATGATAAGTACTATCTCACTGCAAAGAAGGCTCCTTACCCAGGCTTCATTTTAAATGCAAGGAAAATAGGAAAAGCCAGTCAGAGGAACAAAAAAACCTGTGCTTTACCTCGGGTTGTGCAGCAGTACCAACACCTACATTTAACATGGGGAAAGAGATTTCCATCCCAAGATAACCCCATGATACCCATACTATGCACATACAGCTCCTCTTACTCTGTATGGATCTCAGTTAAGTGTATTGCTGAGGACCAAGTCCAGCTTATTACAAAACAGGGTCAGTGGATCTCCCAGGTCTCTAAAGGCTCCATTAGAGGGCTAAGAGCTGGCCTTGCTCCATGCATTGTTACATTCTTGGTTTACATTAAGCTCAGTAGGGTCATGTGGGAAAAGCAAATGACATGGAGAAAAAGAAAGGCTGTTTTCACAAGGTGTATTGTAAACCCTCTCTGAATTCAGTGTGTAACACCTGAAGAGCAAGGCAATATAAGAGAGGAAAATAGTCCCCTGGTTTGTTTTCAACTCAGTATTTGCCTTCTTTCTTTTGAAATGGGAATATGTGGTACAGTGGTGTTGGGAAATAAAACAGATCTAGCTGGAAGCAACAGATCTGCTTCTTCAGACTCACAGCACAGCAACACTTGAATAATCACTAAATGTCCCTGGGAAGAGCCTTCCTGAAGTTACTGCCAAGTGACAGACGGATGAGTTGAAAGGTTGCAGCTAGGGAGGAGAACAGAAGGGCATGCTCATCAAGGCAGAATATAAGGAGGGAGCAAGGAGAACCAGTCCTTGAGGAGGCAGAAGGACGACTCAATACTTCCTCAGCAGCTAAGTACTGCCACTAGGAATTATGGTAGTATGGGAACAGGAGGCTTTTCTGTTTGTCTTTTTTCCTACATGGAGAAATTTCCCAGAAGCTTGGTAGGAGAGGGAGTGTCAGAACTTTGACAGGTGTCTGTAAGCCCATACAATGCTTCCACTCTATGTGGTACTGAGAGGAGGGGAATTTTAAAAGCCTACCACATTGCCTCATCCTTTTTACAAGTCTTGTGCTTGCTGTAGGTATGACGTAGGAATCACTTCACCCAGGTATGTCACTGGAACTCATACAACTTGAGGTCATTTTTGTTGCTATTATTGGTATTTCCTGTTATTAGTTAGTAAAATCATTTTAAGTTCTAGTCCCACACTAGAAGGAAACTAGAGGGAGGATAGGCAAAGTAACAGAAAGTAAGTCTCTTAATAGTTTCAGAAAGAGTTACAGTGAGGTCAGATCCTCTGTTGCAGGTAGCATTCCTGGATAATAGTAAGTGAGAAATCAGCCTTGGAGATGTTAGTACAACAATAACTGAAAGAGTTTCTGAGGCAAGATCTTGTAAAAAGGAAGACGTTTTTACTTCCATTGCCGTTTTTATATCCAGCTAACTATCTAGACTTGTTCAGTTCTCATGTTTTGTGAGTACCATATTGCCTGAAAAAATTTCCTTATACTGGAGATCCAAGACTTGCACAGCAGTTATGCATTTGGCTAAATGAAGGTACTATAATCAACTCTGAGTATTAGAGACCTTGGACTGCTTCAAGTTATGGAAACTCAGATAGCCTGGATGTGTCAGCCCAGCCAGCATGGGCTCTGAAACTACATGCTTTCTTTCTAAAATGGGTATTACACATCTCTTCCTTCAATATGTGCCTCCTTTACTAACACCATCCTCTGACCTGCTTCATCCAAGAGCTTTTGAAGAAGTCACAAGGAGATAACAATGTTCCTATTCCCATGGTCTCTGCTCACAGGTGATATTCCCCACTTTGATGCTTTGGAGATTTTTTTCGTGCCTCATTTTTTTTTTTCTGTGTTTTAAATAGAAGAAAAGGACCTCATCTCAAGTTAACAGCTGTATTCCTTGTTGACTCTTACAGCACATACCCACTCTGTCTGGAGAACGAAACCAAAGGAGGCATAAGATAGCATAGGACATCTGTGGTTTAGAGGTGACTTCTACTCCAGTTTGCAAGAATCAGTGAACTTGTGGCAAAGCTCTGATTTTTTTGCTTCTGGAGGTTAAAATGTTTGAGGTTTCTGAATATGCTAAATGACCAGTATAAGCAAATTTCTGACATTTCCTTGTACTTTTATTTTTTTTCCCTCAACTATGAATACATACATAAAGGGAATGTGGAATATGATTCTTGTAATTGAGGTTTGTGTCTATTGTTGAGTTGGGGGAAGAGGAAGGAAATTTTGGTCAAAAAGAAGAGGATGGAAAATGCACTTTATTTTTAAGTAGTCCTTGAGCAAATCCAGAATGTTTCCCTAACCCCAAAGGTGTCAGTGATTTCACAGTAGTTTCCTTCTGGTTCCTGAAGGTTATTTTCTAAGACGCTACATTTAATGAATGAAATGTTTCATTGAGAGAAAAGACAGATGTAATCTGCAAGCACTGAAAAATCTCAGTGGGTACCAACAAGTTTTACTGACCTTGCAGTGGTAGTTTGGGAATAGTTTGCCGCTGTGGTATAGACTTGCCTGTGCACTATGATGCTATTTAACATCAGAGAGGATTCATGGCTACAAAACGCTTAGGAAGCCACACTGAGTGAAATACAGAACATAGACCTCAATAGAAGTTGTCTTAGGTAAAAAGTCTTGCACGACTGACATGCAAGTGCAAAGGGTCCTTATAAGACAAGTATTGTTGCTAATAGGAAAAGAGTGTGTTGAAATAGCAGGAACAGGTTCTTCCAAATAAATTTAATTTCCTATCAAAAAGTATTTGTTATATCAAGAAGTTTTGTTATAATGCAAATAACTGATAGATCTCAGAGAACATTAATACAGAACTAAAGACATATGGCCTTAAATGTAAAATACAACTTCATGCCACCAGGAATTAGACACACTTCCCAGTACAAATGGATCAAACCCCACAGCATCAGCATGGAGCTGAGGCTCAACACTGAATTGAGAGAGATTTACAGAGGAGTGATATGAAATCCTGCAAAATTCCATGTCTCCGCTAATGAATTAAAAAAAACATTGCTCAGAAAGCAAAGATAGTCTTTATGTTGAAAATTTTATCAGCAATTTGATTGTTTGCAGTCATGGAGAGCACACAGAACTAGAAGATATTATATTATTCTACCCATCTGGGATACTCTACTTAGATCTAGAATACTTAAGGTAAACCCGTCAGAAGTTGAGAGACCACTAAGAAAGCTTACCTTTCCGGAAAAGTAATACCTGGTCTAGAAAACTTGAAAATGTACAAAAAAGATGACATATTCCAATGGAATGTTCCCTAAAATGTTTGTTTAAGGCTAATTTTACTTTTAGACCCTTCTATCCTTGCAAACATTTACTTAAACATCTGGAATTGTGTATTTAGACATTTACTTAAGAAGAACATAGCTTCTATCTTTTGGTATCATCCTCTCACCAGTATGGCATTTCCCACTGCGATGTGTAGTTGGATGAGTGGATTTCCTAACTTCTTGCCACTAAACACAGCAAGATCAAACCACACAAATGCAAAACTATCTAAATGACTGATTATGAAGCACCCATATGTCCATCTCATGCCAGAATTTCATCTGTGAAATGCTTCCACAGAAACACCAGGGGCTTTGTCTCCTTCAAGGATGACTGGGAATTAAGGGGCATCATCCCACCCCAAAACCTGGTTTTGTGGTAGAAGGAAAAGCTTTCTGGCTGAAATAAACTCCTTCACTTGTAGTTGGAGAGCTGACTGCCCTTTCTCACTCAGATTGAGGTCAGAATATCAAATGCTTACTTGATCCTTCTGCATTGCCTTGTTATATATTTGAATTCTAGGTGCAGATTATATCAAAAACCTTGTAGTTCAGGGTAAATCAGACTCCAAAATGACTTGATCTCATGTCCTTCAGTTCCCCTGGGATGCATAGTTCAGGGTGGTTGCCTCCCACTTCATGGCTGTTGGATGAAGAAGTATCCTTCAGATGGAGCCTCAACTTCCTTGAACTCATCCTACTACAGAGGCACAGGCGAGTGTGAGTTCTGATGACAGATTGATGCTCTAAGTACACTAAGCATTATTTTAAATTAAAACAATGCTATAAGTCCTTGAGGCATATTTTGCAACCATGACAAGAAAACAAATTTCAGTTCATTTCACACATTCATTCACCAGATGACTCGATAACAAAATAGCATAATGAAGGGAAAGGAGTGGCCTGACAGGGAAATCACCTCTGCAATGCTTATACCAAAATTTTAGCATGATGTCTGAGCACAAGTCTCTTGTGGTGCAATACATCACGTTATCTATATTTCTTTTTGTTGGTCAAAATACACATAAAAAGGAAAGGTCAGATTTAATCTGAAAACGCTTCCCTTGTAAAGATGTCCAACTTAAGCAAACGGCCATGCTCGGGTCTGATCCAAAGCCTGCAGAAATCAGTGACAGGTTTTCAGTCCCTTGCAGAGACCCTGATGCTGTGCCCAGCTTTGTGCTGGAAGGGTGCAGCTGGGAGGCTGTGCCTGTGGTTACCTGCTCAGATGTGCACCTGCTGCACGAGGGTTAGTCCCTCCATAGAGAAATCCACTTACTCGTGTTTACATGAGCAGTGGTACAAGCTCTAACGAGCCTCCAGCACTTACTGGCTTTTCATGGCCAGAGTTCAAACACACAAAATGCAGCATACTCCATGTATTCAGACTCTTCCTACTCTTTAATCATCATCTTTCAATTACTCCCCTGTCTTATTTCACCCTTTTTAATTTAGCATGTAAAACAATTACACTTTTTTCCTTTCTCTAGTGTGCAGAGATATATTTCCACTAATTACAGCACCCCAATATCTTAATAGAGATCTTATGTAATCTTTTCAATGACTGCAATCATCCTCTTGCTTGGGAGTGGAATTTCAGCTATGACCCTACATGTGTCAGAGACGCTGTCACACAAGTTCCATGTTTGAAAAATAATAAAACTACAGAGCAGTTTACTTTGCACTGGAAAAATGTTGGATTACTTCTAATATTAGGAGTCTAGTCTTCTTTAGAGTGTGACCTCTTTGCTAGTAAAATCCAGGTTTAGAAGAAATGGAAATTATACACTTACACAGAATTACCAACTCTTGTGCTATTACTATGAGTCTCAAAGTATTTGACATCAAGTCCTTACTCCTCAGGGCAGGTGCTTGGATGAAAGTCTCAGCTTTTTTTTTTCTTCACCATTTTAAAGGAGTATTTCTAACTTCTCTAACTCCTGAATTTATAAATAAAAATCTCCAAAAATTCAGCTTGATCCAGCAGCTTCAAGAGGCAAAGTTACGAGTAGACGAGGTCCTGAGGGACATGGTTTAGTGTTTTGTGGGAGTGGTTGGACTCGATGATCCAGTGGGTCTCTTCCAACCCAGTGATTCTGTGATTCTGTGATTCTGTGAAAAGCATATAAGAAAAAGAAGAAGAAGAACAAGATTTTTGAACTAAGCTTATGAACTAAGCCCATTTCCAGAAAGCAGCAGAGGACTAACCATATCAAGAGACAGAATAGTCTACCAAGCATCCTAAGACAGAGTTGTGAGTTTATTGACTATTATTAGCACATGTACCTATTTTAAACTCCTTCATCTCAGCCCTTCACTGACTTCTGAAGATGGCAACGCTGGCCAGATCTTTGGTTGATACTGTAATAAAAATTATGTGTGGAGCTTGGTAACACCACCTATAATTAAGGTTTCCTAACCTTCTGTATTTTAAGATCCTGTTTTTGGTTGCATATAATTTACCAGATTAACTACTTAGACTGAAATTACTCAGGAGTTTGCCTGGGATAGAATCTTTTTCTGGGTAAAGTTTCATTTGTAGCGTTCAGCTGCTCCCCAGAACTGGTTACATGATAAAAACTTGTGTGAAAACAGTTTATGTGAAAACAGTTGAATTGGTTTCACTGCCAATTGCTAGTATTTGCCTTCTTAGCATTAGAGACTAGGGCTTTGTCAGGAACATGCGCTGCTGCCATGAGTGTGCTTTATGCCATGCCTGAGAAAATTTGTTCATCTTTGGCATGATTTGGTGGCCCTGCAAATCACAAGGTCACAGATGTTTGCTTAACCTTCGAGTTACGAACCTCTTGTGGTACTCTACAGCCTCCTAGAAGCCAGTCCTGGTACTTAACTCCCCTTAGAGAGAAAGAGGCTTTCCCAATATCTAGCTAAAATCTTCCTTGCTGTAAAGTAAGCAAAAATTCTTCTTGTACTACAGCGATGAGACATAAAGAAGAACTGATCACTGCCCTTTTCAGAATAACCTTTTATGTATTGGAAGACTGTTATCATCTCCTGCTCAATCTTCTCTTTTCTAGACTAAACAAACCCCATTCCTTCAACCTTTCCTCATGGCTCCAGTTTTCTAAACCTCTTATCACTCTCCTTACTCCCCCTCTGGCTGCTTTCCAGTGTATCTACATCTTTGTATTGTGTGATGCCCCAAACTGGACACAGTAGCAGTAAAGCAGAATAATTACTTCTACTGCTTCACATACAACATTCCTTCCAACAAGACCCGAAAGAAATCAGCATTTTACTTCTCCTCCCTCAGCACAGAGCACTTGTCTTTACTGAATTTCATTTGGTTAATTTCAGACAATGCCTTTAATTTATCAAGGTCATTTTGAATTCTTATCCTAACCTCCTAAAAGCTTTCAGCTCCTTCCAACTTGACAACATCTGTAAATTCTATACATTTTCTCTCTTTTCCATTATCCAAATCATTAACAAAAAAATCAGATAGACTAAACATTGCAGAACCTGATAGAACCACACTTGAAATACCTTCCCAGAATAATATTGAGCAGCAAAATTACCTTTTATGCTCTTTTCATGGGTGTGTGACCTCACTTTTTACATGCTTCTGTTTTCAGTAGCAATGGGAGTATCAAAATCAGAGAACAGGAGGCAAAAATCCTGGCCAAGGAGTCCACCTGTCTGCTGTAGCCGTGAGCTTTGTGGTTGTGTAGGGAAGCCTTCCCAGGAAGAGAAGTGGCACACTATGGTGGAGATGTGGAGGAGAGCAAAGGGAATATTGCAGATTAGGGGGCAAAGCCAGTCTGTAAAAGGCAGAATCACTGTCTGGAAACTGTGGAACATTAACTAGGCTCTATGCTGGTGATTCATGAACCTATGACCTGACAGAGAAGAGAACAGCTTCTTGAAGATGCTGGTGGTAGCGCCACATCAGGGGTCAAAGGGGTGGTGGTTCAGTAGTCTCAGGCTGCTGAGGATCCCTGTATGGGTTTAAAAAGGGGAAGGGTGTTATAACTGGACAGGTTATTGTACAGTAAGAAAAAATAATTTTATGCATATACCAATAAATCTGTGGAGGTTGCAAAGTCATTTAGAACTCAATGACCACAGAACTGAAGGCTTCTATCAGAAATTTAATTTATCTCCTTTCTGAATTTGCTTTAAGAAAGTTTATTATAGCTTGATATTTCAGTAGGACTCTGACCAAAGAAGATTGTAATAAAGAACAAGTACTTAGGTAATATTACTGCTTGTCATCATGATTCAGTATCTTTCATGACACTGTATTTACTACACGGTACTTGTGTAACACAGGCTGACAGTGGATTGCACTTAACTTTATAAAATTATAGCTTTATAGATTTATAATTTATAAAATTATATAAAATTAACTTTCTTTCAAAGCGTTTAGTTTTATGCCAGGTTGAACGCTATTTTGACAAAACCAAAGATGATGCAGAAACAAAAGAAAACTGGCAAGTAATTCTAAAAGACTATTCAAGCTATGCATATGTTTACTTACAGGTTAAGATGTTTTTGCTTGAAGAAGTTGGATGAACTTATATGATATTGGGAAAAGAGGAAAGTTTTGCAATGAATGGTGATCAAAGACAGTGATGGAAAGATGACCATTATTGATCAATGCAGGGTATCTCTTACAAGTATCACCAGGCCAAGCAGATGATGGACTTGCAGTCATTATTCAACAGTCCAAGCTCCTGTAAGACAGAAGCATTCAACTACTGTGCACAAGGTGGACTTGACTTACAGATAAACGTGAAATAAAAGGATTTTTCATATTCTTCAATATGAAAATATCTCTTTACTTGCAGTCTTATTTATTTTTGTTTTACTGTATAAATAATCCTGAAGGATTTCTGATAGTAAAGGAACAAATAAGGTGCTTCAGGAGATTAGTATTGATTATTTAATCTACTGGTCCTTCTAAGATCAGAAATTCCTTGGGTGATGGAAAACACAAAAACATGGAATTGCTGCTCTTCTGGCTCTAGATGTTTTCTTTTTGTATTCATGATGTCAAAGATAAAAGCTTGTTCATCAACCAATATCAAGGATAACCCTTCACAAACGACACAGAATTTTTAGCCTTATACTAAGCTTCTTACTAACGAAATAAATCTACCCTAGGCAGTGGTATGGACATTGGTATAATATCATGAGTTACAGAAGCTTTGAAACAGGTCCAATGCTGAAACAAACTTCTGTAGTTAAGCAGGCTTTGGAATTGTATCCTTCAGCACTACCTTTATGCTGTTTACTTCAGTGATAATTTTAAGGGCAGTATTAATAACAGGCATGTTATGCAAAGATACTGCTCCCTCAGATTCATAGTGGACATGGTCCAAGGTATCAAAAGCAAGAACTGATTCTGATTAAATTTTAGGCACTCAGTGAATCAGTCATCCTGAAGTTTACTGCCTAAGTTCTCTCATGTGTCAATGGAAGAGTCTGAAAGCCTCCAAAACTTCCAGGCAGAGACAGACACATTTGCCCTCTGGAATCATTCACAAACATCTACTTCTCTCCATTGATTGCAAAGGAAGTCTGGCACTTTCTTTCATTTGGCGGGTTACTTACACACCTAAACCTCAGGTACAGGTTCAGAGATGACATGGACAGTATGTATTTGGTTTCTGCTTTGCAAACAAGGGAGAGGCACATGTGTTACAACACGTGCTGTGCATTGGAGAAAGTCTAGGTGCAGTGGGCCTTAATCTCATTTCAGCCAGCTGTTAGCCTGGGGTAGCTCACTAATGACAGTGGAATCTTGCCAATGTAGCACCTGTGCATTGAGATCAAACCCAAGTCCATTAATGATGCATTTTGAGCTGGCTAGAGAACAGCAGTTCCACTTCATGATAAATTTGTAGGTTGTAGAATGGATTTTCTTCCTATATTGGAATGAAAACAAAACTTCCAGAGGATTTTTCCAGAGTGTATTTGAACAGAAAAATACATTTTTTTATCAAAACTAGCAAATTTCTGTCTACTCTTTCTATCTCTTTTCCTCTTTTCTCTTAGAAACTTCCCTTTCACAAGTCAACAGGTCCATAAAACCTATCAACCTCGGCAGAGCAGTTGGTTTGCAAAGAAACTTCAGAAGGACTCTGCAGCCACAGACATGGGTCCATTGCATGCAAAAATATAAGAGAGGAGTGAATAGATAATATAAAAAATATAACAAAACCACTGATTTCTCTTAATCAGACCCTTGCTTGAGGCTCGAGAAAGCTTCTGTAACGTGATTTTTGCCTGTCTTCTAATTTCCATTTCAATTGACTTGCTGACTTGTGACTTGCAGCTGAGACTACAAGCAGTAGTGCCAAATCACCATGGGAAGGACCACACATTCTATTTTTCTGACCATACAGTGGTATCCTCAAGAGGAAACAAGCTGGTTCTCATGAAATTTCCAGCTGAGGCCAGGCTGGGTCATACACTACTTTACTTTGTGTTGTTAGAACAAGCTAAAGAGGACAAAGAGTACAATCCCCATCAGACGAAGGAGAAATCTGGAGCTATTTCACAGATTTTTCAAGTGGCCATAAAGGTAACTTGATCATCTTTGCTTTCAGGTGCAGCTTACATTGGCTGCTGATTAACCTTCAAATATGTTACTCTGGATAATGACTGTTGGTTACTGAATATCAACAAATCCATCTTTTTTTCCCCTTTTGTGCAGAACAAGAGTTCAGAAAATTGTACTAGCTCTGAAAGCATTAATTCAAGCCTGTTAAATTGCTACTCTGTGCTTTTCGTGTCAGAAGTATTTTCTGAAAATGCATGTGTCACCTAATGTGTTACTTTATTTAGAAGCAAACAAATATTTCCTGGAGATTGCTGAATGTCAGTTATATAAAATGCATTATTTACCCCTGTTTGACTCCTGCTACAGCAGAGAGAAAAGAAAGTTCTTATATTCACATTTAAAAGCAGCTACCACAGCCAATTAAATATTGTCAAATTTTGTTATAACTTTTCCTCTTATCCTTCCTCCTCCTATTTTTTCTGCTTAAATAGTTTGGACACTCAGAGCATCTCATGCATGTGTGAGGAATTTCTTGATGCTGACAAGGAGCTGGTAGAGTGGTGATCCACCCACAAGCAGTCCAGCAGCAGAAGGAGAGAAAAGATTTTGGGCTTGCCATCTTTACAGAATATTTCCGTCAACTCAAGCTGCAGTAGAAGTAGAAAAAGCACACACTAGAGACAGCAAAATGACCAGTGATGTACCAATTCCCCGTAGATCAAGCTGAGATAACTACTAATAATGAAAACTACTAATTATGCAACATCAAGACTTGAACTAACAATTGAGGAGTGTGAGCTACAAATAGATGTTCACTGATCTTTCTTATTACAAATCCATCAGACCACAGGAAAGCCTGAAACACAGGAGCATGTTCCTCCCCCAGCACGAGCCTCTGGGAGTGTGCAGAGCACTTTCCTGCCTTGTGTGTATGATTCCCAGGGAACAGCAGGTTAGGCTGTGGGACTTGGCTGTGCCTTCAAGAGGTTCAATGGGCTTATCTCAACTCTTCCAAAAATCGGCTGACATGGGGTAGACCGGAATAAAATACTTCATCCCTGTGGCACAATGAGAAATACATTCATAGCACAAATTGTTTTCTAGGCTGCAGAGAAGAACATGTCTCTCAGGAACCTGCTGGATGCTGTCAAAAAGATCATCTTTGGTATTAAGGACTAAGGCAAATCACATCCTTTTTCCTGCATTGGATAAGTTTTTAACCTTGTCTTCTCCATCTGCTCTGAAAGGTGGAACCTTAGCCAGTACAGATATTCATAAGCGCCTGCTACTGAACTGATCACACTTCTAGTCAACAGAGTGAAGGGACAACAAAATCTTCAGGTTAAATTTATGTATTGGTACTTAAAACAGATAGGATGATTTGTGTCTCTGAAGAGCATGTTTTTTTTCACAGCCCACTGAAGGAACCTTGGCTTAGTCATCTATGTTGTAAGCCCAAATTTAGGTGATGTGAATACTGCCCTAAACAACATGCACCTTAGAAAATTGAAAACCAAGCAGGCAAACAAAAATTCTCACAGAACATCATGACTGAAAGAGACCTCTCCCAGCAGACAATTTCTTCCTGGGAAGACAAAGAGGAAAAACCATCCATAAGGCTATTAATTTGCTTTGACTAGCATATCATTAGGATGTGAACAGATGCACTACAGGTGCAAGGCAGTGTAAGAGCCTATGTGAAATAAGCGTATAGTAGAGACACAGTGAAGTTCACTTAGCAAGAGAGAAGGTTGCACATGATTACCTTGGGGAAGGGCTGAAACTATGGAATGATGAAAATATTTGGAGTAATTCCTACAATATATACAATATCTGTTTAACTGGTGGAAGCTGAATATTTACAAATACAAGGCAGTAAGAAAATGTATTATGTTTCTAAAGAGGAAAGTCAGGAAAATCCTTGTGTTATTTTAAAATGAAATACGTGACCTGATAATCAAAATATTTGGTATTGATACAATTTGCTAAATGAAATCAAAATTACTCATTCAATGGGTGACAGTAAGAAAATATTATCCAACATGTACATATTTCATTTCAGAGATTATTTTTTGCTCATGATTTATCACCCTAGTGCAAGGCACAGCTGTGAAGATCATAAAGATGACTCATGAATTTCCAATGCCAATTTTTTTCCTTTGTTTCCTGAAATGATGGTCTCATCCAACTCAAGGATCAAAGCATTCTCCTACTATGAAGCCATCTGAAATGCTCCAGAGGACATGCAAGAGCATTGAATTATGGCTTTGATTCTAGTAAGAGATTCAGCATCATCTTTGTTCTTAGATGGACACTTGCATAAGAGATGAAGGGTATGCTTCTAATACCTTTAAGAATAAGACATATATGGTATAGTAATGACATATAGCTATACTTAAGTGTTTGACTACAATATTTCTATAATTTCTAGCAAGTCGATCCTATTTCCTCAAAATATGAGCCTGACTGGTGTTCATAGAAGTCCTTAATACAGATTGGTAGTATAAGAGGGATCTTCAGGTGGAGTCAATAACCCCTGAATTTCATGATTTAATCCCCTTTCTTAATGCCTTGTTTAATTTCTGGAGTGATGCAAAAGTACATGCACCCATGTAATTATAAAGCCTCAGATTGGAAGTATATCCTGAGATGTAAATACATCTGTTTCATCCAACAAAGGAGATGCAGTGTTGGGAGGATTGGGACAGTTTGCTGATAAAATCAGAACCAATGCCTTTCCTTACTGTCGTAAACCACTTCTCCAAAGCTCCAAAGCTTGCTGATGCCTCTCAAGAGAGTTCCTTCTGTTGCCTTCACCTCCGCAGTCTTGAATTCAAAATTCCCATGGGCTGTACCCACACACCCTCCAGCTTGGGCCTCTGAGCTGTTTGTCCACAGCCTACCAGCACTTCTTTGTGTTGTGTGTACTTTCAAGACTGCAGTGCCCTATTGATGCTAAAGTGCCACAATAGCTAGGTTTCCAGACTCTAATTTCAGACCTTTCTTTTCCTGGTTGATCTGAGACAGCAACCACTGTCTTAATTTTACACAGAGAGTTTGATCCCGCATACACGTAAATCAAAGTCAAAACTTCCCTTTACTTCTGTTCAGCAGGAATATTTCTGTGCTGTACTGATAGCTATTTAATAATTTTTACCTTACTGTTATAAACAAACATCCTGTCTTCTGCAAACTGAGCTACAGAGCTTTAGTCTAAATGTGAAGCAAAAAAAGGCTTTTTACCTAATGTTCTAATTTTATAGGATGCTAAGTATATACCTGAAAATTGCTTTTCCTTCAGCAATGTTTCTATCAACAACAAACATATTACAGTGCACTATAGTCTTTCTCTGTACTTTGTCTTTATTTATGGTCCTTAATATGATCAGCACCGAAGAAGCATTTGTGAAATGAAATGTCAGGGTGCACAGTGAATATAGGATTATACTGCCAAACAACTCAGAGATGAATATAGACAAATTCAAAATATTGGTCAGATATGTTTTTTAACATGAGTCTAAATAAATACAAACTGCAGAACTTGATCCTAAGAAAACACTGGAAAAATTCAGCAAAGAATACAACAGATGCTGCATCAATGCAAGATTTAAACTGGGGTTATATTTTGTAGAAGAAATTTGTGGTCCAAGGAAGGAATTATTGGGTGAGATTTCGTAGCCTTTGTCTTTGTGCAGGAAGTCAGTCCAATAAGTGATCACAATGGTCAATTTGTTGCATTAAAATCTACTGTCTTTCAGTAACACAATGGATATCAGACAGGACTCCAAAATCCTGCTGAATTTTACAAATGATATGAAGAAGTTGGATTCTTAATTATTGAAGATTGCAATCACACAGAGTAGCTTGAATCCACTAGTTAACCCTCTTAGAAGAAGTGTTGGATGTGATTGAGAGCAGGGGTATGAAAAGGGCTGGTACTAACTACACGAGGAAGACTATATCCTGTTGAGCTGCCGCTGTAGAAAGATTTCTGGGCCAGATCAATGAAGTATCTGAAAATGAGCTCCAATGACGCATGGTGCAAGTTTTCCCTGTATGACTAGTGAAGCAATGACAGAGTAGGAAAGTGAAGATGATTTTTCTTCCCTACATATTACCAAATTACTAATGCTAATAGCATAGTGCATACCATCTTGGCACATCCACTTTCAAAAAGGTGGGACTNCCTGTTCCAGTGCCTCATCACTCTCATGGTGAAGAAATTCTTCCTTATGTCTAGTCTAAATCTGCCTCTCTCCAGTTTATAGCCATTTCCCATAGTCCTATCACTACAAGACTTTGTGACCCATCCCTCCCCAGCTTTCTTGTAGCCCCTTCAGCTACTGGAAGGTTGCTCCAAGATCTCCGCAGAGCCTTCTCTTCTCCAGGCTGAACAGGCCAAACTCTCTCAGCCTGTCCTCATATGAGAGATACTCCAGCCCTCTCATCATTTTTGCAGCCCTCCTTTGGACCCATTCCAACAGCTCCATATCCTTCTTATGTTGAGGATTCCAGAACTGGACACAGTTCTCCAGATGAGGTCTCACAAGAGAGGAATAGAGGGGCAGAATCCCCTCCCTCGACCTGCTGGCCGCATTTCTTTTGAAGCAGCCCAGGATATGGTTGGCCTTCTGGGCTGAGAGCACAGATGTTGAGCTGCTCATTGAGCAGCACCCCCAAGTCCTCTGCAGGGCAGCTGTCAGTCATGTCACCCCCATACTGCATTGAAACTGGGGATTGCCCCTACCCCGGTTTAGGACCTTGCACTTGGCCTTGTAGAACCACATGAGGTTCTCACAGGCCCACTAAAAATCAGACTAAGTGGATCTGAAATTGTCTACTTTTCTGAAAGATAAATATCTGTCAATATATTAAATTTAACAGAGGAGTAACTGGTTGAAGATGAGATGAAATGTAAGGTGTATGGAGGGTCTAATATTCTAATTGCTCAGACAGTTTATTAAATGAAAGCAGGGTACACGGACAGCGGCAGAATCAGGGACAGTATTATGAGGGTGCTGCCTATGCCACTCTTCTCTTGTGCACTACAAGATCTCACCTCAGTGAGGGTGAAAGGAAAAGAAGTTTCTGTGGAAAGAGGAACAAAGGGGAGCTGTTCCAGGAGTACTATTGAAATCCTGAGCCCTGAAATTCTGCAAGTTCTGGTGTTTTGCTACATTGGGTTGGCAGGGTCTAAAAACTGACTTGAACTTCAGCGAGAATCCAGTGTGGGAACTTAAATTTCAGTGGGAGCACTTTGTTGAAATTCTGGAGTGTAGATATAGCTAATCCAGAGGTCTCTTTAATTTGAAAGGTCAGTCTGTCAGGGTTATTACATATACAAATTACGGGTTAGAGTGCTACAGATTACATACAAATAAGACCAAAAGACAAAATCATACATAGTAAATTTCCCTGAAACTAAGGATTTGGGTGAACTGGGACACAGAAAAAACCATCTGTGGTTTTGAGTATATAATACCAAGTTGAATATTTACCACAGTTCTGACAAACTTATTCCTGCTACACATCAGTTTGTTTAAGCAGGCCCAGTATTTTTTGATTCTGAAGTTTTTGAGGATTTTTTACTACGTTCATCTGTAGAACATCATTGAATTCTGCTTCCTTTATTAATATGCTGTCATGTTATCATGTTTTCTCCAACAATTAATGATTGTATCTTATGGTCACTAATAACATGTATCCAGTCATTATGGGCAGTGGAGTTAAATATTGTTGGAGCTTTTGCTTCCTTCAATTCTGATTATAGTAATTCAGTTCTAAGTTCCCCATCTGAACATCCTAAAAGTAGAGATTAACTGTAAGTACAGAGCAGTTATTGTCTATAGAAGAATAGTTCTCTTGGTGAAGCTATTAGTCTTTTAACTTGCCTTCTGACTGAAGAGCTAGATTGGGACTTATTTTGCTCCACTTCTTTTGGGTTTGCTGTAAATCAAGAGATAATTGACAGGGCAAAAGATAGCATTCCCAGCTATCTGGATTCAGATAGAAAAGCTACTGTGGGTTGCAGTGTAGTAATACAGGTGGTAAGACAACTTTCAGGATTGCTCTTTAATATATTATAGCTGAGGAAAAGTTGTCTTAAGTGAGGAAGGAGTGGTTACTGTCAACGTACATTGATACTTCTCCAGTACGTTTGTATGTTGGTGAAATGGAATCAGCCTAGTGACAAGTCTGAAGTCTCCTACCACGTTTCCTACAGAGTGGGGATGGCTGAGTGGCTATTAGATCTGCTATATCTGCCCTGCGGCATCATGGCATAGACACCTTCTGTGCTGGAGAGACTCGCTGGAGGGTAAACCCCCTGTATTTAGCATTTCCTGTACCCAACAAATAGAAGAAAAGTCCAGTTTAATGATGGTGGTTTTGGGACCTGCACCATGCTTCTGATACGCATGCAGGGAGCAGCTCAGGTCACCATGGATGTCTTACAGCAAGACCTGGGTGCCTTCTGTGTAATGTGCAAAAGGTAGGAAAGAAATCAATTATATATGTTGATAGGTGTGACATGGGGAAGGAAATGCATGAGTAAGATCTATGCAAAGAGATTTTTCTTTTAGGAATATGTAAAGGAAGTGCAGTACCAGCCATGAGAGATGTAGTTCAGGAACCAAAGCTGCCAAAACCCAGGGTAGGTAAAATTCAAGAAATCAGCATCAACCACCTGAAAGCCGTGAGCAGCACCAGTGTTGGACACCAGGACCTTTTATCTATTTTGAGCAGCTCAACGGGACTTTGGTAATTCCTGTGCTCCTGAGACACATTCACTAAAAGAGAAAATAAAAGCAGCAGGACTGTGGAAAAGCTTCTCCAATAGTATCAGAGCGTCTGGGTCCAGAGGGCATTGTAGGCTGTAATGGTTCTACCTGGAGGAGAGTTTTCCCCTCCTGCCCACAGCCCAGGATCCCATGTCAGCTCCCCAGGGCTGCCCCCTATTTGCTCTGCTCCTGACTGAGATGGTGGGATAGGCTCTGGCTCACAGGTCCTACGGCTCCCAGTCCTTGGGGAGTCCTCATCCCCTACAGTGCCCTGACACAGAGGAGCCTCTTTAGGATCCTGAGATCCAGTTTCTTTCCTAGTAATCCTTTAATGGGGCGATGGCATAGGTAATGAGTGATTGCATACCTTGGCCTCGTGTCAATGGAGAATTACACGAACCAGAGTACCTAATCTGGATCAGAAATGATATGCTGAGATTGATCTTAACTCAATTCAAGCTTGTAAATCACAGATCATAAACTATTATGAGATTCCATTTTAAGTGAGGATGAGAAGAAAATCTGTGTCCAAAACACCTTGTATACGGTGCAGACTTGGCCATCAGACACGACAATGACATAATGCTGATCTTTATGGAGTTAGTCTTTTGTAAGAAGCCAAACTGACTGGAGAAAAAAATTCTGAAGAGGCATCTCTTATTTTTTTCAAAAAAGGTATTTTATAGAAGAAAAACTGCTTTGATTTAGAAGGCTTTTATTGTACACAGAGGAAATTTCAGATACCTAGTTTTGAATGTTGCAATGAAATGCAGCAGCTGTAGTAGGATTGCTTCTTTTTTTCTTGAGAGAAATCCATTGGAGTTGTTAGCTTATCTATTGCCTTTGATAACCTATGAGAAGCTGAGCAAGATTTGCAAGAAACTGATGCTGAATTTCTGTGAATACAATCTTCCATAAAGTTGGAAGCTTCTGAATATTAGGAAATATTTTCTCTGGCCAAGAGTGTTTAATGGAAAAAGTTCAGTTATTGTTTGATATGGAAAGAGAAGTTGGGTCATGCTCATTTCTTCCAGTGAGTTGCATGGACCTTCTGCATACAATGACACAGAGGTAATTACTGCAAGTAAAAGTTGAAGAAGGCTGATCAGTGTTATTTGGATGTAAGGGGACTAAGGTGATGCAGCAAATGCTGCTACGTCCTCCTGTTACAGTAAAAAGAACTTTCCACTGATTAGTTTATTTACTTGTATTTTGAGTCCGATGATTGTTAACTGCATGTTTGTCTGAAATGGGAGAGTACCTGTTTCACACAAAATGTTTCCAACATTTAAAAATCAATGTTCATTTATGCAGCATATTGAGCTGAAATTAGGTAAGAGAAATTTCATAGATCTTTTGGGGATGTCATATCCAGTGTAGCATTGACATGGTAGTGAACAAAATGGTTATGAAGATGGGAAGAGAGGTAAAGTAACAATGGAATTATTTTTGGTAGGGACTATGTGATTTAGCGAATACTTAAAATGTTTTATAAGGTAAAACTACATGTATACACAGAAGTGTGTAAACCATTTATTCTATACAGAAGGAGTCCTGGATACTGAAGGCGCAGGAAAAGAAGAAAAGGCACTTAGAATTTCACTTGGGATGTTCTCTTTACCTGTTTGGATCTTGGAGCATTTACCCTATGAGAAGAGGCTGGGGGAGGTGGGCTTGTTCAACCCAGAGAAGAGACGGCTTTAGAGACACCTAACTGCAGCTCCCAGTGGCTATGGAAAGGTCATTGTGGAACAAGATGAGCTCTCAGTAGTGCACCGAGGAGAAAAAAGAGATTTGTTGAATTGGTATTGAATCGCAAGGCGTGTGTTTGTATGTGTGTGTAAATAAGGGGAGGGAAAAGATACACTGTGAGGACAGAAACTGGAACAGGCTGCCTCATGAGGCTGGGAAACCTGATCTTTAGATGTTTACAGAGGGCTGATAAATCCCTGAGGTCTGAATTCAGTCTTGATTATGCTTTGAGCAGGAGGTTGGATTTGAGACTTCCTGAAGTCTCCTGCAACATTAGCAAATCTATGATATTGTCTGGATAATAAGAAGCACTGTGGCATGGCTTCTTCAGCATTACGAAATAAGATATGCCCTTTGCCAAATTTACTACCCTATTTTCATAATTATCTCAAATATGACTAAACTTTACTGTTCGTTTTATATGTATAAAAAGAATACACTATTTCCTTCTTGACTCTAGTCATCTTGCTTTTTTAGAATTGTATTTGCCTCGTTGATCTTAGCCATAACATTAACTGACTCATCTGAAAATAAATTATTTACATAATCTTCCCATAGTTTCTATATGGAGTTGTTTTAACTGCGAATAGCTTTATAACTTTTGATCATTGTGTGCCAATTATGTCTTTCTTGAATGAGCATTCCGCTTGTAGTAAAATTGGGCAAAGGGCTTTTTGTACATGGAGAGCGCAGGTCAACTTACTACACGGAGAGTGCAGGTCAACTTAGTAGTGTGACAAGACAGAGTGGATTTTCTTGGAAGACCACAAGCTGCAAAGTATTTGTATTCCAGGCCACGACAATTCACATTTGGCTCTTTAGCAAAGATGGAGAAGAAAACTTTCTGTAAATAGGATTTACTTCCTGACAATGTCAGATATATTAATCTCAAAAAAGAAGATGTTTTTCCAAGAAATCTTTTTTTCTGAACACTCCTTCTTTTGTTTCAAAATGATCTAGAAAGAAGAAAATTTTTCCTTGTTTTTTCATTCTCAATGTTTTGTATAAGCTAATTAAGACTTGATGCTGTACCAGGTTTACTGTTTTTTTTTAATGTATAATCTTCAGCAATATCAAGAAGTACTTATATGAGAGACAGGCATAAGACTTCTTTATATTTTCACTTCTAATATTTATTCTTTGTGGCAAAATATGATCCTTCTATAATGCTCATGTTCCTCACATGTAAATCAATGAATAATTCAGGTCCCTCTTTGAGTTATACAGGTAAAAGCACTCACTAGATCTTCAGGTATACGCCAGATTTTCAAATAGAGAAAAATAATCTAATTTCATTTTAATGCCTTTAAAAATAGAGTATTTTGCAAGCTTGCTTAAACAATCTTAGACTCATGAGAGTTAATCTTTACTTCTTTTAGCCTTCCTTTCTTTAATGTGCTAATGTTACTCCTCAGAAGTCATTCATGATACCTGCAGGATTAAGGCCATAGGATACTGCTATTTTCACAGATTTAGGGCAGCTGGCAGACTATGCGAGCTGTAAGTTTGGATGGGAGGTGGCTCAGGATAACCCCGCCCTTGAGGCTGCTCTAACAATTCCCAGCTAGCAAACCCTCTCTGCAGTTGTTGCACTGGAGCCACCTTGCTGGAGCACAGTCTTGTTACAACTTTCTCCCCTTCCTAGGCATGTCTCTGGCACTGGAAGGAGATTGCAGAGGGCCAGGTAATTCTGTACAGAACTTTCCAGAGCTCCACACGGAGCCCTCTCTCCTCCCACGCAGGCATAGCCCAGGTTCAGATTTCTGGCTCTGTGGCAGCAGTAGGAGAGATCAAAAAGGTCTGTGTGGTCTAGAGAGGGTGTCTTGGGTGTTTTATTTTTTATTTTTTTTTATTTTGGTGGAAGTTTTGGGCATTCATAATACTCACCTTGCAGCAGTCTTGGCTATATCTTCTAATGTTTTGCTTTGCATATGTATCAGATACATGAGTGAACACTGAGATGTTAGACAGATTTGGTTACCAGGCATTTGCCAAGTATTTTGGAGGTACCCACAAGTTCCAGGAGTAGAAGAAAGAGGTATTTCTCTACCTACCCGTCATGAGATATTATTAGAATCCTTTTTTTTATTATTGTGAGAAATAGCTTCTGACCCAGTACAGGAGTTTAATTAGCTAGAAATAGTTTGATAGTTATTTAATAGGATCAGGAGAACTTAAAGATCAAACCAGAAAGACCTTCTGGTTCCATGCCAAAGTAATCGTGCCCTATAGGCTTCCTATGCATAGGGCATTTCTTTTAGAACCCAACACAAATTCCATTAAAAAAAGAATATTATTCCTCTAAATGCAAGAAAAACATTTGAAACTATTGAAAACATGGAAGGTTCCCTTTTATTAGGGGAAAGTCAGGAAAATCTTGTTTTTAAGGTTTCGGTTATATTTCCTTAATAGTTTAATTAGTTCCTCTAATGTGCAGTTGTCAGATCCAGCATTAAATAGGGAGAAATGTCTTTGCTTAAGGAAAGAGGGACACTAGCTGCAGTGACTTGGCCGATTTCCAGTTTGAATAATTACACATGATTAAATAAAATATCCTTTGACATTTCAGTTAAACAAAACATTATTTATCCCCATCTGCTGTAAACTGAGGAATACTGCTAAAAAGCCTTTGCATTTCATGTAAGAGTCAGCTGTTTTTCATGGATGGGCAAAGTGGATCTGGGCTATTAATGTATGTAGAAAGATTGATCCTGTGGAAATCAGTGGCAGAATTTCCTTTTAGTTTCCTAAATACAGGATTCCACTTATCATTTCTGTGTCTGGTCTTGCCATTGACCTCACATGACATCTTGTGTAAATTACTTCACTACTTAATACAAAAGCTTTTTCCACTCCTCTATATTCAGTTTAATGGTGTTTAAAAATTGACCACAACTTTAAGTACAAATAATAAAGACTGTGCAAGGCCCTATTTTAATATAATTATTATGAGAAAGTCAAGTAAAAATCTCTTTGGTTTAAGATTTTCCATTTCAAGACCCCATTTTTTTTCAGCTACTTACGTCAAATGGCCAGAGCACACTTATGTTTTCCATGTGGGACATCAGCCTGAAGTCTTTTGGAAATTTCATCACAAATTTGTGCATTTTTCTTCCTATCTGTAAAGAGGTGCCCAGATTTGTCTGAGTTGTGAGTTTCTTGAAACCTTAGTTCTTATTTGCTCAACAGTAACCTGGCAGAAATTGGCATTTAGGTTTCCGAAGATACCATCTGCACTGGGCATCCTCTGTCTCAAGGCTACAGGAGATGAACATGACTTTCTCTGTAATTTCTCCTCCTGTTATCATGCATGGCTATGGCACAGCATCTAATAGCAGGGTCTAATATCCTCTGCTCCTGCTGTTCCTCCTTCTGCTGCCCTAGCAATGAAGAGATGGACCTGAGGGTAATGGGAAGGATGCAAAATCGAGGAACGTAGGATGAGGGAAAATCTGCTCAGAGGGACTTACTCAGCAACACAGAAGAATTCTGTGATACGCTCAAGCATAAAATTTGTTTTTCCTAGAACAGCATTATGGTTGCCAGACATGCCATGCAATACGTGATTTCCTGTATTATAGTCTCAAATTCTATGCCCTATGTTAAAATATACAGGTTATTAATTTCCCTGTATATTCCAGAACTAAACTCTCATTGTAAAATCTGATAATCCAATCTCTATCTTTGATCTCCATCTTATCTGTGGGTTTTTCTGTTTGTTTCCTCGTATTTTGTGGGCAAACGTGGTTCTGAGGGTCATAACAGGAGGTAACAGCACCCACACATTCCCACATAAGATTTATGCCACTAGTAGAGCAAGAGGTGCACCTGACTGACCTCAGGATGGGTTGCAAAAGGACCTTCATCAAAGCAAGTTATTCAGTGAGGAAAAGGAAGAGATTAAAGCTGAGCACAAACTGAAATGTCTATTTTAGTTCTGGATATGAAAGTGGTGAAGGATTGGAGGAGAAGGCTGCCTGTTGGTGAAAGGGGAAGAAGTAACAAGGGGACTGCAGCGATGCCTTATGCTGGATAGTTGGTTAGAAGACCTTTAGGGTTTCCTGAAAGCAAATAAATCCCTCTGAGCAATTTATCTGTAGGGAGCAATGCATTCACAGGGATTGCTAGAGAAGAAATGTGTATTCAGGCCCAGTTTTGCTGATCCTCACCTTTTTTTGTTCTACAGTTGGTATGTTGGGGTGGTTTTGATGGTTTCTGTTACAGTCTGGACCCCAGCTGAGAGTTTCCACTTGAGCTGATATTCAACACATACTGTAAAGCCACAGCAAAAGCCATCATGCTGTGACTGGTTCCAGAACTACTGGATATGAACTACCCTGAACACAGCTAACTTGTGCTGTGCTGCTCCACATTGCGAGCACTTCACAGTCCCTAACCTCTGATTCCCAGGGGCTAACAGGCTCTGTGGTGTGCCTAGCAAAACCACAGCGGGTCTTGGCATACCGTGTTATTTATTTACAAAGGGTGCACTGAAGGTGCCTTGCCCGAGTCCTCAACTGCAAGCCCTCCTGCCACCTTCTGCACAAGAAGTTGTGACATTGTTAGAGAGAGCTGCATCCCCGGAGTCCTGTGCTTCCTGATGTTCTGGCTAACCTCTCCGCTTTCTAGTTTCTAGAGGCAACAATGCTTAAACACTGTAAAACGTTGCTTAAAACAGCTGGATTGTCCTGTTCCACCTCAGTATCCTTTCCCCTGTAGCACCCCATCTTCAGGTGCAGCTCCTCTGCACTGTGGCAGTGGCTGCTGAGGATTGCCTGTGCTTTCTGAAGTTCCCCTCCCTTTGCCCCTCTCCGGCACCCTCATTAGAAATGTGTGTGATTCTGTGTTTGTAATTAGTTAATGCTGTTTGAGGCCTAATTACACCATATATTCTGGTTTATCAAGCACTGCTCATCTGTTGGGTGAAAAACAGTTTAGGAATTCCAGTCTGACTTCTGCAAGCATCTTCCACCTTTGAAGTGGGAAGATCAGAGTCACAGCTGGGTCAGCACAGCAGGAGCTCCTCTGCTACCGATCAGGGTGCCAGTTGTCAGCAGCAGTGCAAGATGAGCTCCTGTTGTGCAAACGTAGCTGGAACATGTCATGTCCCACAGTGCAGCCCTGAGACAGCAATAAACCCTACACATGAGCAAGCTCTATCAGAGTTAGCAGTAGTCTTTCCCTTTCCCTTTCACTCTCTCTCAGTTTCTCTCTCACCCTCTCCTTTTTAAATTCCATTTAAATTTTCTTCTTGCTCTTGAGAATTTTCTTTTAGTAGTGACAATAGCTACTTTTTTCTTTAAGGAGAAAAGTTGATATTAAGCCACTGATGGAAAACAAGTATTTTGTACATAGGTCATGAACCAGTATTTTCAATGGAAATCATCGTGTGTGGAAATAGAAGCTATTTTAAATCTAATGAGAAATGCAGGAAATCCTACAATGAAATAAAGCTGATCTTGGTGACCATGACTGTCTCTGAACATTGCATATACTGCTGCAGTGTAAAATACATACAAGTCTGCTTTTAAATACGGAGGCACAAATATTTATTCTATCTACTATTTCATGGAGAACTGGGAGTAAATAACATTAAAAAAGGTTTACAATCCCCAGCCCTAATATCTATTCTTTCAAAGCAAGGAATATATTAATAAAGAGTTGAACCTGTATAATATAATAAAAGACACAAGAAATATTTTCAGCGTACATTGCAGGGATAAACTGACCCTAATATTTTGCAACCCCTTAGTTTATAGCATTCAGAATTTGAACATACTGTTGACAGTTTGGAGGGATGTGGGTGTGCAGAAGATCTGAGAGTTATCTAGTATAACAGCAAGGATTATAAGAAGATGCTTCCACTTGCCCACTTAGGAAAGTCTGCACAGGCATTAGACTGTAATAAATGATACTGTGGCCCCAGCAGTTTTTGGCTTTCTGGTTCAGAAAACTTGCCCTCTTTATTTGGGTAGAACCTCTTATACTCAACATCAAAATTGAAAAGCCTCTCATACCTTTCTGTCAGTGCAGTTAGCAGGACTTAGGCTACCTGGAGCAAGGTAGAATAATTATAGATGGGATTTGTCAAATGCAATGAACCACTGACTGAGAAGTGATCTAGTTATGACGCAAGCTAACCTCATGCCACTCAGAGATGTATTACAGCAACCTACCCTAGGAAAGGAAAGCTGTGTTGTTAAACTCAATCTCTTTGGTGTGTTAACAGTTCAAGACTGTTTCTAGGGAGTAATAGGAATGAGTGAATGCCATCCCATCTCGCCCATGCAGGCACTTGGCAGAGAATGAAGACAGTGCTCCTGTGTATCACGGTGCTTGCCAACAAAGGGATGATGCAGAGACTTTCTGCACGCAGTGCTTGGCACAGGACATCCAGACACACTCCATCCTGGAGAGCTGACAGATTAAACACAGAAGTAGATGGATGGCGACATCAGATAAGTGTGACATTATGTTAACAGGTCCTGTTAATGCCACGCTTTGTTTACATAGCTTGTGTGAACTCTTCTGCTTCCTAGAGGGAAGGACAAAATTTAATGTGGTTTGCAATGAAGCCTCTCTGTATGGAAGTACAAAGCTGCTGCTTGCTTAATATGTAAGATTAACCCATATATTACGGGTATATATGTAAATGTATATAGACACACTTATATAAGAACTTATATTAATAAACATACATATGCATATGTTACAAGCAAGGCAAAATAAAGGGCAAATGGAAATGTTTCCAGTAAAAGCAGAGTTGTCTTTTAAGGCTTTTCAGTCTGGACACAACCTTGAGTTACCTGTTTTCATATGAATTTATTTATTTGTTCATATGTGCGAACACAAATGTATGTGATAGTTTATATTTGTAAAGTAATATAGAAATGAGATATTTCTGTAGCATACAGCATACAGAAGTCTGCCTGCTTTTATACATTTCCAATTGTGAAACATATGATTTCAGTAAATATTTCTTCTTCTCTACTAAGATGCTAGAAATACACCATACAGACTATTGAACACTTCAAGAAGGTCCTGAAGAGTCTCAGTCTCTCATTACAGAATTCAGCAATAATCTTTACTTGAATGCAGGAAGATTTAAAGGTTGAAAAACAAACATGGAGATAGTGTTCCACAAATGTGCTTGTAATCATCATATTTGTGCATGAAGCATCAGATTTGTGGGGTAGGAGGAACTATACTCATCCCCTAAGTATTCTCCACACCCTCAATATGAAGGGAAGAAACGCAAAGATAGTTTCCTGCAGAAGCCAAAAGGAGAAAAATGTTGCTGACCTAGAAGTTGAATGCCCATAATGCATGTGAGTCTCACTGGGAAAGTTCTCAAAATACATATCCAACTACTTCAATTCTGTCATTCACTGCCACACTCAACTTGCAAAAGAAAGTACAGCTCACAGTGAGAGGTGGTGTGAGAATTAAGCTGCAGAAGTTTTGTTTTGGAGAAAGTTAAACAATTGAACAGGCTACCTATGAGGAGTTCAGTACCTTGAGCATAGTGTGTGCTCAAACATCGGAGAAACTTCATGACAGGTTTTGAATAAATCCTATACTTGAAACACAGATCAATATACTTCTTAGTGTCAGTAACAGGCATTACATCTGTAGCAGTATATTCTGGTTGCTGATCTGATAGATCCACTTATATCATTGAAATAATATCTTGGCTTTCACTGTCTTTGGCTTCCTAATTGGAAAAAAAATTGAAAAGATGAGGACCGTGAATCATAACAAGAATTGGAATTTTTGTGGTATCTATTATCACTTGGCTTCTTTAGCCAAATAATTTTAGAGAACCATGTCATATTCCTGCCAGGAGACTTAAATATCCCCTGAAGTCAGTGATTCTGTGATGTTTCGATGAGAAAAATTGTTTTGATGCTAACTCATTAGGGAGGATAAAGTCAACATACACATAGAGTTTAAAATTCTCTCTCTCAAAAAATATACAGCTTTTTTTTTAATCTTTGAACATGAAGAAATTGGCACTTCTAGAAAGAACTAATTTATTCAACTGCCTAGAATAGGATTAGAGAATTTAACAGAAAGCCTTATTTGGAGAGACCGGCTTCAGTCCATATTCTGCATCATGTGCAGCTAATCTTCTGGTTCAAGGTGATTTTAGGAAAAGAGATAGATCACATTCAAGTTTTCACTCTCAGTTTTGCTTCACTAACATTAGAAGAACAAACTGGGATTAGTAGAAATCCTTACTAGATTTAATAAAATCCAGAAATCTTCATCATCCCCTTTAATCCCAGCTTGGTCTTCTACGCTCAAAATCAATCTATCTATGACAGTAAACATGTTTTAAGATGGTTTATCACAAGGAGACAAACTGCTTTCTCTATTATGGTATGTGACTCCTTGGTCCTTTGTCACATGCAGTGAACCACCATGACAGATAATTCATTGAGAGTTGAAATTCTTCTGGGGAAATTTGACTGTGCCTCAAATAATTTTGTTCCTGGTGTCTGTGATGGCTTAAAATGTTTGAAAATTGTATGTGAGGATAATTCACAGTGAGTTCAAGCAGAAATAGGGAATACAGAAAGTTCCTAAAGAGACCAGGTGTTGCATGATGATGTAAGAGGAGAAGAGTGGTGTCGGTGAGCATTCTGAACAGACTTGGGCAAGAGGAACGTGGGACCGGAAAAGTCCTTCTAACTTGCTAAGTACAGTGAGCAACAACATCATACAGCCCCATTCATAAACTCTGGAAATTCCACCATAAAACTGTTTCCCTAGTAAGCAACTAAAATAGCAGATTTCTCAGATTGACAGTTATAGCCATAGAAAAAAGCATGCAGGGTTTTCCCCACTCTCTTTTTCTATTGTTTGTGTGTTTCTCTCTGACTAACAATGCACAGCAGAGTGCTGATCATTTCAGGCCTCAGCTTTGCTTCACACATAACATTAACAAATTTAAATCATCGTGATCAGGAAGGAGTAAGGATGCATTGATGACATTTGCAGCGCTTTACATTTCATCATCTTCTGTACCAGGAAACCTTCAGAGTGTACTGGCCACGGTATGCTAAGGCCACCTCTTTGTTTTGCCTGGTCTAAGACCATACCCATGAATCTAAAATACTACATGTCTAAATGCCCTGTGAAGACCTACTTGGCTGCTCTCTCCTCTCTCTTTTGCAGCTGCACAGCGCTGGCACACAGCTAAACGAGTGGCTTGTGGCTGTGGCTGAGAAATCTTGAATGAATGGGAGGGACAGGATGTTTCACGCTGCTTCCATGGGAAAGTGTTTGTCTGTCCATGATGATCCGCCTGTGCATCGAATCCCTGTACTTGGTTATATTTGTTTTACTACTGAAATGGCACCTCTAGGAGATCTGAGAACTGGTATATAACTCATGGTACATACAGCAGTTTTGTGCTGTAGAACTGAGTGACTATTTGCCCTTTACTGCAAGCCACTGAAATACTTCCACGTTTGTAACCACAGCAAAACCCTTCAATTTCAGATATGTTCAAATAAAAATTAACTGGCAACAGAAAACTCACTTATTTGACATCAAGAATGCTTCCCCTCTGAGACAATAACAACACTTTGAGGCACGTTTCCAGAAACCTTGACATTGGCTTTATTTTTAATGATTTTATAGAGGTTTTGTGTACTTTTAAAGCATACAGAAAATGTAAAGCTATAGCTTTGTGAAAAAGTGAAGTTCAGTGATTAGCACTTTAACTTTGGAATCGAGGGACACAGGGATAGCTCTCACCTTTGCCTATACCCTTGATTAAATTATCTCTTCCTTTGTTCCTTTTTTTCTGCTATAACAATTATGTTTATAATAATGGGTATCTTTTCATTGCCCTTGTGGCCTCAAGGGAAGCTTGCTAACAATCATGACTACTTTTGTGATTTTAGAAATATGAAGCTTTTTTGATGAATTCCTTTGAAGATGGTGCAAGGCTCTAAATTTTTCTGGTTTCATAGCAATGAGAACTGCTGAGTCAGTCTTGGCCTTGAATGAAGGGCAAGAAAGCAGTCATTACTCTGAAATCATTCTATGTGGACTAGACCTACAATTTTGCACAGTATATTTCTGGTGTGTTTCTTCTTTTATTTTTCTTTTCTTAGTGTGGAAGCAATAAAAATAGCAAATCATCCGGGGTCATCTTCATATTCTCTCTGGTAATGACGGGACCACAGCAATATTGGAAGCTCAAAGCTTAGAAGCTCTCATTGGGATAATGCTGGGGCCCTTCCAAAGCTGATGAAAGTCAATAGGAGTTTTTCCATTGAGTTAAACAGATTCTACATTACATAGACTATTTGTACCTCATTTTACTGTATATTTGTGAACAAGCTGGCAATTCAGGGCTGGCTTTACAAAGAATGCATGCTAAGCATGCTACCAAAGACTAATTGGATACAGCCCTCTTCATTTGTGAAAATATAGATATATTTTTCAGCAGTCAGCCAAGTGACTGAAGTGATTCTGTCTCTGCAAATGAGAACGTATTTTGCAGGTATGTTAGATCTGAGTTCATCCAAAACTGTAACAAATTAAAAAAAAAAAAGTATGGACAAAGATTTTAGTAATAATCGCAAATAAAACATTTTGCTTTGTAATATTACAGGCTTTTTGTTGTCTTCTCTCTGGTGCTGTAATAGCTGTGGAGTGGAAAAGGGTATAAATGTGGCAGTTGGAGTGTCCTTGTCTTGAACACGATTAATCGACTTCATGCGTGACCTTCAGATTGATTTTACAAAAGGGCCATTTAGCAATAGGTCTTAAGATGTGAACACTCCAGAGTTTTTGGATGATTTTCTGGGCAATTAAGCCTACAATCTGCCTAGCAATAATTATAGTTCATCTATTTGCTGTCCTGTGCTTACCTTGTCAACACTGCTCTTTTGGCACACCTGTGATGTTGCGAGAGGAAGTAGGGACTAGAGTCCAGCCCATCCTTTCCTTTCCCAGAACTAAACATTGCAACCTTTTGGCCTTTTCTACATCTCGCTGCCTTAATGTGAGTTTCAAAAAACCACGGTGTTCCCTGCTACCCTTTACAAGTAACCTAGGACTCCTAGAGATGCTTGCTTGTGGTTTCCGCTTCTTCAAATGATTTGAGAAGCTGGATGTTGCTTCCTGTTATTCCTCTGCCTTCTTTGTCCTCTTATGTCCTGTACATTAGTGTCAGATATACCTGCATCTCATTCCCAGATTTTGTCAGAATGTGGCAGAATCAAGTCAGGGTTAACAAGAAATGATTTCTATGGGCAGTAGGAAAATTGATGGTCAACTACCTCTTTCATCCTGCAGAGATGCAGGATGACAACTCATGTGTTTTAAGAGTGGGAGGGGTCTGGGAATTGTACTACTTCCTCTTGTTTAGAATGTGGTTAGACTAAATCATAGGGCGTAGAGGATGAAATGCCAGCTGTTCTGCAGTGCTGCAGAATGGGAACAGCATCCACAGCTGCAGTCCTCGGCTTTGGTGACAATGTGAGGAGCATTGAGACAAGCAGATTTTGCCTTGTTATTCTAAGAATAGCCCTGCCCTGCTGATGTTCTCTTGGACACTGCTCTATTTCCAGAGACGATGAATTTGAACAAGAAAGTCCACTGAAAGCTAAAATGCTCCTGGATGGGTCAGATCCCAAAAGACATGGTTATTTAGAGATTGACCTTTACAGTTTCAGATCTGAGTCTGCACTGTATTTCAATTACACTTTTGTACTGAAGGCATGATAAAGCACTTTCTTCTTGATCCACATCTTATTGCTATGTTTAGTCTTAATGTTGACAAATCAGAATTTTGATACAAATGAAGAAGACTGTAAAATGCAAAAAAAAAAAAAGGAAGGCTAATATGGAGGTACCCCTAGCATCTTACTGAGGGGAAAAGTAAAAAGATTTTCTTTGTCAATATAGAAAGCTTTGCAATATGTGTCCCAGTCCTCTATAAAGGACCCGCCTGGCATGAAAAAAATACAGCTCCACATGCCATGTGCAGGTGATCTGCACTTTCTTCCAAAGAAGGGAACCGTGAGCAAACAGCAGCACCCCACAAAGAGCATGCAAAAAATATGTGGGTAGTACCAAGGGCTGCCATCCAGTTGATTAATTTTTGTGTGAACTGTGAGACCAAATTTGTCAATTGTGTTATGGCTGTGGCAGAATATTTACAGAAATTTCTTCAGCAAACATCACCGAGACAGGATGAACATCAGTTTTTCTGGATAGCATAACACTTCTGGATTGTGTAACAATCCATTCTGAGAGAATCTCAGGGAATTATTATGTTTTGGAAATCTGGGATTGTCCTTTCTTTTTTTTCTTTGTAAGATGGAATTTACTGTCTATGTGTAGTTTACGTTAACTAATTTTTTTTCCTGCTAGGATAGTAGAAATGACATGGAAACATATAAATAACTTTAAAATTTGGAAGACCAGTGCTGGATGGTTGACATTTGATGGTCTGTTCTTGTTAGCAGGATGTGCATTGAAATATATGATGGAAGACTCCAGCCATACTTCTGGTCTCTCACTGCCTCCAGAACCCGTCTGACTCTTCCGAGATTCCTCAAGTATAGTGAGGAGAACATAAAATGTATGGTGCTGCATTCAAACTTGGGGGAAAATCCAGCCATGCCTGTCTCCTGTGAGGGATGGCAGATAACACCACGGAGTGCATGGTACACTGCCAGAAATCAGGATTAAGGGAGAAAGGGAGGATTGTTGATCTCCCAGCTACTGCCGTTCTGTGCAGGAGTGAGATCAGTTTGATTCTGAATTGTTGAATCCACACTGTGTTCTTGGTGAGTATTTGCCCTGTCCTTTTCCCTGTGAGTGGTTGACACAATGTCAGGGAGGGCACCCTGTGGTTTGGGATGGCATAGACAGACTGGCATTTACCTTGCAAGTTGGAAAAGAGACAGTGAACAATTTTTTTTCAGGAGATTTATCAGATTTTGGCTGCTGAAGACAATGTAGGAGAGAAATTTTAAGTACCTTTTCAGCAACTTGGCTTACTGCATTTTTTTGCCACTTAAGTTGAACGTATTAACCCCATTGCTATGGTCTAAGTTATACTTCTACATCAGTACTTTTGCTTCCACTGGGTTAACTGCAATGCTGCTCAGCCCTGCCTCCCTACCTAGATCAATGAAGGGCAAGATACATGTCTTCTGTGGGTATCAATGTTTTGTAAAATTACTTTGTTTCAATTGATAACACCTCTTTCATTATTTGCTTAACAGATAATTGCTTATCTGTCAGACCTGTGTTACTTCACAAGGGAGTCAGAATTATTTCACATTAAAAAAAATGCTAGTGAAAAAACCCCAACAAATATCTCTCCCCATTTCTCCCCATGCTACCCTCCCTTCCTTCCAAAGTGGGGAATACTGTATTTCAGGACAAAAAACCCTAAAGACAACATTTTACTTTGTCTAAGAATAGGTCAGACTACCCATTCACAGACCCAGGTCATGAATTCATGTTTGCTCCTCAGTCTGGGGCAACAGCAAAAGCTAGAGGCACCCTCCAAGGGTTGCACCCCATCACACCCTACAAGGGTTGCAACCTATCCGTGCAAATGCACTGACTGCTTGAGGATCAGTCAGTGTCAGTCTGGGTGGAATAATGTTTTTGTGTGTATTACAGATGAAGAGAGCTCATGCATGGTTTCTGCAAGAGAGCAAGGAGCTGAGCCCTTGCCTCCAGATAGAAATGCTGTTACAGCTCCCTTTCTCTTCTCCGAGAAATCTTTACTTGCGGATTTTGTTGGGTTTTTTTTTTCTTGGATTGGAGTCAATAAGCTAGGTAGCTGACAGCAGGAAAGCTGCTTGTCAGCCTCTGGACTTGGGATTTTACAGCAGGCTGCTGAGGCAGTGACCTCTGAGAGCAAGGGGAGGACTGTGAGTCCTGCTGTTGAAGGACTGGCTCCTTCTGTGTGGTGCAGAGAGAGAAGCTTGGCACAACAGCATCTGTACTGCTGGTAGCGTGCAACCCCACAGCAAAGTCATTGCTCTTCCCTGCCTGGGTTTCTGATCAAAAGAACTAGTTAGTTATTGCAGACTGGAACCTGGGAGCAGATCATCATACATGCTGTGCAGACAGTTGAAAGAGCAGGGTTTTTCAGCATAAAGGGGAATAAATGAAACTGGCAGTATGGATATCTTTGCCAACACCCTTATTTCCCCAGAAGAGAAACTATTTAAATACATCAGTTAAACATCTTACAGATCTAGATTAAAATTCATTGTGAAGGCAGAGGTAAGTGACCTTTATTAGCCCTCATTTTGTCTATCTTCAAATTAGTGTCTGGGGTTTAGAAAGATTTCCCAACTTTTCTTTGATGAGCATGAAACTTGTCAGAATTTTTGCTAAGAAGCAAGAGACCCTCATGCCAAAACTGCCAGTAGCTCATGGGGGCTTCTTTTTTGATATGAGGCAGGGCAGGTACATAAACCAAATCTATCACTCCCAGGGAGAGTGCCCTAACCAACAGCCTGTGAACTGAGCAATCTCTCTGAAACTCAATTCCTTCTTAAGGTTCAGAAACCTTTCCTGCAGAACACTTACTGTGAATGTGGCAAGAGATTATGGAAAATTTTGGTTATAACAAATAATTTTTTCCAAGAGTTTCATGGAAAAATTTCTGAGCTCCTCTATATTAGGTATTAAGCTGACTCTGGTCATAAGTGCAGCTTTACCAACAAAAGGAGTAATATCTACAAAGTGTTGTCTGCAGTCTGTTGGAGTAGTGACAATAACAATCCAAAACTTTACTGGAGTCCCTGGCAAAAGAACAGGCACAATTTATTGGCTATATGATTCAGGTTAAGGTAAGATGAATAGAAACAATGGTCTAGCGAGTAGGTTACTGGCTTAGGATGCAATAGAACAGGTCTCAATGCTTGGCTTAGCTTCAGACCTTTTTGTTACTTTGGGGAGGATACTAATTTAAGTATCTTCATAAATGACCTGGATGCAGGATACGAAGGATACTAACCAAGTTTGCTGATGACACAAAACTGGGGGGAGCTGTTGACACTCTTGAGGGCAAAAAGTGATCTAGAGGGATGTAGATAAATTGGAGAGCTGGGCAGTTGCCAGCCACTTGAAGTTTAACAAGGGCAAGTGTCAGGTTTTGCACCTGGGACACGGCAACCCTGGATATTCATACAGACTGGGATGCAGCCCTGCAGAAAGAGATCTGGGGGTTCTGGTCAATGGCAAGTTGAACGTGGGCCAACAGCGTGCCCTGACAGCTGAGGGCCAACCATGTGCCGGGGTGCATCAAGCATCATGTGTCCAGCTGGTGAAGGGAGGTGGTTGTCCCACTCTACACCAAACTGATGTGGCTCCACCTCAACCGTTGTGTGCAGTTTGGGGCACCGCAGTATAAAAAGGATATCGAGCTACTGGAGTGTCCAGAGGAGGGCCACAAAGCCAGTGAGTTGTCTAGAGGGGAATCGTATGAGGAGAGGCTAAAGTCATTTGGTCTGTTCAGCCTGGAGAAGAGGAACCTGAGAGGGGGGACCTCATCACAGTTTACTGCTTCCTCACAAGGAAAGGAGGAGGAGCTGATCTCTTCTCCCAGTGACAGGACCTGAGGGAATGGCAGAAAGATGTGCCAAGGGAGGGTTAAGCTGGATATTAGGAAAAAAGTCTTCACTCAGAAGGTGGTGGAGCACTGGAACATCTCCCCAGGGAAGCAGTCTTGTTGCTAAGCCTAACAATATTCAAGAAACATTTGGATAACACCCTCAGACATATGGTCTACATTTTGGAGTTGTCCTATGCAGGTAGAGGAGTTGGACTTGATCCTTGTGGATCGCTTCCAACTCAGGACATTCTATGATTCTGTAAAGTTTTCCTGTGTCACAGTTCTCTATCTGTAAGAAAAGGATAGTGATACTTTCCTACAGGAACAGTGATGCAGGAAAGTCCACTGATGAATGCAAAGCCTCAAGGTACCACAGGAGGGAGGGTCTAGAAAGGGAGATGTTCAATTCTGTGTCTTCCAGTTAAGACAGAGAATGCAGAAAATATTTTCTAAAGGCATACTGCAAGGTTATTTTCCCCTCTCCCTATGTGGCATGTGGAGAGATATTTCTACTCTTTTTCTCTCCTCTATTCTTTTTCATGCAAATTATTTCATTCCCTTGCAAGCAGACACAGACAGACAGCAAAGCAGTTGATGTCTAAAGCATACGAAGTGCCTGTATTACTTTAAGTCTGATTTGATATTTTCTGACAGTGAAATAATCAGACTTTTTGTGTTTAATTTCATAGTGCTGTTTCTGAGAATTCACTGTTTCACCTTAACCCTCTAGATCCTTTGAAATAGCCTATAAGATCTACATGGTGTGGGAGGAAGTATTTCTGGCAATCTTTGTCCTTTCCAGGAGTTACTCCATGTGAAATTATGCTGGTGGATTTGCTATCACATTAGTCTGTCCTTTTCTCTAATGAGAATTTATACATACATTTTTATGTAGAAAGCAAACAAAAAATCACTCATTTCTGGAAGATAAACATTTTACACACCAACTTTTGGAGAGCAGTTTCCTTTGAAATTCAATTTAAAGACACAGATGAGAGTTATAAATGCAGAAAAACTAGATTCAGCTACATAAGGTCAGGCACCTCTGGAGCATGAATCACTTCTGATGACAGAGCACATTGTACTCTGAAGGTATCTGTTGCTCACATTTGACTGTAAAGGAAACCTGGGTGACTTATTTAGGCCAGTTATCTAGTTTTTGGGCAAGCAAAGTTAGGCAAAGGATGCATATAATTGCCATCAATATGTGTGCATTTTAAATTATTACATTATATTCTCTGAGTCTTTTGAACCATAGGGCTTCTTAGGTGCAGAACTGGTACTTCCTAGGAAGAAATTTGACTCTGGTTTTATTTAGGTATCTGTGCTGCTGATGCGATCTGCCCTCAGCTACTGCATGTCACACTGATCTCATGTGACACGAGACACATACAACATTTTCAAGTAAGCAAGTCCTATGATATAAATGATCACTAGCTTTCAAAATCATGTTGTAGGTGAAGCCGTGTTGTATTTCTAGAATTATTTTATTTAACCACATTATATTTTACCACATCTATGTGATGCAGTCTCTCTGGTGCTGGGTGCGCTGCTTACACTGGCTGATGGGGTGGCTGAGCTACTACTTTATACCTTTTCTCAGTTTCCCTGGCAATGAATGGAGATTTGAGCTACGGTTTCTCACCATTTTTCTGCAGTGGAAATGGGGTGGTGGTCTCAGGGCCTGGCATTTCCTTGTCCCTTCCTTCCCCAGCAGAATCTTGGTGCTGGTTTTGAAGCTGAGCAGGCTGCAAGGCTTACAGAAATTTGTAAATAACTCTTGGGACCAGACCCTGACAAGACCTTCTAATGGCACTTCAAAAGTAGCTGCAGTCTTTGATGGAAATTAGAGTCATGAGAGTAAAAGAAGACTGTACAGTATGGTGAGTTTTTCTGCTTTTAGAGATAAGATTTAAACTGATATGTGGAATGGGGCAAAAGCATAGTATCCTCTTCATCTTGCTCAGTTTCAGCATTTGTGTGGCTCCAGTTGCTGTGGCATCTAGGCATGAAAGATACCTTGTGTCAGCAGGATATGCATCAAAGGAGTCCTTTTCTAATGGATAAACCTGATATCAAAGAACTGAAGAAACGGAACCAAAATATACAGGTGTCCTTTGCTTTGATCATTAATTAAAATGTGACTTATACTCTCAATGTCCCTATTAAAGGACTTGACACAACAAAGCATCTGAGGTACCCAACTATGTCTTGCAATGCTGTGAGAGACAGGTGTTCATTCCTGGGAAAGCTTTGAAGCTAAAACCAAAATAAAACAAAATTAAAATTAGAGGATATTTCCAGGTACATAGTAATCATCCTAATACTTATATTTGAGGGGTTTTTGTGTGTGCATTAAATACTGACAGAACTCCTGGCTGGAAAGGAATGCAGACAATGAGGTAAAGTAAAGCTTTGTAAGTCACTTGAGATCAGTCATCAGAGAATATGTCTCAGCCGTGTCATTATCAGATTAATAGCCAACTTCCAATTTAAGCTGGAATTATTTGGATAACAGAAATCAAAAGGAAAGGTTTTTTGCAAACAATTTGCCTTAGAGCAAAGTAAAAGTATTAGAGATAGGATTTTTTTGTCATTTTAACCACACCCCTTGAAATTCCATACAGACTAGATTGTTTTGTAGGTAGATCATGACAGCCAACCCTAGCAACCTGGGTTATTCCAGCCTGAAGTACGATGTGGATTAGGACATTTGATTTCCCCAGCAGTCAGCCCAGACACTAGAAACCCAGTTTATTGGTGTCAATGGGCTGCCTGGCAGCCATACATATTGATGATTCAGAAGAACTAGCTTAGATTAGAGATTTGAGGACGTCTTTTTAAAACAGGTCTTTTGGCAAGTGAACTTCTCTATCACTTTTCTCTCTGCTTTACCACCAGAGCAAACTTTAGAACTGTCTCCCAGCCTTGATATTTTCTTTTGCTTCCTACTCAATTTGCTTTCTATCTCTTCATCTTCGTCTCATATTCATCTTTTGCAAGCTCACAACTTAATATTTAAGTTCACCTCTTGACTGAAAGAGCATTGAAAATGCCTGGGGTTGAACCAGTTTTTAAAGGCAATTTACATGTAGAGGATAGAAAGACAGAAGAAAGACAGAAGAATCTCAGTGTCCTATCCAATGGGTTAGCAACTTCTTAAGTACTAAACCCATTTTATCTTCTCCGCTTCTTCTGTGAATCTGAGTTTTATTAGCGTTTCATAAACGCATTCTGCCTTGTGACTAGTTGTTTTCATAACACATTGGGGTGAGAGGATCCAATATACAGCAATTTAATTTTCAAGAGCATTGGATCCTTGCAAGGTGTCACACCTTTGCTGTGGCCCTGAGGTGGTAGTGGTCACTGGTAAGTCTCACCTGGTTTCTAGTGCCATGACTGAGCATCCATCCAGAGCTCCTCCCCAAAGTCATGGTTGTCCAGAAGGGCTGAGTTGTCAGAGGACAGGATCCTCTAGATGTCACTCCCTTTATAATTTATTGATACTATGGATGCTAATGGCAAGTCACAGTTAGACCCACTCCCCAAACATAGAATAGCTCAATTTCTGCAGCTCTGGAGAGCTCCAGTTCACTCTGTACTGTGGTGGGTATAGTGGCAGCATGGGAGAAAGCAGCACCATATCAAGTCTGGTCTGTTCCAGCTTAGTCAAGGGCCTCCTGTTTTTCATTGCTTCCAGTCATGGGGGCCAGCTCCCCATTTGGTTTAAATCTTGCTTTAATTTATGCCATCTGAAAAGCTGGTCCACTCATAGTATAACATGTAACAATTAAACCAAGGATTTAAAGAAAAAGCCTAGACTTTTGCTCTACTAAATGCATTTCACAAAGTTAGGTTCACTGGGCTGAAAAGGACAACCACCTATGAGCAAAGTCCATAAAAGACTAGAATGCAAAAACAATCACAAGTGTTTCTGACAAATTTTCTGTGAGTAAGACAACCCTAAGAGGCCCTGTTTCACTACAAGTGGGATCCGTCTCATTGCTCACTCCTTGGAAAACCCTGTAGAACAACCACAGCTGTTGAGTGCTCATCCTGGAGACCTGACAACACCATTACCTGTCAGAGAGGATTTCTCCATCAGGGTTCAGGTTCTGATTTAGCAGAATTGTCTCCAGAATATGAGGGCATTCTTCCTTCTCTCCCCCACCCTGCTGTAAGAGAACACAACAGCCGATAATGCTTCTGATGTCAGATGCCATTTTTCACTTTGTCTTTGTCCTTAATGTTGCACCTGTAGGGAGATGGGTCATTGATACATCTATATGAGGTCTGATACAAAGGAATTGAGACTGTGTCTCTAATCATTTCTATTTAACAAGAAAATATATTACGATCACCTTCAAAATAGTTCCCTTCTGAGTTGACACACAGCTGCATGCAATGCTGTCAATGTTCAAAGCAGTTCTGCAGGTCATTTCCTGAAAGGCTGATGAGGATCTCTGTCATTTTTGCTTTCACACCTTCTACTAACAAAAAATGTGTTCCTTTAACCACTGACTTGATCTTTGAGGTCTCTCCATCACGAGTCTTACTCAATATTTGAAAAATTTCTGTCACAGATTTCTTCACTTTTGCAAGAGACTTGATGTTAACTCGCTGTTCACACTTGAACACTGAAATTTTCTGACCAAGGGTAAAAATCCAATTATATTTGAACACAAATTCACTCATAGCAAGTGAAGCAATTGAGCTGAACCTTGTATTACTGTGACAGGTTAGAACATGTTCTATAACCATCTCTTCGTCTCTTCCCTCCCACTCTTAGTTCCCAAGCTATATGGTTAGTTGATTTTTTTTGTTGGACCTTATAAATTCATTCTGTACTGCATTTTTTTAAAAATGCACGTAGAATAGACTGTTGACGTTTCTAGCTGTAACATATTTTCACCAGATGTGTTATGCCCATTCATATATACTGTTTTCTTACTCAGTTTTTAATTAGCAGGTTAATATTTCTTATGTCAGTAAGCACCCTTTCTGTGAAATATAAAAAGCTTGCAAGTATACTTAAAACTATCGATTTTCTAGAGGAATTTCATGAAGAGTGAACCAACAAAGCTGTCCAGAACAGCGGAATAGTGAGGACGAAACTTTTCATTTTTTTTCCAGTAAGAATGTCCTCAGTTTCTATTATCATTAACATCTGCACTCTTCAATTCAGATCATATGCCTGTAAAGAAATGTAAATCAAGTCCATATTTCTGGACATTAATGTCTAAACATGGACTGTAAAATTTTACCTACCGTGGCAGAAATGCAATATCACTGTGTTTACTAATGACCTAAGAGTCTGGAATTTGAAGAAAGAGAAAGTTTAGACAGTATACATCTCCCTTTACTCATCCCAGGATTTAAAAAGAGAAGATAGTCACCTCCTATTTGCACAGCTACTGCTGATGTGAGACCTTTTCCATGCCTTCTGCATCCTGCTTTATCTTTGTAGTCTTCATGGAAAAGGATTTGCCTAAAATCCCTAAAATAAGTTATTTTGACACCACATTGTAAGGAACGCATAATTCTGCCACTGAAAGAAACTAAAGAAAATGAAATCACTGAATGTCAAAGTCAGATGCAGCTTTAGGTGTCAGGCAGAAAATGGAAGGGCAAAACTCCCTTCTTCTCTGCTGATCTTTGGCTGCAATGTTTGTGAACTTCTGTGACTGTTACAGCTGTGGCTTATTTAACTGTTGGCTGTTCTGTGAAATATTGATTATTGTGAAGGTCTGTGTCAGTAAATTTCCAAGAAGTCATTAGCCAAGGAAGATATGTGTTTTATTCTGAAATCGTCACTGTATCTTTACATGTGTAGCAGAACCCTTGATTTATTTTTTTCTTGGCAGGCATAGAAAGAAGGCTGTATCTAGCTTACATATTCCTATTCCAAGAATTGTAAGAGAGAGACAGTCTTAACAAGACAAGCTAAGAAAAAAAAAATTGGTACCTGATTTAGAATAAGTACTGCTCTAATATTACAAAAGTGGCATTGGAAATAATTTGGGATAGTTCATTTAATGAGGAGTTAAAGAGTGGCCTGAATTCAGATATGCTAAACTATGTTGATGAGGGCCAAGACCTCTTGGTAAAATTGTTTCAAGAAACTAAGTGAAAGGTTTAGGTGAAATTCAGTTCTGCACTGAGCACCTGATACCTATTCCTGTGAGGCGCAGGATCTGCCTATACAGAAGCAGTAAGGCAGATTCATATTCCATGAACAGAATTCATACCTGTGTGTGTGCATGTATGGTTTTTTGTTCAAGACTGCTACAAGTATGATGGTAAAATGTGACATGTTGAAATCTTCAATAATTCAAAGCTCTACACCAGTGCTTGTGCACCATCTAGAACTGACGAGGTACAGCAATTAAAAACACATGAAAATGGAATATCCTGTGCCCCCACCAAATTATAACCCAAAGGCTTTTAAACTCAAGTGTGAACAATAATTATATGTATATGGTTGTTTAGCTATAGATTGCATGTGTTTATTATTTTCAGACAATCGTGATTCTGTGGATTAAATTTCATACGAAAATCTGGACACGATGCTCAACAACATTCCTGTCACTCTCCAGTCACCCCTTTCCAAACAACCTTAATTTATATATCAATATAAAATCCAAGGTGCATTTCTGGATCATAAGATACTGAGGAGTAGATGGATAGATATTTACAATATTTCAATTATCAGTGGTTTTGTTATTTCTCAATCAAGTCCTGGAAAGAATTCTTGCTTTTATAACTGTCACAGGATTACTTGCAAAACACTTCTGGCATATTTCTCCTGGAAACATATAGGATGAGTGGAATGAAGTTGGTTAATTTACCCTTACTGTAAGCAACAAATTTGTTTTTATTCCCCAAATTTCTCTAGCCCTCTCACCAACCAAAATTCAATTTCACAGAATCACAGAATCACAGAATCACCAGGTTGGAAGAGACCCATCGGACCATCAAGTCCAACCATTCCCACCAAACACTAAACCATGTCCCTCAGGACCTCGTCTACTCATGCCTTAAACACCTCCAGGGAAGGCGAATCAACCACCTCCCTGGGCAGCATATTCCAATTCCTAATGACCCTTTCCATAAAAACCTTCCTCCTAATCTCTAGCCTAAATCTCCCCTGGCGGAGCTTGAGGCCATTCCCTCTTGTCCTGTCCCCTGTCAAAGAGTATAATGAAAAAACAATAGGTAAATAACTTCATTGGCCAAAATTACTACTTCATAATTAATCAGGGGTCAATATATTATCAAAAGATTTTTCTTGGCAAGCCTAAGCAGGTGACCTCAGTAGAGGAGTAACAGGATGAGAGGTTCTATGCATTGAATTAAAAATACAGACTAGATGATCTAATGTTTTCAGTCTAACCATTGCATCCCTGAGATGGGGGTGAGCCATATTAGTCAGGCTACTTCTAGATGAGGATGTTTAACCATAACATTGTGCTTTTAAAATTGTGCTAGGTCTTCTTTGAGGAACTCTTCCACTATTAAATTGAACAGCAAGGATAAAATTTTGCTTTACAGATACTTAGCTGAGTAATGTTGCTAAGAATTGTACAGCTGAATTTGTTAATAGTTGTTGCAGAATTTTTATACTCTTTATAAAAAGTGCATGGCATAATCATTCCTGAAAGCAGTTGAAGATTGTGGTGACTGAGGACATGAACACATTTTTGGATAACAGCTGTGCTTTTCTGGTTGGAAGTTGTCTGTCAAAGACTGTAGAGAACGTCAAAATGTGATCGACCAGAACCATAAACAAAACTCCCAGCCCAATAACCACATGCAAAAATGGCCAACTGCAGGCTGGATTACCACAACTGTCAACAAGATTTCCATTCAGAAATCCTCTCTTTGGCCTGTTTTCTAACACTATTGCTAATGGAAGGAATGCTCTTAAAGAAGGCAAACTCCTTTATATAGTTGCTTTTGATCACATACCAAATAAAGTTTCAAACAGAGACAAAGAATAAACATCTGTAGGAATCTGCAAACAATCACAGCACGTTTTCTCTGCCCCTCTTTCTCTCTGCCCCTCTTTCTCTCTGCGTATCTTAATACAAGTGTATGTGGATATGCACAGGTTTTTAAGATTTGTTTAATATTCAAATATTATCCAGTGACATTTTGCAGTTGTGGAATTTTTCAATCTGTAAATTACAAATTTTTTCAATTTTGCAATTTTCTGCTGAGATTCAAAACTGTGCAGTCAAATTCCGTTCCTTCATTCTGACTTGTCAATGGGGTATGCTTCTTTTACAGCAGAAATTGCTGCAGTTGTAATAGTTGCAGGAGAAGGCAACAGGACACATGTATGTTTTGTTATTGCTGTTTTTCATATCTGCGGAGGGGATTAGAGAGAGCTTCTCGACCCATAGCTTTAAAGACACCACTTAAAGGAGAGCTCTTGACTTTTATTCAGTATCCTGACTGACACTTAAACCTCAGTTGCTGAGTTTCTGGCTATGATCTTCAAAAGTGCAGTTTATGGCAGTGGAAAAGCAGATATAGATTCAGATTCACTATTTCAATATTTGACTAGTCCTTCTTGATTTGGTGATGAACAAGAAATAAATCTATAAAGACAGGGAAAAAAAAAGAAATAACTGCATAAAAATGTATAAAAATCTGTTAAAAAATCTAGAGTGTTATTGATTATCCAGTTCAAAGCAAAGGTGTTTTTATTAGGGGCAAGTCATGACAGCTGGACCATACTTCTTTTATTTAGTGGGTGAAATGAATCACTGATTCCCTCATTACACCAGTCTATCTCTATAAATTCAAAGATGTGAAACAATGCTGCTAGGGCTGGTACCCTGAGCATGGCCTGCTAAATCCTGTGTAGTCTCTCTTTTATACTTGTCTGTACATAGAGACCTGATGCATAATCAGTCACCTCCATTTATTTGGAGTACGACATTTCTGTCTTTTTACATGAAAGCTGTAGTTGGAAAAATACCGATAGGTGGATAGAAAGGTTCCTATCCTGCAGTGGAAATATGAGTCTGTCAGTTTTCACTAGCTGACCCAGCTTTAAGCTAGTGGGTGTTTCTAAAATGGATTATTTCATTTCTGGAAATGCAGCTGGAAAAATGGACCAGACTGTGCAACAGTTCTCTCTGTGAGGAGCATGCACTTGCATGTTAATAATCCAGATCAGGGATATGAATCTGATAAACTTGTCCTACAGTAGCTCCAGGAATCATTTTAAATGACTCATCCCAGCACTGACATTAGAAATGGCCTTCTCAGCACTGCTTTTTAAATAATGATCTCCCCTGATGGTCAGTGCCTATCCTGCCCACAGAAATATCAGTTATTTGGAGACTTTTGCAATTCTGAGTCCACTAAAATTATGATGAAAGTCTTCCTTCTCTTCAAGGATCTCTTTGCCAGAAGCAAATAGCTATGGCAGGCAGATAACAGGAAAAGTACCTCCCAAGAGCAAAATGAAGTCTTATTTAATGTGCTCTAGGATAAACACTGCTTTAAAGCGTTGGTATGAGCAAATGTCTCCAAACAATTATTAAGACAGACAGAGATACATGGCAGTTGCTTTTGCCACAGAACCTTAAAATCAAAAAACACCCAACACCCAGAGGAATACATCCCTCTATTTTGCTGTCACCCACAAACTACTGGTAGGTCCCCTGCTTCTAATGCTAGCCTGTCTCTGTAAACTTGAGGTTGTTTTTCTGTACAGAAAAGTGTGCTTTTTCTCAGGAGTTGTGAGTTCTGCTGAACTATTGCCAGAACGAACATTGATACCAAGTGCCTGCTCTGGCAGAATCTAGTATCACACCTACAGATAAAGTGTAAAATTATGTGTGTCATGCCCAAACACCACAAATTATTCTGCCCTTCATCTCATATAACATGATAACTCGTACTTTGAGACTTCAGACAATGTAACCTTGGCAAAAAGAAAGATTTTCATAGCCAAGCACATCAAACCTAATGTATTTTACTGCACCAGAGGGGTTGACTTTTAAAGAAAACGTATTGCCAAATTGAATCTACCTTTGGTGTATAAAATAAAACACGCTGTCTTGGGCAACTACAGTGATAAATGGTGTTTGACTAGTTTGGAAGGAACCACAATGCTCTCCCACTTGCTGCTGGAGGCTTAGGTATGAAGATTATGCAGATAGAAGCACATGAGGGTTCATGATGAGAGAAACAAGGGGTTAGTAATGACAAAGTAATCTCCTTTGAAATTTCTGACTGTTGCTTGTGTCTGAGATGTTCATACTTCATACTTGTTGCCTGAAAGCCATTGAGGATTTGAGAAGAGCAGAGGTCCTGGCTGGCAGCACCACACAGGCATTGGAAAGGAGGGCAATGACTCTTGGGACCCTGCAGGTCACCGCTGCTGTCCCAAAACCACAGGCATTATGTGGGCCAGTGGGAGCGTTGTGGACACATTCCCACGTTAACTGTTTACATTCAACCAGTAAAAAGAGAAATTTGGGACTTGATTTCCACAGCTTAGTTGCTGTGATCTCTAACACATCTCAAAATTTTGGATGCTTCTAATGCACAGCTGATCTTCTAATAAGCTTAATACACACAAAGCGAGTTATTAGCAAATAAGATTTTGCTGAAATTGAGACCCGGTTAAGCACATTTAATTTTTTATTGAAGGATCAGATCAAATGTACCAAATCACCTATGCTACTGAGAGTGAAGTGACTGCTTCTAAAGGACTAATTAGTCTCTGAAAACATGACTACCATGTTTCCTCATAAACATTTGCATGAGGAAGTTCTTCAGTTGTGCAAAGCAATATTCTTTTTCACAGAGAAAAGCAAGAGTGTGAACTGAGGAATGGATTTGACCTCAAAGGACTGTGGACTGTCAGCAAAGATCAGATGAAAATTAACATATTAAGATCAAAAGAGTAATTTCCCAAAGTTTTTTTTTTTAATGCACTTTCAGGCAATGGCAATATATTTATTCAAAACTTCCTGCTTCAAACTCTTTGGTGGGGTAACAGGCTGACATAATTTTTAAAAAAAAAAATTCGTGGACTAAATTGTTATTTTGACTTCTATCTTAACCTTAGTTTTGGTTTGCGTTTCTGAGCTTTGTGCATTTGATGAGAAGAAGAGGATAGGGAAAATGTTGGCAATTCTAAAATAAGTGACTGCTTAGCATATCATTGCTAATATGGAACTGGCCTGGTTAAGGACATAAATCTTTAAGGACGAAGATAATCATCTTTACAGCTTGCAAATTCCTTATTAGCATGTGGATAGTGTTACTATAAATTCAAGCTGCATATTATGAGCCACACATTTTAGCTGTTTGAGTTCATTCTCTGAATATTTAGTAAAATGATGGAGGGAGATGAATGGCATTTCCAGCTGGACACAGTTCTAGCTTAAGCAAGATGATAAACTTCTAATAAGAAGATGGAACTTATGGATGCTGGCCAGAACAAAATAACATTTCACCAGTGGAATTCCAGTTCAAACTCTATTCTGGAAAGAAATCAATCTAACAAGGCTCCTCTTCCTTTTAGGGTCTTCTGGAAAAAAAATGGAAAAGCCAAGTGTGTGGTCTTTAGAAATTTCAGATTAATTTGTTAAAGAGACAGCATGGGCAGCTCTTGGGAAAAGAAACAGAAACAAATGCTGCAAGATGACAAGAAATATTTGCTGTGCATGAGGTCTTATAACATCATCCATGACCCTGCAAAAGGTTTTTTTTTTTTTCCTCAGCAATATGCCTAAACCAATGAACCTTTGACCCTTGTGCAGATTATGGAAACGGTAGTTGATTTTCCCCATTTTTGAAGGCAAAAATATATCACACACTGGATAAGAAAATTAATTAAATAGGGATATGTGGATCTTGATGTTTACATTTTGGGATCCTTTCAGATTCTTATGTAGTCTTTGTCCTTGAAATGAGTGTTCAAGCAATTTTTTTTGTCACTGAAATCACTTAGCCTTAACTTAGATTTGCTGCATGTGCGGACTTATCTAACAACAGCACTCCCCAAGACATGTACACCACTTTGAATTGTGTTAATAGACACATATTTATAGCTGAAAGTAAGGCAATAAGATAGGGCTCCAACTGGAATATGCATGATCACAGTCCATGCAAATCTATGTAGGTGCTAATAACTTTAAAATACCGTGTGTGATTCTAGATGCAGTAAGTCTTTGCAACATTCAGCAGTGTCCTGTGACTCCTCACTGGCTCATCCATCTGTATACTTACACAGCCAAAAGTTTGCGTTAACTGTGGTTTAAAAATGTTCATCCTGTGGTTTTCTCTGCTGGTGTGTTTGACCTTAAACTTACTGGTCAAAACAAGTTTCTAAGCAATAATAACTATCACCCCCTCCATCCCTGAAAGAAAAAAATAAATCTTAGTGTTGTTGTGGTGTCTGTACCCTTGGACATATTTGAGATTCAAATGGATAAGGCTGTGACCAATCTCATCTAATGTCGACACTGACCCTGATTTTAGTAGGAGATTGGACTACTTGACCTCCAGAGGTCCCTTCCAACTCAAACTACTCAGTGATTCTACAGTTCATCTCATGACTGAAATTTTGCTCTTTCAGGCTGGATAACATGACAGAAACATGTATTACAGCCTTTGTACCTTAATATTCTAAGAATCAGCCTTTTTACAGTGTAGACTCAGATTCAGATTCATACTAGACTTAGGCACCTCGACTCAGTGATGCAACTGCCCTGTCATCTTTCCCAGGGAGTCAAGCCAGAGGTCTTATGCATTTCTGCATCCAGAAAATGCCTTTCTCTCTCTGGTGACTCTATGGCCAACTAAGATGTTTTGTGGAATCAAACTCCATAACTCCGTTAAGCATTATAAAGCAGGTATGCGTTTATTTGCTCAGGGGTGTGAGGGGCTAATCCTCCTAACTCGCACACTGAATGGTCTAACAAGCAGATAGTTATAGTGTAAAGACATACCTATTTACAAACACCTATTACATATTCATGACCTTTCCCTGCTACTTATTATAATTAGTTTCGAGAAGCTTCTCCCACACTCATGCAAGCGTGGTGTCGTGGTCTGGGGCTCAGGGCTGAAGTAGCCTTCATCTTCCTCATGAATTGTCCCTGAACCCAATCTGTGCGCTGGCACAGTCTCATCCTGGTTGAGCTCCAAGACTGCAGAGACAGGTGCAGTCAGCTTTCTGCTGTTGTGCACATTTCAGCTTTCCTTTATCAGTGAACGTTTGTGAATGAGTTCCTCCCTTATCAACATCCAGGGTCCTCAAGGCCTTTTCTAGCAGACAGTGTGTATTTCAGTGAACTAAGCCTTCTAAGTTTTTCTAAATTTTTCCCTATATCATATGCCCGCACATCAAAGAGTACTTGCACTTCTAACTCATACACCTTAGTTTGCTATCTATAGTGAAGTGGGATGATTTCAGACCTCAGCACATATTTCCAATTTCTCTCTAATAATAGACATTTACCTTTTGATAGTAAGTGATTGTGTTATATATTGAGCCTTTCAGATGTGTAAGCCTGCTCAAAGAATAAAGCAGGAGTCTAGGGAGCATTTAGTCCAAATGAAGTCAGAGGATTTGCAAGACATTTGTGGAAGTGGGATGTAGTTTTATAAACACTATTACTTCTGATTTGAAAAACTGGCCTCACATGTAATCGTAGAATCATAGAATGGTTTAAGTTGGAAAGGACCATAAAGATCACCTAGTTTCAATCTCCCCTGCCATGGGCAGGGACACCTCCCACTAGATCAAGCTGCCCAAGGCCCCATCCAGCCTGGCCTTGAATACTTCCAGGGATGGGACATCCACAAATTCCCAAGGCAACCTGTGCCATGGCCTCATCACCATCATTGTGAAGAAATTCCTCCTTATGTCTAGTCTAAATATTCTCTTCTCTAATTTATAGGCATTCCCCCTAGTTCTATCACTACAAGCCTTTGTGAACCACCCCTCCCCATCTCTCTTGATTGCCTCCTTCAGGTACTGGAAGGTTGCTTTAAGTTTTGCTTGGAGCCTTCTCTTCTCCAGGCTGAAGAACCCCAACTCTCTCAGGCTGTCCTCATATGGGAGGTGCTCCAGACCCCTGATCATCTTTGTAGCCCTCCTCTGGACCCAATCCAATAGCTCCGTATCCTTCTTATGTTGAGGATTCCAGATGAAGTCTCGCAAGAGAGGAGTAAAGGAGCAGAATCCACTTCCCTTGACCTGCTGGCCATGCTTCTTTTGATGCAGCCCAGGATACAGTTGGCCTTCTGGGCTGAGAGTGCACTTTACTAGCTCATGTCAAGCTTCACATTGACCAGCACCCCCAAGAGACCTGCTCTCAATTACATCATCCCCCATCCTGTATTGAAACTGGGTATTGCCCTGGCTCAGGGGTAGTACCTTCCACTTGGCCGTGTTGAACCTCATGAGGTTCTCACAGGCCCACTTCTCCAGCCAGTCCGGGTCCCTCTGGATTGTGTCGCATCCTTCCTGTGTGGCAGCTGCACTGCTCAGCTTGGTATCATCTGCAAATTTGCTGAGGGTGCACTTGATCTCACTGTCTGTATCATTGATGAAGATATTAAACAACACTGGTCAAGTGGTAAGACTCTGAGATGGCTTTGAGCCGCATAAAAGTATCTCCTTTTCAGAGTGGTTGCTTTGGGAAGGAAAATAAGAATAATCAACAATTTGCATTTGAGATGCTACTAACATCAACAGCCTGCTTTGACAGTTTTGTTTTTTTAAAGACCTCCAAGTTAGGATGGTTGATTGATAGTCTTTTACTGTGCGTTACATTTCAGCAGCTGGAGCTGCAGGATAGGCCTAGTGGAGGAAGAATGAAGGAGATAAAGAGATTTTACAGATGAATTGTTTTCGCATGAAGGCAAATACTACATTCTCCTTTTAAAGCAAATGTTATTTTATCCCATAGATGCTGTTATTTACAGTGGCTCAAACAGTTTACATTCAAGATGAAAGTTTAGCAAGTTCAAATTGCTTTGGTACAACCAAAGAAAACACTTGATCACAGTTTAACATTGAAGCTCTTATGCACTGATCACCACACAAACTGCTTGGTCAGGTGACAGAAAATAGAAAAATGCTACCTCAACACTCCATTTTCGAATGCAGTTTGATCACAGGAGTTGGATTGGGTTATTCTTGTTCTAAAAAGACCTTAGTGAGATACAGAGGGGGCAGTCACTCTGGTTGAATTCAGTACTATGCAAAAGGCTTACAGAGGGGAACCTTTTCATACCCAAAGGCCCATGTGGAAGAAAACACTTTGCTTGTTCTCTGCACTGAAGTGACCTGCATACTGCATGCTCTAGACAGAAGTATGAAGATGCTGTGATGCAAAATTTTGGTAAAATTTTCTAAGTATACAAAAGACCCATAAGAAAAATCAGGCATATCTTTCATGTATGTAAATGCTTTTGTTTCATGCAAGCCCTGGCCAAAACTCAAGCGTTCTTTATGGTAATTTGTACTTACTTGCAAATGTCCTTAGCAATACTGGAGCATAAATAATTCTAGAGAACAGTTCTTGGAAATGATCATCTATCGTAGTAATGTTTTATGGCTTGTGGGGACACATTCAATTAAACCTTCATGTTGTTTCCATACCACAGAAATCCACAAAAAGTTGAATAAATAATAGTGGAGAAACTGTTTCCAGCCTAGACTAACTTATAATATGGCTCCTTTACACTGCTTTAGAGATGTAAAGGGACCTTAAAAAGGTTTAAATGAGCTGTTAATGCAGGACACAAAGGACATTAGCATAAATGAGAATCAGTTCCATGAGTATTAGGGAATTACACTATTGTCTGAATTACTTGGCTTCAGAAACCTGAAGAACAGTTATGAATCCAATTCTAACTTTAAAAATTACTAAACCTTCTCCTCCGTTTTACTTTTTATTTAATCTTTTCTTCTTAACCATGAATTGTGATTGATCTATGTTCTGTGGCTCAGCTTCAGAGGAAAGGGAGAATGACACTTCTCCAGACAATACAGTAGCCTAGTTGTTGGATTTGCCCCAGGACCAGCAATGTGGGTACAGACTGTGGATTTCAACCCACTTGCTGTCTCAAAGAACGCTTGAACTTATTGACCAAGAGGTGTGTAGCTCCATTACCCTGCTTTTTGCACTCAGCTTGGTGCTGTATGAATGGATCAACAGCAGAATAATGAATCAAGCTCCTCTGAAGGCTTATGTGGGATTTCCTTGCACATCTCTGAAATATGAGGAGGTTAGATATCTTGCTTCCATCTGTCTTGCTAGACCAAAGACTTCTGGATACATATGAGAATTTAGGTTCTCTGAGGGATCCAATAATCCTATAGCTCAGGGCAGAGGAAGTTCATCCTATGACTGGATGACAAAGGTAGGACTGAGGTGAGAAGTCAAGGTGGCACCAGAAGTAGGGATTTGAGACAGGAATGGGGCAGAGTTAAGGAGTTAAGAAATGCCTGGGCAGTTAGTGAAAAACAATTTAGAAAATATCAGGGCACTTAGACTGGGTTAAGTACTGCCATGGTGGTTGAATTTTCTGTAATAATCCTGCAAATCTCTTCTCCAGATTAGTGTAGATTGTGTGAATTCATTCTTTTCTGGAAAGAGGTTTCTCCCTCATCACTAAAATTTAATTAAGACTCTGGACGTGAGATTCCGGACACAACATGTGCCTTCAGCTTTCAGAGGAAACACCAACTCCTTCAGTCCACCTGGGAATTTATTATTCAGCTACCAAAGGACTGACAGGATCTCTGAGAATCAGGAGTTGATATCTGGATTCACTGAGGTCACCCATTTCTACCCATCACAGAATTTCAGAAGAAGCTTTCTGACATCTGCCAAAATGCTGGTGGAGGCAGGAATAGAAACTGTTACCAGAGTTTGGGGACTATGCTGTTCATTCATCAGCGTGAAAAAGAAACCAGGCAGAATAAAGGAATTTCTGATTACACTCAGGTAAGAGTCCTGGGATGAATAGGAATCCACTCCAGGCCTTTATAGCCTTAAATGTGCTCCTGGATTGGGCTGTAATGTTACATTTCTTGGTTGAGAGACATTTATGGATGCTCTTGAAAGACCAACAATGCTGGCATGTTGGAATGAGCTATTACCATTAATGACAGAAAGTATGGGGTAATTTGTCTTCTGACTGCCATGGAGAGGACAGCACATGCCAGTGATACATCATTCTTGACTCTGTTGGCTCATTGAAATGGTTAATTTGTTGTTTGCATAGAATCTGCTAGCTCATATGGGTGGGAAGTCCTTGCTTGCTGGTGCTTGCTCTCTTGAGGCAACTTAAAGGATAGGCCTCATGTGGGAAAGCAGGAAGTGGAAAGCAATAGCAAGTGGGTGAATGCACTTCATCTGTATATGTTTTGTTCTGTTTGGATCATCAATACAGATCCAAAAGACAGTAAATTTATAATTTCCTGGGGACTGGTTTTCTGAAGTGAAGAAAACTTTCCTGCCCCTGCCAGCCTCTTCCAGAACAGTGGGTGGTGAAGGAGGTCAAAATTATAACACCTCAAGGAGTCACTCAGATGCTTTTGTGTCCTGTATTTTTTTGCCCATTTGCATGATTACAGCTACCGCTACTCTCATTTTTCTACTGTCCCTAAAAGTCTTATTAATTCATTTTAGGCATAATTTCACAGAATTAGTCTAAGGTAAACAATTTGACTTTTCTAGGCATACCAGCTAGACCTTATCCATGCAGAACGTGAAATACTAACAATAGCTTCATGCAATTTATGGAATCAAGAGGTGCAACAACACTGAAAACCTTACCATTGGCTGTAAAACTAAGTCTACAGAAGGACAGGTAATTCTTAAGGAGCTGAAGGAGCTGCTGGAGAGACCGCCCAGGAGATGAGGTGGCAGCTGCAACTTAGAGGAAACATTCATCCCTTCTGTGCCTGTGGTGTTGCTAACATGTCTGGAGGGACTGACTCACTGATAAGTCTTTTATATAGATATATTTAGATATTCATAAATTATGGACTGTATGTGTTGCATTCTTACCGCTCTGGGAAAAAGTCCCTTGTGGTTCTCTTTGACTTAACATTTAACAACAATCATACAGAGGGTAAGGAGATGCCAGAGGAACCCTTTCCTACAAACCAGCCATGAAGGGTATCAACTGCTAGAGAACGTAAGTCTGGATCTTCCCAGGAAGACATGGAAGTTCATCTAGGCTTTCATCTGAACATTCAAGAAGACCAACAGGCAAAAGAGAACCTTCCTTGAAACATCAAAGTAAGCCTTCTGAACTTCATTTATTATCTTGGGTTAAATGAGTCACAGTTTGTTTGGATTTCATGGGGTTTTTTTTTTGCTTATATAGTTACTAGGTTTTTTTGGCAAGAAGAAAACCTGTTATTTTGAATGATTTTAAGATTCTAAGCTTTGGTTTTGTTTTTTTTTTCTCTCTGTAACAGTCAAATCAACATTCTCTCCCCAACCAGTTATTTACCGAGGACAGTCCTATAATCATGACTTATTCATAGCATACATTTATAGATCAAAAACAGAGAACAGAATATTAAGAAGGAAATCATTCTTAGTGTGGCTGATGAAACCGAAGCAACTGTTTTGCAGCTAAAGCCCAACATGGATCTACAAGCCCATGATGATCTAGGAAGCTTGTCAGACTCTATCTGACAAACCAGAAATAGTCAGTGCTGGAAGATGCTCACAGTGCAGGTCCTTCAGGGAATCACAGCTGAAAAATCCTCCAGGAAGAAGAAAGAACTGAAAAACTTCTATTTATAAAAAAGAAAACAAGAAAAAATCGTTAAAGAAAGAATTCTGTTGAAAACCAACTGCCATTACCTAGACACTGCCATTCATCTTTCTGCAACTTACAGCAATAACACAAGACAACGTTGCTGTGTTTTTCACTTCACTTCTGGGTCCCAGAGGGTCGCTATGAATTATTAAAGTTATGATGATGTGTTTGGTTCCAGGAAAATCTTTGTACTAAATTAAAAACACAGTAAATACTAATTGGAATTGATATATCACCTGCTGGATTAATTTTGATTCTAGTACTGCAATATATTGACACTGTTTTAGTGATCAAGATGTTCTCTACTCTTAAAGTGTTTCCCAGGGAATAATTACAACTAGGAGGAAGCAAGAAAAGATTGAAAGTGTCAAGGATTAAAAGCACTGCATATTTTTTTTCTGGTTTATGTGACTTATACAACAACCGAAGTGCTTGCCTTGAGTAATTGAGGGAGCTTTGAAAACAACTTAAAAGTTCCTATGATCATTAGATATGGCTGAAAGAAAAAAAAATCAGTTCAAGAAAATTGTTGAGTGCCTCATGTTGCAGAGCGATGGAGAATTTTTAATGCTTCCATGACAGAATGGAGGAGAAGGATCCAGGTGACATGGGAGAGAGTAGTACAAGCACACAAACAACCTTGACGAGCACAGGTTCTCACTATGTTCCCTGCTCTGCCTTTACTGTTGCTTTGGCACAAGAAATCTTCAGATTTGAAAAGAAATATTCTGCTCGTGAGCAGAGCATGTAATGCAAGATACATTTCTACTTGTTTCTCACAGATTTGACCAGTGGGCTGTTCCTTGTAAACTCCCTTTTCTTAGGACAGACCTGATCTGTTGATGGCTGGGAGGCTTCACCAGAGATCTGCTAACTCTGAGGCTTCTGCTGAGTATCTCCAAAGTGACTGTGGCACCGTTCTTTCCCACCCAAATACATTGGTTGCTTCCTTTCCCTCCTTTCCCCTGCATTCACAAATTTGTTTTTTCTTATCACAGGACAGGGAAACTAGAAGACACAAAGCAACAGAATGAATTATTTTAGGCAGTGTTGTTATATGTGTGCACTTTCCAAGATTTTGATTTCCTGTGTGAAAACTTAAGGTTTTATGACAAGTGAGTATAAATATCACTCTCCTCCCTACACTTGGAAAAAGCCAGACTTAATGTCAGAAGGAAATAGGTTGAAATCTTATTTTGTTTTGGGATGGAGGAGGGCACAGAGGTGCGGAGACTGCTTGCCACAGAACTGTAGGAAGGAGACCTGTGAGACTTAGGAGGGAAGAGAATTACTCCTGCATAAAGCTGAAGGAAAATGACAAGAAGTGTGAGGATGGTGCCTTATCCAAAGAGTCAACAGGGGCTAATGGGAGTCAGCTTGGCACTTGTGAGGTAGCTTCTAACATCTCTTTATGGAAAAATGCAATTAAACTGCAGTGAGACCTACGCCTTTTTAAAATACCCAGGAAGGTCCTGTATTGAGAACTTGCACATATTAAAACAAAAATAAAAGAAAAAAAAAAAAGGAAAAAACAGCCACCTTAGTATTAGGTATCCATTCAGATTAATCGACTGATAACCAGCAGCAGAATTACAGTAATGGACCCATCAGGGTTCTCGAAGTCTTTGCTACTGGTGTGGGCTTGCTCCTGGGATCATACTGTCTTGCCTTTGCCAGTGGATTCTTCAGTGGGACACTTAACCTGATGGGATTTTCACCATCTTCTCTGGAAGTAATTCCACAATACATTTGGGACAACTTTGAAATGTATTTAATTGCAATGTGTGAGAGACAGTTGCATTTGACAACAAACTTATCAAAGAAATTGTAACTTATTGGTTGGCCAACAGACGGTAGAAATTTTTGGCTACTACGGACCTAGGAAATGCCCAGACTGGTCAGAAAAGGAAGGGTTCATATCCTACAACTAATTCTCAAAGTCATTCAGCCTTATCATTATTGAAATAAAAAAACAATGAGTGAAATGGTAACAGATCATGATCATATTAATACCTGTTAAAGTTAAACTGCGTGTCAATTTCAGAAAGGTGTTTACCTGCAACAAGGTTTTCAGATATTCTCTAAGATGCTTTAGAATCATAGAACAACCAGGTTGGAAGAGACCCACCGGATTATCAAGTCCAACCATTCCTATCAAACACCAAACCAGGCCCCTCAGCACCTCATCCACCTGTGCCTTAAACACCTCCAGGGAAGGTGAATCAACCACCTCCCTGGGTAGCCTGTNGAAGATGAAGAGCTTCAAAACTCATGGGAAACATTGGATATTAGCTTTTTTCCCCGCTTTGCATTAGAATGATCTAGTTCACAGACATGCAAAGCAAATCATAATTAGCAAACTTGAGCAAAATGTCCCCATTTGTAAATCAAAATTATCCAACACAAATTATTTGCAAATTTAGACTTTTTTCTGTTCATGAATATAGTTGTTATACATAAATATTCATTGAATAGTTTATAGAAACAGATTTTAGTCAGTGGGATACTTAGAAGATTTTTATTAAATCTATATAGTTTTTACTTGTGCATCACAATTAGTCAATGATTCACACAGGTATCATCTCCCTTGAAATGATATTGTGACTTTAAAACCAAAATAATATGGAAAAAAGTATAGGAATAATTGCATTACTGGCATCATCTACAGGAACAAATCACACACACTAAAATTTGAGGAAAGTATGAAGATTTGTGATTATCATGACAAATACCCACAGCTGTGTGAGGATTTATAAGCATGACATATTATAAAAGTATAAATAGCAGGAAACTCTACTTATTTCTTCTATTCACAAAAGTATTCTTGAATCACAGCATTATTGTAAAAGCTTATTCTCACAATGATACAATTTCCTGTTGGAATTTCTGAGCAAATAAATGACATTAATTGAAACTGTTTGTCAGATTCCAAAAATTGTTAGACAAGATAATATCTGAGCTTTATGTTCACTTGAATAGATATTACAGCCTGCACATCCTGTCCTTTCCCTGTCCTCCTTCCAGAGCATCTCATTTTCTGAGGAAAATGAGACAAGATGCTCTTTCCATTTTTACAGCTGAGAGCCATTCCTCGGTCAACAACTGCCCCCTTTAACCCTAGTGATGTGATGTTGATGGAGCTGCCACTTAAAAACAAATTCAGTTTGGCCATTGGGGAGATTCCCGTGGTGATGGAGATGACAGAACCTTTTGCAGAAGGTTGCTTTTGAATCTGCTGTTGGGGGTTAACCCTTGTTGTCTTATATCTAACAGCATTTGGGTTCAAATGTGAAATCCCCGGACTCATTCTGGATTCCTCATGTGTAGGAGGCCCACCCACTTGGGAGGGAGCAAAACTGAGGAAAGGAAACTTCTCACTTGGCATAAAGCCTTGCTTACCCAGTGTTGTGGAACAAACAAGCAAACAAAAACCACTATCTTAAACGAGCCCCACTGTGTAACCCACTGTTTGCACTCACAGTTCAGAGTATCTGTTGCCTTTGTTCAATGATTTGAAGCAAGAAATTATAGGAATATCTTTGGGGAGTGAATGTCTCTTTAATACACTAATTATTATTACTAAACTTGCTGTGATACGGGATGGAACACTGCTTATTTAATGATCTTCCTTATCTAGCGCAGTGGTCCTCTGAACAGGTGGAGGGGATTCTATCCAGCATATCTTTGGTTATTAGCCAGCACATTCTTGCTCGTCCAGACATGAAAATATTTACATATTAGTACTAGGAAATAGTATCTTTCACTTTTATTTAAAATTGTAAACCGGCACTCTAACAGCATATCATGTACACCTTTCCAGCAAAAAACAGTACAGGAAAACACACCTACACCTTGCATTCACTGCCCCTAGCTAACAGCATTTTTTTAAATGTTAACTCTTTGTCACTGGGAGTTGATTTTTCCCAGCACAGCTCTTAAGTGCAAAATGCATTAGCGCGAATGTCTGAACTCCAAACCCATCTGGCGCTAGTAGCTATAAAATATTGCCGTATTTGTCTACAGTAGATTTTAACAGACTTTCTGGACAATATAATTTAAAAAACATTGCGGTGCAATGGAATTAATTAACACAAGTAACATGTACAACATAAATTTTTATTGTTTCTTATATGCCATAAAATTTCCAAGACAGAAGCACCTGGTAAAACCATATTGTCTGACTGGGCATGGCATTAGGAAGGCCTAGATGGTAGCAGATGGAAAGTCTGAGGATGAAATAAGAACAGATGGGAAGTCTGAAGGTGAAATTTGAACTTAGGTATTTCAAAGTTCACATGGCTAACACAGAGTCCCATTAAATGTGCTCCGACCAAGAGTTAAACTGATGGGCTTTGCTGTCCCTTCCCTCTTTTTGAATTTCCAGTGTCACTTAGCTGTCAACAATGTTTGTGGCAGCAGTTAAAAAAGCACTTTTCTAACTCTGCTTTTCAAAACTGAGGTTTTGCCATTCACTTTGTACCTTGGATTTTATGAAGATGCTAGCGCTATAAACATGGAAAAGCATTTTCAGTTTCATACAAAACTGATGGCTCTCTCCTATAATTTCCCTCCTCTTCGTTTAGAGAATTGGGCTGAGCAGCCATCAAAAGCTGTGCTGGCAGAACACAGCAGCGTGTAATCAATGCCAACGTGTGGACAGACCCACGGGGTTATAGAAGACAGCACTTAGCCTCACCGATGGGTGGTGTCACGAATGAAAAACCCAGCTCCTGCCAGCATAACTTCATGCAGGGTGCTCTTGATTCATTTTAATGGTGCATTTTGTTGGAAAAACTTTCTCTCCTACTGTTTCTCCAGCAGAACGGGCCTGTTGCACTTCTAACAGAGAAATGTCATCTGAAAATACAGGAACAAATACTATTGCTAGCTATATATTAGAGGCAAATCCATACATTAGAAGCAGAAAAAACTTCTCTGAACCTGTTTCCCGATGCTTGCTGAAGCTTTTTACTGTCTTGTTTAGGATCTAATGAAAGATTTTTTCTTTAGAGTGAATTTGCTGCAGGCCACTGGGTTTTTACAAAGCCTGAATTTGTGCATATTCATGACAAATTCATGAACAATGTTAACATATCTGGTGAACTAGTGAAGAAGGACCTGGTATTGATACTAAACCAGGATGTTTTGTATGAAATTCTTACTTTTAAAACATGTCAAACCCTTCTATGTGACTGCCAAAAGAGATAACTTTTTCCAGCTCCCACAGACACATGAGTTCTGAGTTTATAGCCCTTGAGTGGTTGTACCATGTAAATACTGCACCTGGCTCTGGGATTTTAGAGATAGTTTAAAATTTTGAATAGACAGCTCTTCTCAGATGTTGATGCAGGTATGATAACTTACCCACTTGTTCTAAAATATTTATATATTTTTTAAGCTTATTGAATTAGGAGGATGAATCTTCTCCATGGCTTGATTATCAACTGGAAAGCAGTTAGAACAGAGACTGATTTACAGTTCACCAAGTTCTCAGGTCACTTATCTCATGCACATGGCTGTCAGGATATTTGGGAATGGCTGGCTGTGCCAAGCCAGGCAGGGCACCTGTTCTGAATTTATCATGGGCTTCCAAAGCTTAAGAATGATGTCTTTCTATAGACCATCAAAACTCTATGCCACCATCATCAAACCCATCACTCTGTTGCCATGCCATGTCACCTAGACCTTGAGAAAGGATTAACACATTCTGAAATTCTGGAAATTTCTTGAGTGAGAGTCTGAAAAATGACATTCTTCTACATGTCCCTATTGTACTTGAGGAAGTGGGTTTCCTTGTGATTGATGGTACCTCCACTGTGCCCAATGCCTTTTAAGATTTTTTTTCCCCATTGTAAGCCAAACCAAAGAATGTTTCCAGCTTCTTAGGCTCTGTTTACCTTCTCTCTCATTAGTGGAATCTCTCTCCCTTGCTTTCTGATGATTGTGCACATAGTTAAATCCTTCTGACTGTTTTCAGCTGCTGCCTCCGTGTTCCAGAAATCTCGCACAGGGGAATGCATCACCTCGACGTTGGTATGCAGCAAGTGCTTCCCTTGGGCTTCTGCCCATTGCCTTTGCACTCCAGTGGGGGAACTAGGTAGAACTGTGACCCCAGGGGTTACGTAGGGGCTCATTGAGCTTGACATGTGTCCCTTGCTTCCTACCACCACACCTGTGGCTGCTTCACAGTTTCAAAAGCTACAGGAGGCTCACAGTGCCCAGTACTAGAGGTAAGGCAGCTGAGGTGGGTAATCAGGCAACAGGCTGGGCAGATGCAGGAGTTTTTTAACTGTGCACAACCAGACCACTGCAGAACAATATGCTGTAACTCCTTGCCTAATTCTCAGCTGCTCCGGACTATCCAGTCTTCAAGTTTGTGATCTTACTTTTAAAAAAAATTTTTTTTATTCTACTCTAACTGTTCCCTGATGACAAAGTAATATATATTTAATATAGTTCAATTAAAAGATACTAAAATTATACTACCTCTCATAAGGGTTGCCTCATAAATACAGCATTCTGTTTTCATGGGCACTAGTGTGGGTGTTTCATAAAGTATCATAAACAATTTTTTTTGGTAATGAAATAACCCAGTAAATTATCTTTGGTTTCAGATTTTGCGCGCAGCTCCACTGAGCACTTTTGGTGCAGCTTATAAGTGAGGGCTATGGAAGGTTACTTATCCCTTGCTTTCTCATTAATAATAAGTGAAAACTTAGTAAGTAAAGAGCTGAAATTATTTTAGAAAAATGTGAAACTATTCAGCTGAATATTGGGAAGTCCATGAGTATCTGAGGTAGAGCAACTCCCCTTTCTAGAATGGAGCAAATGCATTTACTTCTTACTCCGTATAATTTTAGTGTTATTGTGCCCCAGTGCAAAGATGCAGCATCTTTTCTCAGGTAGATGTAGCTGCATGTTGCCCTGCTCAGAATGAGGGGATTATGGCATCATGAAGCTGTGATTCTATCAGACCTCCGCAATGGCAGCAGGCACCACTGAGAGGGTGAAGGGTGCTCTGGTGAGATGCTGCTGCTATAGTTACTTCAGTCCTATTAATTCAGGTCTCTCTATGACTCTTCTCCAGTGCTCTATGGGTTCAATTCATTTTCTTGCATGAGAAGTCCCCTGTTCAACCAGATAGTTAAATATCATAGAACTCTAGAATAGTTAGGGTTGGAAGGGACCTGAAAGATCATCCAGTTCCAACCCCTGTGCTGTGGGCAGGGACATCCTACTAGATCAGGTTACTCAAGGCCCCATCCAACCTGACCTTGAACACCTCCAGGGATGGGGCACCTACAGCTTCTCTGGGCAACCTGTGCCAGTGCCTCACCACTCTCACAGTGAAGAAACTCTTCCTAATGTCTAGTCTAAATATGTGCTGATGTGCTACAGATCTACAATGGGTCACAGAGTGTCTGAAAGGCAATTAAGTAAAATAAACAGATAAGGTTGCAATTACATTGAAAAAAATATTCCAACCAATTTCTTTCCTTGGACTCTGCATGGAGGTATGATTGAAGACACCACTGCTTTGTAAAAATCACAGTAAAACAAAGTAAGTTTTGTGTTATTCCTACTTATTTTTTTCTGTTTCAGCTTTCATTTTTTTTTCCATAAATCCCTGTAGTTTTTTATGGCACATTTATTTGCACTACTTAGCTATTTAGGGTCAAATTCTAATCTAAAATGAACTCACTTAAAAGATCTGCTGTCACTGTTGGTGAAACCAGGACCTCATTCACACCATACAAATTTCTCCACTGCCAATTATTGTCAGAATTTGCCATTATCCAGATTTTCATTATCCATATTTTACTCTTTAAATCTAGTGACTGGGCTGAGAAATAATTTGCAGAAATGGCCTATTTTTCATTCTCTTGTAGGACAGTGATTTCCCAGCCATGGTACTCTAAAACTTAAAATTTTTTTGGCCTAATTTATAAATGACTTGTTGCCTTTCACATTATTGCTGTTCAGTGATTCCAAGCGCAGGATTGCTGTGTAGAGAAAAACATCAGCAGGGCAGGTCTTTGTAGTCTTGGTGCTCAACTTTCCAAGGACTTGTGAAAGTGTTGGTGGGCAAGAACCAGATATGTAATTTCTAAACGGTTGCTTGAGGTTCCATACCCTTGGCAACATGTATATCTCCTGTGCTTTATTGCCTATAGGCACAGCTTTACCTGTAACCTCCTCCAACATCAGTTCCTTGTATGCTGTAGCTGTGTGATACAATTTTAAACAGTGCAAAATGAATCCTACATTTCCGTGGGGAGTATGTACTTCAAAAAATGTTATTTCAAAATAGATTATATAGTACTCAGGTTACGATATATCATAGTAATCTTTTTTAATAACATATTAGTAGAGTGATAATTAAGAATAATTTATTTGAAATACTTAAGAATTCATATAGCTGTAATTTTGGGTAACAGGTCAAGTACCTGCTAATAAAATGGCTGTTCTAAACATAACTGCACAAAAATAGGATCTCTGCTCTTTGGAGGAGAAGAGCTTTTAAAGCACGAGTGTACGAGTGCTGTGGTGTTGATAGCAAGCAGCTGGTAGATTCTCTGGAGGATGACCAGTAAGTTCTGACATTACTCTAAGTAGCATCATGAGAACTAGTCCAAGAACTATTCAGAACAACTCTTGCAGCATGATTACACTTAAGTTGAACTCTTTTTCCTGTTTTGACAATATTAAATCTGTCGGTGTTGCCATTACATTTTCTTTGAGGAAGATCTCTCACATATGCTGTCTTGGCCCGTTTGGGCTGTATTTTCTTCGTGGTGAGCTTGCTTTTCAGACCCTCTTTTATGTTCTTTCCTGACACAACCTGGAGAATTGGCAATACACGTTGCTAATATCCATTTAATGCTGCTATGTCTGGCTTGTCTTCACAGGTGTTGGGCTTGGGGCAGATTAAAAAGAATAAAGCAGGTAAAGACTACTGCCAAGTCTACTAAGCAGATGTGCCATCTCAAGACAGGAAAATCTTTCCTTTTTTGCATCTAAATTTTTAAAGATAATCTCAAATACTGAATATGTTTCCTTTAACATTTGAATGTTCAACTCAAGTTTATCGGTTGATGGTGAGACAAAAAGCAAAAGCATGGAAATTTTAAAAGAATCTAAAAAAGTCAAGGCAGCAGGGGCATACAATAGCAGACAAGATTTCAATTGTGCCTATTCCAAATAATGGAGGAATTTAGACTAACTTTGCTTTAGTGTAGTTTAATAAAGATTTTCTGTATTTATCAAGGGAACAGGATTTTCCAACATCCTCTTGGAAAAAGTAATGCAAATATGGTATTGATGTTAGATAATTTTCAGAACAAATTCAGTTCATTGAATTACTAAGATCTGAAACCACCTTACAGATCTGGTAAGATGTCTGCTCATCAAAAATGCAAAAGGCAAAACTTTTGCTGTCACAGAAACTGTGGCAAAGAATATATCTTACAATGATGTTGGCGTTACACTGCTGATATAAAACATTAAAGATGTGCAAGGAATGCAATAAATATACAAATCAACTGTGTTCTAATGTGGTACATGTGTGGCAAAACATGAATCGCATTAAGAGTTTTTTTCCTGAGTACTACAAGTTAACTTAAGATTCTTTCTTCTTGCCATTTCACTCAGATCACCTGCAAAGTGGTGACTTGAAGAAAGGGAAGAACAGTAATGTCACATGTAGTTTCTAGCAAGTAACAAGGTGCTATTTACGACTCACTAAGGCATCCAGGGCAGCTCTGAGTTGGCCTTGGGGGAAGGTGACATGAAAGATTGAACCATAAGGGGACATCCAGAAATCCTTGTTTGGAAGGTGGTTTACTTTGGAGGTTTTCAGCTTGCCCTACTCTGTCCAGGTGGTGTCTAGGACCAACCCCCCTCGCCCCAGCACCTGGGCTCTGCACACATTGGCCCTCTGCACAGCAGAACAGTCCCTTGTGTCAGTCTTTGGGGTGGAGATGCTGTTTTCTCTTACACAACATATACGCTGAAGCGAAATCCTTAACTACCTCCTTCACTGACCATTTTGCATATTAGGCTGCTTGTGATTTACAGGGATTGTAACTAGAAGAAATAACAAGAAATCTAGTCTGATCTATGTATTTGAACAAATTTGCCATTGCTTGAACCATACCTGTTACTTGAACCTAGAAATATAACTTTCTATTTAAAATATAAAGATGGTTCTGGATGGGTAAATGGAAATTTCAGCTGCCCCACTACCAGAGAGGCTTAGGAACAAAGACAGGAAAGATAAAAGCTCATCCCTCATCTGTAACAAGTTTCCAGTTAACAGAAACTTGCAGCTGGGTTAAATGTTATAGCCACATCTTGTAGTAGCAGTTAGGAGACTTATTCTTCTGCCCTGTATTGAAACATATTTCCTTTCAGTAGATCCCAGTTTATGGCTCTAAATAAATATCTGTTTCTTATTACTCCTGATTAATGTGATGATATTGAATAATGTAAGGCATAGTAACAATCCTTAAAGAATCCCACCAGGAACCCACATTTTCACTGAGTTTTCCCTGTAAATACTCAAGAGCTGTCATTTAGCTATTTCTTAATTCCATTAAAGAGGTGCTCCAGAGATGAGAAATGTTATTTTTTTATCAGAATAATATATTTTCTTAATACAAATGACTAACAATATTCCCAAGTGAGTCACATCTGTAAGTAACTTTTCCCATTTGAATTTGTAATCTGAAAGACTATGACATGTTTGTTTTAGAGCTAAATTGACATGAATAAATTCTGAAGTACATGCTACCTTTGTATTCCTGGGTATAAAGTTAAGCTAATCAAGCTACAGTTATGCAGATTTCTGCCTGTTTTTTAATTTTTTCATACTATCTTCTAGTCCTTAGAACCATCATTACATCATCAGATTTATTAAAACTTACCTTCAGTGGCACAAAGATCACTGTAACTAACACTTCTAGGACTTTCAATAGAAAGTTATATAAGCATAGCTCTTTTAAAATATTTCTCTGAAGTAGATGCCTTCCCTCCAGTTCATGTAGTTCAGAGTTTCCTCTAGATTTTTGGAAGTAGCCATTCTGAAACATCACATATATTTTATTCTTGGGGGCTATGCTTTGGGGATATTGAATGCAATGAGGTCATGATCATTGGTTCCTAGGCAACGACCATCTTCTACTCTAGTGATTAATTCATCTTTATCCACCCTTTGAAATCCAAAGCAAAGTTACCTTCTGTGTCAGAAACTTATGACCTATAATTTTTAGAAAGTCTAAGCTATTTTATTAGCTTTAGACTTTAAGCACATCATCTAAATGGAAATCACTCTCTGTAACATCTATTTGTTTCTCATTCTTTATTTGTGATGCAGATATTAGTATTTTTATGACAGGAATATAGGCTAATATTAATCCATTTGCTCTGAAATACTTTCTTGACTCTGTATTTAATAAGACAGAGATCTGACATACACATTTGTAAATATGAACTATATATTTGGACAAAGAGGGAGGAGACAAAATTTTTGATAGATATTTTGCATTTATATAGCATGTCCATTTTACCATCCTAAATGGTCTTTAAAAACATGAATTAACATACTTCACTAGAAATTTATGCCAGTCACTGAAATTTCTTTTCTTACCGAAGTGTTGAGCCTGATAAAATGTTATTATCTTGATTTCTCGTAAGCAGGGAAATTAAAGGGCAAAGTTGTTAAGTTCAACATTTGAAATGTGGGCATCTCATCCAAATTTAGGCACCTCTGTGGCCTGATTTTCAGAGCTGCTGAGCATCAGCATGATCCTATTAGGGTAACTTAGCAAGGTCATGCCAAAAGCCTGTACCAGGAATAGGCCTGACTTCCTGCTCTGCGTGTTAATGATGTGTAAAACCAAAATTAAGCTATGAACCTCTTTATAGCTGAGGGAAGGAAAAAAAAGCCCAGTGTTTCTGAAAAAAAAAGAGAAAGGGCACACCTCCATTTTCAGAAGGAAAAAAAGCCCAGTGTTTCTGAAAAAAAAAGAGAAAGGGCACACCTCCATTTTCAGAAGGAAAAAAAGCCCAGTGTTTCTGAAAAAAAAAGAGAAAGGGCACACCTCCATTTTCAGTCGATCCATACAATTTCATCTCTGCCAGTTGTAATGAGCTCATAACCATATCATATTGTTTTGCAGCTCCCTGAACTAGTATTATTTGAAGCACAGAAAAGCTAAGTTTTAAACAAGCTCTTTGAGGCTGCTGCCTGTTGTCTGTTTTCTGCTTTTCTCCAGCTGCAGACTGCTCACTCGCCTCCCAGAACAGCCAGGGCTGGCTGCAGCCTGGTCGCTCCAGTGAAAGGATACGGAGGACCCACAGACAGTTGTGGGAGAGGGTGGCCTGAGACTGATTTTAATGAAGCAGTGTGAAAACAGAAAAGTGCAAATTTCTCTAGGGGAGAATAGAGAAAAGGAAGGGCAAGAGGAAAAGCAGAACGATGGCAAGTTACTTGTTCAGCCTAGATGAAAAGTCACATAACTTAGTCCCATGATGCCTGTTAGCGGATTGCTGTGTATCCCAGAGTTTTTTCTTTATAAGGATGGAGAGTGATAAAAATAGATGCCCTGAGCCACCAGGTAGGCAGGGAATTCAGATGCTGCCAGGGCAGGAGTATTGTGATGAAGAAGTTATGTTTAGAATGAGTCCACTGGAACATGAACCCATCTGCACAGGATTTCTTTATTTTTTTCCTTTTCATTTTTGGTGAGTTGCAAGTAAATTCTGGATCAGGCATCTGATATGAGAAGGAAAAGAAGCAGAACAAAATTAAGAGCAATTCACTGGGAAATGGGACTTGATAAATGGCACAGTCNCAGCTTTAAATTATGCCCATTCTTGCTTTGATTATAAAGGACCCAAGACTGCACCTTCCTTTTAAAACCTGCTAGGTGAGAATTTTCCCCTGTGCTCCCACAGCTCCACTTACAGGGCTGTGCTCAGCCTGGACTTGCCGTTATGTCAGCTGAAAGCCAGTCTGCTGCTGCCCTGAACAGCAGATTTGCTCGAGAGGGAATAGTTATGCTGGGTTTTCTCCTTGGGCTGCTTGGTTGAAGGATCAGCATGGGTACTGCAGGGAAGGCAGGGGTTGTTGCACAATGGCCATGGCACCTTCTCACCAGGAGAGCCCCAAACAGCCGTATGAATATTGTCTGACACCCCTCTGCACCTCCTAGATGGGGCATGTTGGTGCATTTACTCCCAAGGAATATACATCCCATGTTGCACTTCCAGGCCACTGCAGACACAGAGGTGGTTTTTGCTTTACAGGTTACTTCCCAAAATGTCTAATTGTGGATGTGAAGAAAGCCCTTGACAGCAGTTTCATGGAAGACAATTACCTCAGTGCAGTTATGACAAACCCAGCAAATGTACAGAAAAGGCAAGGGATGTTTTGCTTGAAATGCAGTGCACTAAACCTCTGCCACAACCACAGAAGTAAACTTGCCTCTGATGAGATTTTGCCTCATCCCAGTCTTCTCACACTTGGGGATGCTCATAAAAGTGAAAACACATGTTTTCCATCACTTACAATACAGGGAGAGAGAGGCCCATTGCCAAAATATAGGTTTCTGAGGACATTTTAGTTGCTCTAAGGTAACTAAGCCACCCACACAGAGCTTGTAGAAAGGACTTTGGGATCCATGGGAGACATCCTAAAGCTACAACTAGGAGTCATAACAGATGCTCTACCACATCCAAAATGTCGTGACAGGCCAACGTTGAGGCAATTTAAAGCATCCCTGGGAGTTCATGGTAGTTGAAGATTACAGTATCCAACTAGATTAGATACGATAGGTACCATCCCTCGTATCTTGGTTTGCATGTGTGCATGTGGCAAAAATACCAGTAGGAAAGGCACAGAAATGACCTGTAGCAATACTTAACCGCTTTCAGCTTCGGCTTGTACATTGCTTTCAATTTTTAATATGTCCAGATTTAACTGTAATGGAGAAACTAAAATTGTCCAGATGACTATTACTAGAGAATATCTGTGAGTAGTCCTAATCAACTGCAGCAACTGCATTTCCTCTAATGTTAAAAGGAGTGGTAATCCCATGTCCTCTTGGCTTTCTACTGCATCAAACTTGTTTTAATTACTTTCTCCTCTGGTGGTGAAAGGCGTAAGCTCAAGCAAGGGGTATGAAAGTTTATTACAGTCACAGGACAATCACTCTGCATGGGCAGAATGGTTAAAAGCATCATGTCTATCCTATTTGCCTTTCCTGCCCCCTATCTGCTTGTGAAAGTGATATTTTATACATTTTAATAGACTTGTGGAAAGGTGGTGTATTTTTTTTTTCACAGAGAAGTAAAAGTGATAGCTGCTATAAATGTAGGACATGTGGAAATTTCCTAGATTCCCCTCTTCTGAATTTTGCTGACTTACGAGAGCAGCAGTCCTGGGAGAGTTGTCAAGGTATTGTATATTTACTAGAGCAAAACGTGCAGTTTTTGGAGGTTCATTTAATGCTAAACCATTAGCAAAATTGAAAGGAAAATATTACAAAAGGTAAACAAATCAGAAATCCACCAAAAAGATAACACTGAAGTGGGAAAAAAATTAAATTCTTGCTTCCTCTACAAACCACTTAGAAAGATTATTCATTGATGTGAAAACAGTTTATGATTGATCAGGCTGGCATAGAGCTTGACTTCAAAACTTTTAATCAAAATTATTAATATTCCTAAAAGATGTAAAAAGGCAGTACAATAATTTAATGTTAGGTGAGAAAGATTAATTAATTCTGTCAAACACAAAAAAATAGCCACAAGGACCAGTCTGGTTTTGATATAACTTTTATCTCATATCTGTACTCAAAACCAGGGGAGGTTAAACTATTTTCAAAAGCGGTAAGAAACAACTATTCTTTACTCTCTTAAACAAAATGAGTGTTACCTGGTCTCTTACTTCCTTGTTTCTTCTTTATTGCACAATCTACACTGTCAGTGAAATGAATTTCCTCCAAAGTGCCTTTTGAAAATAGACAAGTGTGATTTTTTTTTTCCTGAAATTGTGCCTCTGTTCACATTCTTCCAGTGTTTTATTGATCTTCTACAGACAAAGAGAAAGAGTAGTGGAGTTTGGTGGAAGCAGGAAGAAATTTGGGGTTGACTGCCAAGAAAGTAATTGAAAAGATTATATGATTTCACCTTCTATGCTTCTTTGCAGAGTGCAGAATGAGACAGGTACGAAGTTTTACTTCAAGATTCCCTGACACTACACAGAGTCCTAAGACAGCAGGAAACTTTCCTGGCTAAAGCTTTATCTGAATTTGCATATTTCCATGAAAAAACTTCAATGCTGATACAGAAGCACTTTCTCATCAAGTAAGTAAATAAAATTCCAGCTCTACTCAGTGTGATCCTTGCTGAATGTCCGACTAGATAGGCAAATAGTTTGACAGCACTGCTGGAAACAGGACCGGTCCTAGAAAAAAACTCAGTCTTGTCTTTAAGATGACTTGAATGATACTGGACAGGATACCATTGGGCTCCTATCCCATACCTGAGCAAGTAATCATCATAGGAAGAAAACACATTTTTTTCCCACTGCTGGTAAGGCAACAAGATTTATGATAGCCCTCGGTCTTTTTATCTTAGCTGGTAGTTTGTGGATCCTTTAATTATGCACAAGTTGCAGATTTCTTTTGTGAGTTCTGTGAGCTGCAGGGCTGGTTAATGGAAGATGTGAGCCTTAGTTTTTGTGAACCTTTCTGAAAGCAATTTCAAAGCTAGGTGAATAGCTTAGAAACATCCATTAGGTATACAGGTGTGACAACTAGTTAATACCCTGGACTCTCTTTTATTGTTTTTCTCTGGAAAGAAAGACCTTTCCCATATTCCAGGGCTGTTTTGCCTAGGCAGGGGAGGACTGTTAGTTTTCATTATGTGAGTTTTCTTCTGCTGGCAGGGTGAAGGAGTGATGTGTATTGTATCAAGGTTATTTCAGGGAAGATCCTGTACCAAGACCTTCTTGTAGGAGACAATGTTTTAATGTATTATGAACCTTTATGCTGTTTAGATCTGAACACAGCACAGAAAAAAGTTAAGTCATTAATAGCTTTCAATATTTCTGCAAATATGCGTTCTTGCCATGTTAAAGCATCTTTAATTTTACATGTCAGGAATCTCCATCATCCACTCTATCTTTCATTAAGAAAGCATAGAAAAATCAAGGTGGGTAGAAGAAAGATATTACAGAATAATTTGGGAAGGAGGTACTGTAGACACAGAGAGGAACAGCAAGGTTGAATCTGATTTGGAAGAACTGTTGCCAGATGGATATCACCCAAAATCTAATAAGCAAATTGAAGTATTTAGAAAGCAGTTATGGTCAGCAAGAGGAGAGAAAAGAAAACCAAGGACAGTAGTTTTCAAAACAGCCAGAAGATTTCCAGTTCTTGCCTGCATTTGCATTATGATATTGCCTGAGTTACATCAATTAGAGATCATGTGCTGATGCATATAATAAAATGCCATTTTTTTTGTATTCGAAACCAAAATGTATTAATTAAAGAAAATTAGGGGTTTTCCAGACAGAAGGCCTGTGCTAGCCTGTAGAATTTCCTGTCCCCCAGCTGCTAGTCAGGGTCCTTCATTTGAGTGTGGTAATTGAGCAAGATACATTGCTGCACTGTGTGGAAAAACAGGGTCAGTTGACGGTGACCCACATGAACCCATCTTGCTTTCCTTCACAATAGGATAACAGTACATGCACAGCGGACTACTGTTTCTCAGCCGACAAAGTCTGGAGCAGCCAGCTGGATTATGCCCCTCATACCACGCCACAGCCTTAGAGGCTAACAGTCATGGCATGACTTATCTGCATAAATTGCATGGAGTATAATTCTGGGCAAATAATTTGAAAAGACATGTCTCCAGGTCAGACTGTCACGAGGAAAGAGTAAAATAATGAAGAGATTGGTTTATTTATAGATAGAGCCAACATCAACAGTATAAAAATAATGGTGAGGGGAAGATATACACATGGATGTTTGAAAGACAGAGATATTAAAGAAGGAGTAAGTGGTTTTCCACTGTGCAGAGAGACATTGGTAGGAGAGAGGTTAGAGCTGCTTCCTAGAAAAAAGTTCTTATGACTTGATTATCACTTAAGCTGCATGCAAACAGCTTCCAGTCAATGAGGGAGACCCATTTGTTCTTAGTATGATGCCAAAGGCAGCCTGTGGCAAGTAACTCAGGTTTTTGCATCTCTGACTCAGAAGTTATCTATTTCATGGGGGAACAGTTATGAAACTCAATTAACACTTGCAAAGCTTTTGGATGGCAGTTACTGCATAAGTGTGAGTTATTATATAATGGGATGAAATTAAGGACAGTGAAGTCTGATTATCAGGGAAAAAAATCCCAACGATGTCATCTGTTAGATTGGGGAATAATGCTGTAGGGGAAGCAGTGGATGACTCATTGCTTGAATCAATTAAATCTGGGCTGGATGTGGCACCAGCAAATATAATGTAGGGCACAACCTCCTAGTAGGTAAGATATGGTACACATGACCCGATTTCTATGATCTTATGCTTGACTCTGCAACTAACCAAGATTATATGAGCTCACACAGACTTTACATCATTTCTCATGTGTTTCTCATATCTTTAAGGACTCTCAGAACATTGTTGTGGTCTGTGCTCAATTGATGAATACTTAATATACTAAAGTACTGGAGATCATTAGCATTCCTGCGGTTGTCTGGCATGCTTTGTTTATGCAGCGTGGAAATGGGAAATATTTCTTTCAGCCTTTATGAGATATTGGCAGTGTCACCTCTTATAACCATCAGCCTAACAATTATTTGACAAAATATGCTGATTATTGAAATTGCACTGTTAATATGCATTGGTGCCAGAATATTATTAGGACCTAGAGCCTGCACCACATAGAGGACACAGGCCATGTGGTGGGTGTTGTGCAGCTGCTTGATTCTTCTAACTTCCCTGAATCACAGAATTTGAGAACTCTCTTGAGTTTGTTAACTTAGACCTTGTTAGCATCATGATTAGGTATCAACACAAATTTTTATTCCCCTGGAACAATTTATTGCTTTACCTATGCCGCTACTAAAATCTGGGGATGGATAATTAGGATTTAAAATGCTTGCAGAGAGGAGGAAAGTAGCACTCTTCTTTAAGGAGCCACTCACAAGTCTATGCTTCAGTCACATCCAGAAACTCCTAGATGGAGTTTCTTGGTTAGGATCTCAGTTGTCTCACTTGTTTGAACCGTGAAAGGCAACAGGCACTCCTGGAGAATGATATAGATTTTCATCATCCCCATGAAAGGACCTTATTCTCACAGAACTAAAAATAGAGGCTTATTTTGATGCCTCTAAATGAAATCCTACATTTTTCCACTGGATGGACAAGATCAGTTGTGACTCTGTGTTATTGGATACTGCTGGCATGACTTGTAAGGAAAGTCAGCAGAAAAGCATGACTTCAGTAGGAATTTGCTCTACTGACCTTGTGCAAAAATGAGGTAACAGGAGCTACTTGCTCCCCAGAGTCGTACAAAATTCAGACTGCTGGTACTTCAGCATTCAGATCACGAGGTATAACAGCAACAGGACTGGAGGTCCCAGGAGTCAATAAAGGTTTGCTTGGGGGCCCAAAACACCTTTTAGTGGCCCTGTATGTAGAAGGTACTGGTTTCAGCACCTGATCTTGTTTGGTTTCTGACTATGTGTTCGTGTGAATGCAGTTGTGGCCAGCCTGGCCTCATACTGACAGGTCTAGTGCTTTCTACTTAGAGCAGCCAAAACAATAGTCAGTGCATTCTTCCCTTAAAGGACTTCTGCTCCAAAAACTGAAACATATCACTCCCTGATATACCTGGATGCACCTTGAGCTGGACTGTGTCCAGTTGCAGGTATTTGGGAGAACAATCTCTGAAAACAGGACCTGGTTGATATGCAATGAATTTAGAAGAAGTAATTCAGCCACTAGGTTTGCATGATGCTAACTTGCCATCTTCTGTTTACCTCCAGAATATCTATGGTTGCACCCCTCAATGCACACAAAATGATCTGATGCCCAGTTATATTTGACCAGGTATGTATATATACATATATTTGAACAGGCTGGACCACTGGACTGAGACCAATGGCATGAGGTTTAGCAAGACCAAATGCCGCGTTCTGCACTTGGGGCACAACAACCCCAAGCAGTGGTACAGACTGGGAGAAGTCTGGCTGGAAACCTACCTGGAGGAGATAGACCTGGGGGTGTTGATTGACGATGACTGAACATGAGCCAGCAGCAGCCCAGGTGGCCAAGAAGGCCAATGGCATCTTGGCTTGTATCAGAAATGGTGTGACCAGCAGGTCCAGGGAGCCTTATGAGGAACAGCTGAGAGAGGTGGGGTTGTTTAGCCGGGAGAAGAGGAGGCTGAGAGGAGACCTCATTGCTCTCTACAACTACCTGAAAGGAGGTTGTAGGGAGGAGGGAGCTGGTCTCTTCTCCCAAGTGACAGGGGACAGGACAAGAGGGAATGGCCTCAAGCTCCACCAGGGTAAGCTTAGGCTTGACATTAGGAAAAATTTTTCACAGAAAGGGTCATTGGGCCCTGGAACAGGCTGCCCAGAATGGTGGTTGAGTCACCTTCCCTGGAGGTGTTTAAGGCATGGGTGGACAAGGTGCTGAGGGGCATGGTTTAGTATTTGATAGGAATGGTTGGACTTGATGATATGATGGGTCTTTTCCAACCTCGTGATTCTATGATTCTATATATGGAACTGCCTGGGCTGGTATACAGTTATCTGTTGATATATCTACTACTTGATTCCCTAATATTTGCCAGTGTTTTAAAAACATTGCTTCTCCATATAGTAACTGTCAACATAGACCAGGCCTGTTCCAACTGCAGACATCAACTCACTTGCACTTGGTTTGTTGTCATTGCTGCTTTTGCAAACTCCTCTGCCTCCTTCAGTTGTGCTTGAGGACTTGTACCATATGGAGGGGTGACCCTCACCGGTGATTATGGTAAATTCTAACCCTCATGTCCCGTACAGGTTCCTCTGGGTATGTTGCACCCAGACCAATGTCACTGACTATCCAGCCTCCTGGATGTGCACAGCCTGAGGGCAGCCTGTAGCAACCAGCCAGATGTGGCTGTTGCTGATGAATGTTTGTGGGGGTGATCCCATGGTGATGTGACAACATTAAGTTGAACAAACGAAATAGTGTCTAATTGACTCATCAGTAAACATTCAGCTCAACAGAATTAAGTGGAGAGAAAACTCTGTGAAATGATACAATTTAATAGGAAGCTCTTGATCACAAGATTTTATTAATTATAGATTTACAAAGCCCAGGATGTACAGAATGAGAGACTGGAAAAGTTTCAAAAGGATGTTGGAAAGAACCATCCATATTTTAGGAGGGTTTTGTGCTCCAAAACTTAACACAAGCCGCTTTGAATGGGAATTTTTAACAATAGTTCATTTATAAGTGGAAACAAAAATTACATTCTGTAATAAGCAGGACATCAGAAACGCACACCTTACGCATTTTCCTTAGCATTCAGAGCATTTTTATAAACCACCGTTTCTAAACTATGCAAAACAAAAGCCAAGCCTCATGTAAATTAACAGATTTTTAATTGGTAATTTACAATTTCTAGTCAAAATTTCAGAGGAAAGAAGGCTACATAAAACAGAGCTTCATTCAAGGCAGGTTCTGTTTTCTTTGTTACCTCTACAAAGAAGTGGACATTTGGATTAAAAGTATAATTCTTTGTTCTTGGGACTGTTTGAATATGGCACTTCTCACACAGTATTTCTGAATGTATTTTGTGACGATGCTATTGGTGTACTTGTCACAAAACATGCCTTGATGACACATCTCCACCCTGTAGTCAGCCTTAGAAATATACTTTCTTTGGTGATTCCTTTAGCCCAAACTTTGTTAAAATAAATGTTAAAGCTCAGAGTGAAAGCTTCCAATATGAAAGGAATTTTATCAGTTTAAAAGTGGTAAGTCTCCAGTTTGACAGTATCAGCTGCTACTTCAATCTTCACGTTCCCAACAGAACACTACTTAGTTTTATGAGCAGCTGTGTTAGCATCAAACATCTTTCAATGACACTTGCTATGAGAGAGCTGAGCTTTCTGCTGCAGTGCAGGCCTGGAGTGATCACACGCCTCTCAAAACCTTTACAGAGCTGTTACTTCAAAAGTGGCTGTTACAACACTGAGCAATGTTGATCTATACTCCCTGTTATTGCTACCATACTAATTCCTATCCACTAGTTCGAAGACACCTGTAGCCCCATTAAAAACTCAGCTCCTTTCTCCTGGAGATCAATGCATGATTATACCATTTACAGATTACTTCCTTCTTGGCACTTGAGTATACAGAGAGGACCAAGGATTTCCAGTGTGTATGTGGGAAAAAGAACCTAGGAAAAAATTCATCATCTCTCTCAAAACCACTATTCTAATCCTGTGTGCATGATGTGATTACTTATAGCAGTGTTCTTAGATTTTTCATTTTCCTTCTCACTTCACATGCAGGTCCTTGTTCTACCTTAGTAGCTCTTTTTTTTTTTTCACATCTCCAAGTTCATCTCTCTCACTTCCAGGTCCACAGGTAATGCATGAACCAGATAGCCTCTCCTACTGATGTTTGTACCCTTCTTCCTACCCTCTCCTCTTTGTCTCCCACAACTCACAGTCAATCCAGTGTGCAGCTGACAAAATCCTTTTCCATTTGTCTGACCTTACCACCTCTCCCCTGAACCCCTGCATTTGCCAGACCTTCTTCAGCATTTGTATTGAGCTTCTACTTGCTGGGGAATTCTTTTTTTTTAACAAAGAATTCTTTATTTTACAAAGAAAATTCTGTCCTGGCCAACTTAGGAAAGTTTGGTTATTTTCTCATTTTCTGGGGGGCTTTATTTTATGTTTACAGTGCTTTCTGGCAAAGACCTATAGTCAGAGTCTATTAAATAAGCCAAGTCATTTATGACATTATTATGCAGGAGAAGCATTTGTGGAGGACAAATTTGCAGTAGTGATGATGCAGAATATGTGGGTTAGTTCCTTAGTCCTTGTAAGCAGATAATTCTTTCTTAGAGGTCAGCGCAATTAACATTACTTCTCTAAGCCTTCACGATAATTACTTGCACTATTTTAATCAGAGGGATAACCCTGTTCCTTTGAATCTTGATTAATAAGAGTTCCAACTATAAAATATTCTTTATGTGCTGGTTTGGGGCACTTTCTGATGGCTCTGTATCAAGCCAAATTAGATCCTTTAGGCATGCTAAAAATGCAGGAGTCCAAATGACTCACACACCTGCAGTGTGGCTTGATGCCTGTGATTTTAGGTCACTGGTTCAACTCTGGAGGTACTGAAGGTCTTCCCTGAATGTCTTCACTGAAAAGCTCTGGGAATGCGGCTGCTCCGTCTGTTGTTGAATGCCCATAATACTCACAACTTTTGACTGGTATTTATACCAGTAACGAGCAGTGGCTTCTGCTCTTCCCTTTCCTGCTACTGTTATCATATCCTCTCAATCAGAGTATTTGTTCCATCCATCTTATCGTTTCTATGGGTGATCCAACATTTAAGGAAGCTAATAGAAAACTTTTGCACACTGCTTTTTCAGGAAAGACTTGTTGTTTAGATAAGTTTGTTAAGCTTTGCTTGGCATTGAAGGAATCATAGTTTAATTGATATCCTCAGTAGAAGAAGGTGATAGTGAATAGATTAAAAAAGCTAAAATGTGTTTGGCTAAGATGGGTGGATTGTCAGGATACGTTAGGAAACACAGTAAACTGAGCTCTTGGTGCCTATGTTACTGCCAGTCTGTGTGTGAATAAGAAGCACTTAATTATTCCCTTTTCTTCAAGAATTCCACCATTTTATGAAGAAAACACACTCATATAAATACCAGGGCATTACAGAAACAGCTGAGGAACATAGATGAACAGTCTATCATGTTAGGTCCTCCTTGAGCAAAATTAATTACAAGTCAGGTGATTCATAGATTTCTAAACTGGATTGGAAACATCTATTAATTTTACACAGTATTTCAACTGACAGCTGCTGAAAGAGTCGTTTAGTTAGTGTCACACTAGAAATGCCAGTTACTTTAGCTGATTGCTGGAATCAGTGAAGGACTACAGACAGGTTAATCAGAACATATAGACACTGTGGAGGTAAACATTGTACTAAATATAGCAAAGCATTCTGCTAGATTGCATGAGCAGCAATAAGTGTAACTGCTGTATATATGGATCAGCCATCACAATGAATTTACAGGACCCTCAAGGGCAATTATTTAGCTTATGCTGCCATGGCTAAATGCCAGTTTTTCTATTACCAGGTAGCCCTGGTTTTCTGTTTTTCAGAATCAGTAATGACAAAATGATAGTTAGGAAATAAAGATAAACACTACATATATATGTATATTTTGTCAAAACTGGATTGGTGAGGAGAGAGAAAACTAGATGGAGACAGTTGAAATGACCTGGTCTTACATTTGCTGAGTTTTACACAGTGTAGGATCAAATAATGGAAGAATAGAAATATTTTACTCAAAACCACAGAACTAAATATTATGTAGATCTGTACCCTTCTGCACAAATGCACCAAAAAATGCCAGTGAAAAAATGCTTCTGACCTTTGAATTGACATACTGGAAATTAACGTTGGTCTGAGTTAATGGGCTTTAGCAATGGTTTCTGCTACAATCCTATTAACTGACCAAAGAGCTCACTGGCAAACTGATTAAATGTGCAATTAGATGTAGAGAGAAAAAGAAATCCTTCAGTCACTAATTCTGCTAGTAAGAAAAGGAGATTAATAACGCCTTTTCCAAATTGTGCTAATGCTCAAGGTGATATGAAGGGAAATAATTCTATAATAAAGTCTGATTTGATATCCTCCTGGAAGGATGGACATGAGATCTGTGATAACTTCTTCCAGGTGTGTCTCGTGCTGAGGGAGCAAGGGCGTGAGAGGGACAACACTTTTATTACAGCCTCTATTTCAAATGCAGTGTCCTGCCTTACATCTCTTACAAGTGTCCCTAAGGAAAAGCTTTCCTTGAAGATCAGGAGGTGAGAGTCTAAAGACTGATATTACTCTCTTTAGTATAATAACTTTTAAAATAAATGGATAACACTTTCAATTTTTACATTTCTTAGTAGCAGTTGTAACTTTTATATATTCCACATAACTTTATGCTACCATTTCTTTCCTCTTGCCCTGGGTTTACAGTCCACTTAGCTCTGTCTACTAACTCAGGATTTGATGGCCAAAGCAGACAGAATTCAACTTTTTAATTAAAATTGACAGTCTGGTGTCATGTACCATGCTCCTTTGCTATGGGTTAGTGTGAAAAACCTTGGGCATGGCTAATTTTTGTTCAATTTGTAAAATGCTAGCTCATGACTTTGGATGTTATTCAACCTAGCACTTGAAGTACTGAATGTCAATTAACTTGAATAAATGGAATAACAACCTCAGATGAGCGAAAAATAACTTCAGAAAATTCTACTTGAAATTAATCCTCTCGAGTCATTGCCAAAGATGTGTAATCTGGTTGCTAAATGCTTTTCTTGGAAAACACTTCAACAACTGTCTTACCAAGGTCTGTATTCATAGGAACTAACAAAACCCCAAAGCCCTGGAAATCCATATTTCAAGGCTGAATTTTGTTTTGTCCAGTAAACAACTGTCACTGAAAAGAGAAGAGAGGAGCTCTGATTCTGGGGGTAGTGCATGCATCTTGGAGTGAAACCCAAGTTCCAGTCCTCCATCTACCATTCATTCATCTTTCACCCAAACCTCTGGGAAGCTGAAATAGAGATTCCCTCTGCCACTTCCCATGACGTTCTTTATGCTTCTGGCAAAGCAACTTTCTACGTGGCTTCCAGCCTTAATCTGAAGGTCCCTGCATGGCTGCATTGTGCAAGGGAAGATTATGCCCGTTAAGAAAGAAAAGCTCCCCAGAAAGTTTCTATATGCAGAGTTGGTATCCCCTATATGTAAATTAACACAAGGAATTGCTTACTTCTGTTTAAAGCTGGATAGTATGAAGAAATATTGCTTTTTCTGTTCACTCAGATTTAAAATGGCTACTCCAGTTTTTTTTGAATATTAGAATAAATAGAAAATGTCTTTTTCAGATGAATACATCCTACAAAAGCACAAGCAGTGAGAATACAGAGAAGGACAGACGAGGATAAGGGCCTTTGTCTAATATTTTGATTACTATAAAGAATAACATTTTATTCATAATTATGCCTATGATGTTCTCTATTTCTTGGGTTTGAGGAGAGACATGACTGTGTCTCACAGATGTTCATTATGTATTTTTAAAGTTACAGTGGTTTATTTGAATGTGACACGGTGCATATGTTGTTTCTCTGTGTAAAATCAAGTGAAATTATGGTGCAGTATTTGACAGGGCACTTTGTTACCTGGGGAAATCTGCAGTGTGAATCATTTAATGCATTGCAAATGTTAGAGATACCTTTTAAATATGAGTATAAAACCTGTGAGAGTACAAATATCATAAGGAGATGGTACCGATTTACAGCTTTCTAGCCAGATATGTGAATGGTTTAGTTTTGTTTTGAGACAAAATATTAAAAGTAAAACTAACTTGAGACCATGTGTACTTACAGCCTTTAAAGACTTAGAATCAGCCCGCCTAGGAATTAACTTATTCTCAGTAGAAGTTAACATAGGTTATTTCAAAGCTCAGTGTTTACACAAGTCACAGAAGTTGAAAATGGATGGAGATGTTCTTCATGCATTATTACTACCTGTGCAAGTAAAAGGATTTTTTAACTAAATTGTACAATAAGTACCCTATTGAAAAAAAAATCAGCAGAACCATGAACAATCACAATAACTGGTTAAGTAAAATAGATGCACTCTTATCCTAAAGATATCTTGTTATTAGTTATGGCTAATTAAATAATGAGCAAGATTTCAACCAGATATGTGTGATTCCTGTTAGCTGTGGTTTATACCGGTAAGTAACAAATGCTGAATAAAAAAACCCTAAATACTTACTCTAGAATTTAACTGGGTGCCAAATATGCATTTGGGGCCCTATTCTTCAAGCTGCTTGTGTTTTCTGTGAGTCATCAGCTAGGAGGGATGTTGGACTCCTTGAAGGTCTGACTGAGTGCTGAGGGCACTCAGACTTTGATCTTTTTTAGTTCACAAGACGCCTGAGGCACAAAGTGCTATAAATGCTTACTAGACTCAATTGTGTAGTATTACTTATGCACAGAGTTTGGATTTTTATGTTTTATATTTCTTATAAAACTGCTTGGGACTAGCAGTACTTCCCACCTGACATAGTGTCTAACCCTCCGAACTCTCATAATATTTGTCAAGCAACTGAGAGACCTTTCTATGTCAAAATGCTCTGGGTTTCAGAACTGGCCACTGGTTCTCCCGTGCCCATTCAAAGAAAGTTGGGGCTCTGAGAAACCACTCTAGGAAGTCTGCAATCTCCCAATCGCAGTACTAGAAAAACAAGACACATGATCAAGCAGAGATTGTATCCTTTGCTGAGTTTCCATTTCACAGTCAGAGTGGTTCTCACCTTTTTTCATGCTCTCCAGTCATTATTGTAACACCGCTCTTGTTCTGCCACCTGAACGTCTGTCTCCTTTTTATAGAGCTCCAGCAGAAGTTGTCTGGGACACCAGATGTTAAACTTTAAGTGATTTAAAGGAAGGTTTGTAATTTTCTTGATTTTTCTGCTGTGAAGCATCCTGATGGGTAAATCTGAATAAATAGATTAAAAAATAGCAAATTATTTAGTCACTTAATATAATCTAGAAGAATTATATGGATCCCCTAGGAGGGAGCTGGAAATGTTTACTTTACAAATGGCTCCCAAGTATGTTTTGTCACCACAATCTGATATTTCTTCTCACTTGATCACTAGGGAAAAAGAGGAGAGACTAAAATGCATTGAAGTTCTTCCTTTGGGATGTAAAGCAGCAGAAGACAAGTACCCATGTCTCACTAGGGCAGCTGCTGTCCTCTTTGCAGCAGCTGCCAGCCTTTCCATATGGGAAAGAGAGGCCATTTCACTGAATCCTGAGCCATATACCAGCAGACTTGCTCCTCGTATTGCAACCAACACTCACTTCTCTTCTCTGCTCATAGTGCCTCTGTGCTTTGGGGCTGCTGAGAAGACTATATCACATTTGAAGCTGCCAGCACTCAAGACTGCACCCTGAAAATGCAGACAATCTGGGTTGCAGATAAGTCAGACTCTTCGCAAACATGGATGAAAAGCGTAGTCAACCTCTCAACAAAACTGATTTGTTCCTAACATTTAAGTTAGTAGTAGAAAAAGCCTCCAAAATGAAATGTCTGTGTTTCCTATACAGACAATGACCAAGCCATTGAAAGCCTCCACAGAAAGATCTGGCCTGCCTAAATATGATATCTAAGGTTAGAACCAAACTCCTGTATTTAGTTTCTAGGACGAGCGTGTGATTTAAGGGAAGGAATCTTGGTTCAAGTTAAATTGCTCAGACCCAAAAGATGGCTCATGAGTCATGCAGATAATGCTCAAAGTATCAAAACTAACATTGACACCTTCTCTGAAATGCTACAAAGGCCTGTATGTCTCTCTGTATTAGATATTTTTTTCTGTGTTCTTAAAGGATTGTGTGACTACAGCCTTCAACTTGTGAGGGTCAAGGACTTACATATCTACATGTCCACAGTGAATAGTTTTGAGACTTTTGCTCTCATTTGTTTAAGGCTCCTACAATGTGGATGTGCACAATCAGTTGTCTTGAAGAGACAGCTGCAATACTAAGTATCCCCTTTACTCATCTTAGCTGATCAGGGCATTGATTGTACAAATACATTTCAGTAAGTTCCACAACACCTACATTTTCAAATAACTATCAAGTGGGAAAACAAGAGTATACGGGGTCCTGGCTTCCTAAAATCCGCTCTAAAGAATACTCAGAGATCTACAAACCAGACAAAATGTCTTGAAACATCTCAGTAGAGCATTGTTCCCAAGCCTGTTTAGCACTCACAATGGTGTGTAATACGCTTGGGCTCACTGCAGATTAGAATGAGGCAATGTGTTGCCAGTTTGAAAAGAGTGTCAACAATTTTAAAAGTGCCAATCAAAGCAAAAAGATGAAACATTACACAGTTATTAAGAATATTATTCAGTCCTTTTAAATGATTGCCAATTTAGATCCTTCTCTTGTTAAATTATTCTTGTTAGGTGTTGCACTGAATGCCAGTTTTCATGAACAAGAAAGTCCGCAAGCTGAGCTCATTATTGAAGATGCAACTTGGTAGGTAATTTTATAATTAAAATGGATGTTTTGAGGACTAGAACTGACTTATGCTACATGTTGGATTCTCAGTTCAGTAAGATGTTTTACACAATGGGATTTTTATACTAATTTGTAAGAGTAACCTAAGAGATGAAAAAGGAGGCGCAGTTGAACATTTCTGTGACTGTTTTCAGCAGAACAGCCTTAAAAATGTTCTGTTTATTAACACAGGGGAGAAAGGTTTGTGTAAGGTTAATGTTAGAATCACTTAGAATGGTAACTCCTTCTGCAAAGCATCTACATAAATTAGAAAAAGCTGCCAGATTTCCATCTGTTAGCAATACAACTTCAGCCACAAAGACAACTGTCGTGACAACCACACTGAGTTAGTCTTTCAAATAAAACCTGTTAAAAGCTACTGCCCTCCAGCCTCCACCCACTGCAGTTAACGGCATTAAATAGCACTCTAACTGGTATTTATTTTCTTAGGCATTCCTCACTTGTGCAGCTGCTGGCACACTGGCCTTTGATTTAAAATAACCTCAACAGGATAAGAGTTTACAGTCTCTGAAGGTCATGATGTATATGAAGTGCTTGTCTGCAAGAAACATCCAACCTGAACTTTCTCAGGCTGGTGTTACTGGATTCTGTATACTTGTCTCTCACCTATTTTGCATCGTCTCATGTCTGGGAACTGTGATGGTTCAGATGATTTCTTCCAGATGATGGCAAACCACAAAGAGACCACTGGGGCTGTTCTGGACAACTGGGCTAAGTTTAAAGGTGGCAAGAATCACCTTAGAGGCCTTTCTATCCTCCCCATCCAAGCTCCTCCTGCAGTTTTTGATGAACTTGGATGGCACAGCAAGTTCAGGCTAGTTTCAGCTCATCCATGAAATCTGTGCTGACAACAATATCAAAGCTATTAGAAAACTCATTTGTAGAAGGCCTCTCATTCAACAGTCTATTTTTACTCAGGCATTTCAACATCTCAGGGTAACACATGTACCACCTACTGACCTTTGTAGGAATAGGCTTAAAGGCTAAAGCCCTTACTGAGATGTGGCTATAGAAATGAACAGACTTTCTTGTAATGGTAGAACTGTTTTTGTGTTGTTTTGTCACTGTTGCCATCATGTGGACTGCTGTCAGTGACGGTCTACTGGTGGGACTAAGGGTGTTGGAACCCTTCCTCCATTCATGGGAGCCTATTTGTCCACCTGCTGCAGCAGTTCCTTGTTCCCATTTAGTTTTCTGTTACACTGGTTATGCCCGAGTACACGCGCTGCCCACTGTCATGGTACCTACCTGGCTGGAACAGATGAAGGGCGTAAAAATGTAACTAGTGATTTAAAAGCAGAGAAGAAATTTCTTGAAAATGCCTGAGAAAATGTTAATGAGTGTAACAAAACCTTGCTGTTGTCTCCTGGATGATTTAAAAGGGCTGATAAAAAGGGCATGCAAACCAAAGAAATAAAGCAATGATCTTTTCTAGTTATCAATGTTGGCAGAATTCCCATAAATAATGTCTCATTTACATTCATGCATAAGCTTCAGCCTTCATTCTGTACATCCTTATTGGAGGAGAAAATAGTTATAGTTTATCCCTCTAGGCTTCATGATGTGTTGCACTTTATAGAGGATGTATTCCTATGATTTTAGAGTGAGTACACAGGAGCCAAAGGGCATCAGACACCCAAATATCAGATGGCATTTACATTTAATTAAAACACTAGACACAAGGAAGAATTTCTTTGCTGTGAGAATGATGAGACATTGGGCCAGGTTGCCCAGGGAAGTTGTGGATGCCCCGTCCCTGGTGGTGTTCAAGGCCAGGTTGAATGGAACAGGGGAACCTGTTCTAGCAGGACGTGTTCCTGTCCATGGCAGGGGAGTTGGAACTGGATAATCTTTAAGGTCCCTTCCAACCCAAACTATTCTATGATTCTATGATTCTAGAGAAAAAATAGAAAAAAGCTCCTATGATTAGGTCACCTGAAAAGACTGAGAAATAGTTTCTGACTTTCTTCAGCAGAAGAAAGCTGGAAAGCTTTGTGATGAGTCTGTGCAGTTGCACTTTATGAATTTAACTTCTGCAGCATACCAATGCTTAGTATCTGAGCATTGTATAGAACATTTTGTTGAGTTCTGTGTGTATCCTTTCAGATCCTATTTCGATGGCAAACCAAAGACTTATGATTTCATGTCAGTCCAGATGAGCTATCCTTCCTAGTCTATACTTGCTCTTTTTGTGTTGGCAGCTGCATGGAGGAAAACCAGCTCACACTGTCTTGTTCAGCTCAGGGCAGGGAGGGGACTCCTGCTGCACTCTGTGGGTGCTCAAGATTTCATATGGGCAAGTCATGTGGAACGGTGCCAAGCAGAGGTATGAGAAGAAAGGAGCATCAACCCTCCCTGCAAATTCAGTGCAGAAGCAAGGCAAAATTTTATTGACACTATGAGGCACAATGGATCTATTAAATGAAAAGAGATGATATAGGCCAATAGTGGAGTGCTGGGGCACAATAACAGTACTATCCTGGCTTCAAACCCAACATCACTGCCCTCTGGCTGGCTCAGGTGTGCAGAAATTAGTCAATAATGACAAAGCATCTTCAAAGCATTTACAGTGTCGGCCAATTAAAATTCCTTCCCTAGCACTTTTATTCCTGGTTGTTAAGGGTTAGATCAGGCTTTTAACTTCAAGCAGGGAGCTGTGGGAGGCTCTTTAGAGTAATGCTCCTTGCAGCACATCCCTCTTATGTGGGAGGTACGATGATAATCAGCTGCAGCTCTTTCCAGGACACAGTCTGGGGAGGGGGCAGGAAAGGTGATGGTGCAGCCATGCAGCAGCTGAGATGGGACACAGCCCCCATCTCAGGGTAACTTCTCCATGGGCTGGTGATTGACTCACTGTGCTGCCAGTTGCACCCTTATCTGACCACACCCAGGCTCCCCCTGGGACTGTGTGAGGGTGGAGGGGCAAGATTTACCTGGGTGACATCACCTCAAAGCAGTAGGGAACAGGCTGAACTCACTGCCCTGGTTCCTCTCTCCACACCTAGTTAGCTGGGTTTGCCTGGCACAGAAGTCATGCCCTAGCAAAAAGCATGGTAGCTGGAAGTCTTCTCCTGCATGGCTAGAAGCTTGGTTGAAGGCTTGTACAGCTGCTTGAGCGGCAACATTATGATCTACTACTCCAAACTTAGCCACAACCATGTCTGGTGGTATTAAAAACAATCTATGGAGTTTCCTCTAAGCAATTGCAACCAGGAATGACACGAAAATTTGGCCTGCCTAATGCAATTGCACTGTCTACTGATACATTAACGGTTAATGTCAGCACCCTCAAACAACATTAGGCTGATCTGTAAACAGATAAAACAGAGGCTGCTGGTGATGTAACTTTGTTGATCATAAGATTAGAGATTCTGCTGGTCTTTGTTTGAACCCTTTAAAGAAAATCAGAGAGATTAAGTAGAGAATTTCCAGTGATTTTATTATTAGTGTGTAATATGTTTACTTAGTCCTGATTAAACAAGATAACTTGGTAAAAAAAAAAGAAGATACATGCTTTCACCAGCTCTGGGAGGGATAATCAAGCAGGGGAAACTTTCCAGTATGCTTCTTTTAGAAAGCAAATGTGACTATCAGCACAGCAGCCAGCAGAAAAAGTATCATGGTCTTGGAATAGAAATCATTGGCCTTTGTGGGCAAGTCTTGAATTCTCTCTGCAGTGCAACAGGAGATGTACAAAAGGCTTTTAGTCTTCATGGAGAAGTATCAATGGCAGAGATGTGATTTCACTGTGTAGACGGCAGGGAGGTGTATTTCCTTGGGTTAGGATCCAAAACGTACCAAGTAGTTATTTTCTGCTTAAAGAAAGTCTTTCACACTAGAAAAAAATATTTCAACATGGGAGATTGAATATAATTATTTACATTAAACTCATTTTTTTTCTTGATGGCTTTTCCTCCTTACAGGAGGTCTGTATGTTCCATAGCCAAGCCCTGAAGGCCTTGTTCTGTCTAAAATCCCAAAGACTGTTTAAGCGGGGACTTTGTGGCTTGTAAGTAGCTTTTTCTTCCTGGTAGCTCATATTCCAGGAAAGTCATGTAATGGATCTATAATTCATAGAATCATAGAATCACCAGGCTGGAAGAGACCTACCGGATCAAACACTAAACCATGCCCCTCAGCACCTTGTCCACCTATGCCTTAAACACCTCCAGGGAAGGTGAATCAACCACCATCCTGGGCAACCTGTTCCAGGGCCCAATGACCCTTTCTGTGAAAGGTTTTTTTCCTAATGTTCAGCCTAAGCCTACCCTGGTGGAGCTTGAGGCCATTCCCTCTTGTCCTGTCCCTTGGAAGAAGAGGCCAGCTCCCTCCTCTCCACAACCTCCTTTCAGGTAGTTGTAGAGAGCAATGAGGTCTCCCCCCAGCCTCCTCTTCTCCAGGGTAAACAACCCCACCTCTCTCAGCTGTTCCTGATAATGGCTGTTCTCCAACCCCTTCACCAGCTTCATTGCTCAATTAACTACTTTGAGCTGCATCTTTTACCACTTACAACACAAAGTGAACTTTACCTCATTTTCACTGATGCACTCAGCAGAAAAAACCCCCCAATTTCTAATATCTGAGGATTTTTGGGAAATTTAATTTCTTTTTTTCCAAGACTTTTTTTTGGTGAGAATATTTCCTTTTTCTAAGGAAAAAAAAAGTATTTAGTTCAAAGCAGAGTTCTAAAGCAAACTGTCAAGCTCCCTTATTGCTGGGACAGTTTAGTGTTAAAGAAAACACAGCTGCTGGTGTCTCCCATCAGGAGGTGCCAGACCCTTCACACCACTTAGTGCTTTGGGAGTAGTGAGAACATCTATCTCCAAGCGGGAGNGGGTCATTTGGCACTGGAACAGGCTGCCCAGGGAGGTGGTTGAGTCACCTTCCCTGGAGGTGTTTAAGGCACAGGTGGACGAGATACTGAGGGACATGGCTTAGTGTTTGATAGGAATGGTTGGACTCGGTGATCCTGTGGGTCTCTTCCAACCTGGTTGTTCTATGATTCTATGAGATCAGTGACACCTTGGAAGGGGTAACAACATGGAAACAGAGATAGAATATTACTAATATTACTACTATTACTAATATCATGACCCTTGTTGTACGATACTGATCTCCATTGCCTTAGAAGAAGGACAATATCAAACTTCATATTGTGACCTGAATGCACTTAGCATATTACAGGAAAACTTTCCTCTGTGGAGTGCAAGGGCAGCTCTCTGAGTCTGCAGGTGCAAGCCTGGCAGAAGTGGAGCAAGCAAAAGTGTTCCTTCTGCTGACTTGGGAAGGGCTTTATACTTGTGTCCTTCTTGTGAGGACAGCAATATCAGCTAAGTGTTCTGCTTGTTACAAGATAGCTCTTGGAGGCCTTGGGTTGAAGTCTCCATCAGTAAGTTTGCTTCAAGAGCTGATCAGTGAGCTNAAAAAAAGTATTTAGTTCAAAGCAGAGTTCTAAAGCAAACTGTCAAGCTCCCTTATTGCTGGGACAGTTTAGTGTTAAAGAAAACACAGCTGCTGGTGTCTCCCATCAGGAGGTGCCAGACCCTTCACACCACTTAGTGCTTTGGGAGTAGTGAGAACATCTATCTCCAAGCGGGAGGCTGGTGTCTCTGCTCAGAGATTGCAAGGACTGCAGCTGTGTTGTGTATTCAGCATTTTGCTGAGGGCACTGTAGAGCTCCCACAATTTGCTCCTGATGAGCTAGAGAGAGTACAGGGACTGCTAGCTGTTGCTGTACAGAGCAAAATTTACACTAGCTGTGCTTGAAAGCTGGAATAGGCATCCCTTGTTCTGCAAGACTGATATCCATTTGCTCAACTCCCAGGCCAAGTCCATAAACATCAAGATCCTGAGAACCATCAGAAAATTAGAGTGAGAGAAGGGTTTTAACTGTGTCTTCACTCCTGAACCAAGGTGTTTTCCCAACTACTTCTGCCTTCCATTATTTGTTGCTCTGTATGTTGACCTGTGTTTCTTTGGGGCACTATTTCCATCTCAGCACAAGGGCTCAAAAAGAAATTAAAGGAGTGGAGTGCAAGGGCAGCTCTCTGAGTCTGCAGGTGCAAGCCTGGCAGAAGTGGAGCAAGCAAAAGTGTTCCTTCTGCTGACTTGGGAAGGGCTTTATACTTGTGTCCTTCTTGTGAGGACAGCAATATCAGCTAAGTGTTCTGCTTGTTACAAGATAGCTCTTGGAGGCCTTGGGTTGAAGTCTCCATCAGTAAGTTTGCTTCAAGAGCTGATCAGTGAGCTCAAGCAGGGGAGACTGGTTTTGATCTTAGTGTCAGTCATCACCGGCATTTCTGACACAATGAGCATGAAGCTATAGTTATAAACTGAGTCCTAATAAGCAATGTACATGCTGTATATGCCTTTATTCCAATTTGTGGGGATTTAAGATCCATCTTTGCCTACTATTAAAAAAAGAATTCCTCCTACCGTGCCATAGAAAACCCCTAAGTGTTGATCGCTCTGTGGTAGCTGCTAGTACCTGGGCTACAGTCTCATTTTACTACAGGCGCAAGATTTCTTATCTCTTCCTCAGTATGAACTAGGAAATGTGGGAAGATGTCCTGCAGGGTAAAAGTGTTCATTGAGACTGTCCCCATGGGCTGTGGAGGCACATTGTTGTGTTCTGGCCCAGAAACCTGTTCTTACATTTGTCAAAACTGTGAAAAGATCCTACAGGATAATAATCCCAGATGACAACGCTGCGATACTGAGTAAAAATGAGTTGGTTCAACCCCAAAGACATCAATCATCCTAAGAGGACAGATCTATTTGGCTTTTTTTTTGTCAGTTTTCAAAGCATTTACAAGGATTTTGAACGATCAGGTTTTTGTAGGAGATTTTGACACAAATTTTCTTGTCTTTTGATAGTAAACCTGTATTTTTAACATTTGTAACCATTTTGTGTAATTCTGCAAGATTCTTCTCCTGTTTATAGATTTCTATTTCTGGGTGGGTTTTTTTCTGACAAAATGATTTCTAAGATAAAAACTGTCAAAAAGAATTTTTTTTTATAACAAGAAAAAGTAAGAATGAAAAATAGCTACAGTTATTGCAGAGTTTGCTATAAATATTTTTCTAAAAGCAACAATTTTTTAGCTTCAGGCTCCTCTGCAAGTGAATGGTTTATGTGCTGAACACTAGTCTCCAGCAGCAAAATGTTCTTGCAATAACTATAATATATTTCCCTTCAATATCCTGAATGGGAAAGTGAAGAAGTTTTACACTGTACAATTGGTATTGGAGTTGACAGACAAGCCTACATTCGTAGCAGGAAAACTGTTATTTGTTCCCTTCAGTACATATCAACTGTAAATATTTATAAATTATCACACAGTGAATAATTCAGATAGATGTAAGTAGAAAGGAATAAGAGAAAGGAGCATTGTCTGAGGAATTATTTGGCCCATGTAAACTTACAGGGTAGGAAAGTTTGCTTAAAAATTGAATGTAAATTTGGAAATATAACATTCATCTCACTTGATGTTAGGCATGACCAGTTCTCTAAATCTCTTTCATAACCAAAGGACAAAGATAAACGTCTTGATCAAGTGTTCATTACACTTGAGGGGACATCATTTCAATAGGTAGAAAGAGTTATCTTCTGGAAATGCCAGTCTTTCCCCTTTCAAGATAACTAACTTAAACTAAACACTTACATTTCTGATGACTAAATCTGGGACTAGACAAGTACTGAAGCCTGGTGAGTAACAGCAAAAGTTTTAAGCACATGAGAATCATAGAATCATAGAATCACCAGGTTCGAAGAGACTCACTGGATCATGAAGTCCAACCATCCCCACCAGTCTCTAAACCATGCCCCTCAGTACCTCAACCACCCACAAAAGTCCTAAGACTTTTTCTTCCAAACTGTGCCGTAGACTTCCTGAAGGCTTGTCACTGCTTGCAAATACTAGATACTAAATTCCCATCTTGAGATAGAGATTGCCCCACATGACAGGAAGATTAAATTTAATAAATGTTTTCCAGTGTGAGAAGTAAAAAAAGATTGGAAGTTTTGTACAGGGTGTTGCACAAGGAAATTTTTAATGTTTTGTGCTCTGTAAGCCTTGCTTATCTGATAATGAAAAGGGCATCTGGAAAAATTTCTTTACTTCATCTAGTCTGTTACTGTGTTTGCAGTGGATATGTTCTGCAGTGATATATCAGATACAGGGCCACCGTTAAGAGCCTTTACTTTATATAAGAAAGGTCCCGTGTCAGTGACCAATAAACACTGAACACAGCAACACAGTCTTCTTTTTTTTTTCTCTGATTCTTTTTTTATATATAAGAGGACAATAAAACATATTTTCAGGTACCCACCCTCTCAGTCATTAAATGAGCTAATGCAATATTGAGTGCATACACCCATATGTGCACGCACTGAAAGGTGGAAGCTGGAGACACATAATCTGATCTCTATGGCAGATGAAAGCAATATTCTGCCTTTTGGGCAGCTGTCACTAACTGCTGTCCCTGGACTTCAGTGGTTGCATGATGAATTTCTTCTTAGAAGAGTTCCTTCTCCTATGATAAGCTTGGATGGTCCCCCAGCTGGAGCCTATATTTGTAGCTCCTTAGTGTGCTTCACCCTCAGTGCCTGGGTGGTCATGTTCTACATCTGCCAGTACACAAGCACCATGAGCTGCATGCTGGATGCTCACAAAGTTCAGAGATGGGGTCCTTTGCTTTGGTCCAGCCATATATTTACATAACATTAACAACAGTAAGCTTATCATGAGACCTCCAAAAAGCTGCTTGCGTTTTATTTGCCNTTTTTACGGAAAGGGTCATTAGGCACTGGAATATGCTGCCCAGGGAGGTGGTTGATTCGCCTTCCCTGGAGGTGTTTAAGTTACGGGTGGACGGGGTCCTGAGGGACATGGTTTAGTGTTTGATAGGAATGGTTGGACTCGATGATCCAGTGGGTCTCTTCCAACCCGGTCATTCTGTGATTCTGTGATTCTGAGTTGACAGACAAGCCTACATTCGTAGCAGGAAAACTGTTATTTGTTCCCTTCAGTACATATCAACTGTAAATATTTATAAATTATCACACAGTGAATAATTCAGATAGATGTAAGTAGAAAGGAATAAGAGAAAGGAGCATTGTCTGAGGAATTATTTGGCCCATGTAAACTTACAGGGTAGGAAAGTTTGCTTAAAAATTGAATGTAAATTTGGAAATATAACATTCATCTCACTTGATGTTAGGCATGACCAGTTCTCTAAATCTCTTTCATAACCAAAGGACAAAGATAAACGTCTTGATCAAGTGTTCATTACACTTGAGGGGACATCATTTCAATAGGTAGAAAGAGTTATCTTCTGGAAATGCCAGTCTTTCCCCTTTCAAGATAACTAACTTAAACTAAACACTTACATTTCTGATGACTAAATCTGGGACTAGACAAGTACTGAAGCCTGGTGAGTAACAGCAAAAGTTTTAAGCACATGAGAATCATAGAATCATAGAATCACCAGGTTCGAAGAGACTCACTGGATCATGAAGTCCAACCATCCCCACCAGTCTCTAAACCATGCCCCTCAGTACCTCAACCACCCACAAAAGTCCTAAGACTTTTTCTTCCAAACTGTGCCGTAGACTTCCTGAAGGCTTGTCACTGCTTGCAAATACTAGATACTAAATTCCCATCTTGAGATAGAGATTGCCCCACATGACAGGAAGATTAAATTTAATAAATGTTTTCCAGTGTGAGAAGTAAAAAAAGATTGGAAGTTTTGTACAGGGTGTTGCACAAGGAAATTTTTAATGTTTTGTGCTCTGTAAGCCTTGCTTATCTGATAATGAAAAGGGCATCTGGAAAAATTTCTTTACTTCATCTAGTCTGTTACTGTGTTTGCAGTGGATATGTTCTGCAGTGATATATCAGATACAGGGCCACCGTTAAGAGCCTTTACTTTATATAAGAAAGGTCCCGTGTCAGTGACCAATAAACACTGAACACAGCAACACAGTCTTCTTTTTTTTTTCTCTGATTCTTTTTTTATATATAAGAGGACAATAAAACATATTTTCAGGTACCCACCCTCTCAGTCATTAAATGAGCTAATGCAATATTGAGTGCATACACCCATATGTGCACGCACTGAAAGGTGGAAGCTGGAGACACATAATCTGATCTCTATGGCAGATGAAAGCAATATTCTGCCTTTTGGGCAGCTGTCACTAACTGCTGTCCCTGGACTTCAGTGGTTGCATGATGAATTTCTTCTTAGAAGAGTTCCTTCTCCTATGATAAGCTTGGATGGTCCCCCAGCTGGAGCCTATATTTGTAGCTCCTTAGTGTGCTTCACCCTCAGTGCCTGGGTGGTCATGTTCTACATCTGCCAGTACACAAGCACCATGAGCTGCATGCTGGATGCTCACAAAGTTCAGAGATGGGGTCCTTTGCTTTGGTCCAGCCATATATTTACATAACATTAACAACAGTAAGCTTATCATGAGACCTCCAAAAAGCTGCTTGCGTTTTATTTGCCTTCGAAGTCCCTAGACACCCATTGCGGTATTCTGTGGGAACCAAATATGCACAAATGGAGACTGATGTGACAACACGCGATCATAGGCATGTGGCTGTACAAATCTGCCCTCTGTTATTTGAACCAAGCTCAGTAAACTGAAAAGGTCACCTTCGTCCTTTCACTGGTTTATATTCATCTGTCTTCCCAAAAAAGACACATTTAGCACTACGTTTCTAAACAAAGTCTTGAGGATTTTGATAAGGAATTTTGTGGTGAAGAAAATGTGTGATGATATAATCTGTGTATAATTTTGTTTCTTAGAATTTTGCATACATCTGCATATGACTTCTAATCTTTAAAGTGTTTTACAAACATTTCTCCCCCAGCGTTGATGTAATTCTAATCACTCTAGCAGATGTTGTTTTGCTGGACTGTGATACTTTGTTCCTGTATCCAGTAACCCGTGCAGTCTGGAACAACAGTGCAAACTGCAGCAAGAAATGCGGCTGATTTAGCTTTGATGGATGTTGCTAAAACTGAAGATAATATAGAAGCAAATATATCTGTATTTTGGAAAAAGAAACATTGGGTGTTTAAGCATGTTTTCATTCGAAATCCAGGTTCTAAACTAGGAGATGAGTAGTGAGCTGGAGGAATCAGGGAAACCACATGTTACTGAGGTGTGAGATAGACACTAAGGTAAACATGCACACAAACAAAAATGCAGCAGTGCAGTGATTAGTTGGAGCTGTTAATACGAGGTAATTGATAACATTTTTTAGATTTTGTTTTAAGAAAACATGTATCTATATGTCGAAAATTAAGAGTCAGAATCTAGAGAGAAATTCAGGGTATTAGTTTCATGTTGACCACCATGCTTTCCCAGATTCATTCTCATCAGTGTATTTTCTAACTATTATAAGCTGCAGAAAAGTGGAAACTTTCTTAGAGCACAATTGTTTTGAAAGTACTCTGCTATATGCAGAAAGACAGCTTAACTATCTGTCTCTAGACCTTACTAGTCCTGTAAAATTCGGAACTGGGTTTGTATTATACCAGCTCCTCTTCCATGTTTTGGAGATTACTACTGTTTCTCAAAAAAAAGTTTCAGATAATTACAAACTTTTCTAATACATTTTCAAAACATTTTGCAGTAGTATCATCTCTCTTCTTAGGTACTCTACTTGTTTTCCTGTTAACAGGCATTACAAAAGTTGATGCCAAGGAATATCCTATTTTATTTCAACTACAAAAGATTAAGGCTCCTTCGCAAGTTTTTCTTTGATAAATCTTAAGCTGACACACTAGAACACATCCCCATGGGCTTTCCACCACCAAACACACAGGCACCATCACATGTAACCACCAAAATAAAATCCTCAGTGAAACACATTATCAAAGGTGACACTAAGGTGGTTAAGTAGCATTTTCAACCACATAAATGCTTACTTTAAGACCAATTTCCCTTGTACTTTGTTTCAGTGCTATTACTAAAACAAGAGGGAAAACAGAATTGCATTACTGCGCTGTAATTTCTTCCCCACAGTCCTATTGGACAAGTGTATGTGTAGTATATGCTGTAAATTTTGGTATGTGGTCACAGGCTTAGAGGAAATAAGCTTCCCTAAAAAGCATATGACAGGAATATTTAATAGCTCCAGATAGCTGTCTTAAATATTCTTACTTAATAATTTATACGCAAGGAATAAAACCTCTATGAGAACAGATCGCTGATAGTTTGTAATGAACTGCGCATGCAAGTATTTGCACATTATTATTTGAAAACCAGTGATGATGAGAAAACATTGCAGAGCATTGCACTGCTCTGTCCACTTTGAGCTGAGCCCTGGCCTGGACCTGTGGATCCTGAAGAACAGTTCGGAGGATGTGCTAGGGCTCAGAGAGACCATCTGCCCCCACTACCCTCCTCACCCAAGGAGGGAGTTTGCTCATCCAATCTTTCTGTAGCTTCCCCCATCATGAGCAGCCAGAGAAGCCCTTCAGACACAGAAATCAAGGTACGGAGCACAGATATTCCTCTGTTCTTGATGCTTCCTATTCCTGAGGCTCCTGATCTTCTGTTTGCAGTAGGGAATTTGAGACTGGAAACAAATTATAAGCTCTGGTGGCTGCGAGAGTACCACAGCACAAGACTGGGTAGCAGGGCAGTTGGGGCAGCAGCAAGCATCTGGCACCTCCCTAGGGACAGGGATGGGCTGAGGCCAGGCTGAGGCACACGGCACACGTGGGGCACAGGGCAGGGCAGGGCTATTGGGAGCTGGAGACTGGCCTTGCTGTGATGTTGTTGGGGCAGGGATGGACAGCCCTGGGGGCTGAAACGGGGTCATGGTCCATGGGCAGGTAAGAGAAGGCTTGAGGGATAGGGGTCAGGGCCACTAGGGTCTACTAGTGCCTCAGAGCCCACACTCATCTCTTGCAGAGCCTTACCTACAGCCTTTCGCTGCCTTCTCCCTTGGAGAAGACCCCTTCCTCAGCTTCATGTCCTGGGGTCTTGCCCCTGTACTCGTCTGCCTCTCCAGTCACCTTGCCTGTTTCTACTTTCTCTGATAATGGAAGTGTGACAGGAAGCAGAGTCCTTTAAATGCCTCCCCTTTAATTCTTTCTTATTGATGTACTACAAGCAGAGAGAGTCTTCTTGACAGGCATATGGTCCTTTCCTCCTGTTCCTGGCAAGGGTTTGAAGAGCACAGGTTGTCTGTGCTCCATCTTGGCCCTTCTGACTAGGTGGCCAACATGGTCGTGGGCATGGGGAAATCCCAAGCACAAAACCAGACTGGATGGGAAATGGATTGAGAGTAGCCCTGAAGAGGATTTGGAGCTGTTGGTGGATGAGAAGCTCAACAAGAACTGGAAGTCTGCACTTGCAGCCCAGAAAGTCAAGAGTATCCTGGGCTGCATTAAAAGAAGCGTGACCAGTAGGTCAAGGGAGATGATTCTGCTTCTCTGCTCTTGTGAAAACTAACCTGGAGTACTGAGTTTGGTTCTAAAGTCCTCAGCACGGAAAGGACATGCAATCTATTACAGCAAGTCCAGAGGAGGACCATGAAGATGATCAGAGAGCTGGAGCACCTCCTCTATGAGGACAGGCTGGGACAATTGGTCTTGTTCAGCCAAGAGAAGACTCCAGGGAGACCTTGTAGCAGCCTTCCAGTACTTGGAGGAGGCCTACAGGAAAGATGGGGAAGAGTTCTTTATCAAGGAATTTAATGGCAGGATGAGGGGTAATGCTTTTAAGCTGAAAGAGGATAGATTTTTTAACCTGTGAGGGTGGTGAGGCACAGGAACAATTGCCCAGAGAAGTCCTGGATGCCCCATCCCTTGAGGTGTTCAAGAACAGAATGGATGAGCATATGAGCAACCTAATCCAAAGGAAAGTCTCTCTGGTCATGTCAATGCGGTTGGAATTGGATGATCTTTAAGGTCCTTGCCAGCTCAAACCATTCTATGATTCCATGATTCAAACCAGTTGTCTTATTTCACCTCGGTGACCTTCAGAATTCAAAACCAGTCTGATATTTTCCCCAGTTCAGCTAACAAGACATAATGTCTTTCACCATGCAGCCCTGAACCTGCTACATACAATCACGACTGGGAGAATTTGATAAAAAATGTCAGATTTGTTAAATCTATTTCAAGCCTAAAGAATATTTAATGAAAAAATCCTAAGCTGCATTTTAGCTGGAATCATTGCTGGAACAAAGGTAAAAAGAAACTCATATTGTTTTGGAAGGTTATGAGGTCAGTGTCAAGACTATGTGATAGAAGAGTATCTTAGAGGAATGAGGAAGAAAAGAAAGGTTTAAGGCAGGGATAAGTCCCTTCCAGTACAAAAAAAGGCAGATTTTCTAAAAATGTTTAACATGAAAGAAGAAAGTGGTTTACAGCTTTGGGAAGAGGGAAGGAAGAGGAAGGGAAAGCTGTAAATAAAAATTTGCAGGTGATATGGATGCCTGTTACAAATCTGATAGAGACTGATTTTACTGAAAGAGATGAGATAGGTGGCAGTCTCTGAAGAAACAGTGTAACATTCTCACCTTGAATGGCTCAAAGGCATGTCAAGCTTGATGTACTTAGTAACAGGACTCACGATTTTTGCTGTTCAGATCTTCTCATGGTGGCGGGTAGAAAACACTATGTCAAAACAATCAGCATACAAAGTTGATTAACAAAAGATGTAGAGATTAAGAGTGCTTCTCGCTTCTGCTCATCAGGCTAAGGTAGTTCTCTCTGAAACCGAGACATCCAAATCAGAAGTCTTTTAGAAGTCTAAGCTTATATTTCATAGCATGTGCATTCAAATGTATGTACAGGGAAACGTACAGGAACAGTATTCCATACAAATAACGTCTGTGGGTAAGATGGGAGGTGGGTAGATCACAGCAAGGTATAAAGGATAATTTGGGGGTGAATGTTTCACCTTATATATATATCAAAGCATTGATGCGTGAGTCATTAGCACAGCGTGACTAATTTTTTAGATCAGAGTAATAGAATGTTCTTGCTTACTGCTCTTCAAACTTATGAATAATGCCAAATGAAGTGATTCTTCTTTAAATCAGTCACCTTCTGTGTTTGCTGCATAACAAAGATACTTGTTCTTAGACAATACACAGATGAATGTCCTAAATAAGCCAAACATGGTAAAGAGAAGAGAGAATGTGAGAGAGGAGAGGAGAGGAGAGNGATAAGAGGAAGAGAAGGGGGGGCGGGGGAGAGGGGGAGGGGGGAGGGGGGGGGGGGGGGGGAGGAGGAGAGGAGAGGAGAGGAGAGGAGAGGAGAGGCGACCCCCCCAAGAGACTGTAATGGTATCGTGAGACTGCTTTCAGATAAATAAAGCCTTTTATTTCATATACTTTTTTTTTCTTGACTGGTCTCTGAGAGGTCACTGGCCAGGTGTCATACTCTTCTTGCTTAGAATAGAAACCAATTGCTCATTTTTATGTTAGTGGTAACTGGAAGGTGAGGAGTGGTAGATATATATTCAGTTCTTAGATTAAAAACTTATGACAACTTGTATTAAAACACAATGTGAGTGTATTACATTTCACCCTGAATCCACATGGTTAGCTACAGCAGCTATCAGACCAGCAGGAATCACTAGTTGTCATACTTGTGGTAACTCTCTAATTAGCTATGACATAAACAGCCTTTTGATCTTGACCATGTTCTACTAATTATTAAATCTTTGACAACATAAAAAACATGTTTCAGCACATAACCTAAGAAAGAACACAGTATAGATTTTCTTCTAAAGCCTTCAAAAGCCCATAGTATACTGAAGAAAACAACCCCAAACTGCTCTTAAATCCCTGTTTTCCCTCCTCTCTTGTTATTAAAGCTGGACATGAGCCATAACTCCAAATAGAAATAGGCATGAACTTTTCCTCTTAGGGCAGAATTCATTGCATCCAGTGTCAGATATCCCCGAGAAAGATGTTTAACCCTGATTTGTCCTTTTGAGTTCTGCTTATAGTCAATGGAAAGAAACAGACACTTTTAGATAATTTTAGACATTTAACTTAGAATGAGGCAAATCTTACTCCAAAGTTGCCTTTCTTTTTTTTTTTTGTCTGCTGACTCTAAAGGCAGGCTTGGGAGACCAGCTTGGTTGCAAGTACATCTGGTAAGAGAAATTTCACCTAAGGTATCTAAGAAAGACCAGATGTGTCTCACCTCAGAGAAGCCTAATTCTTTCCATGAACTAAGAGCATGCTTGGGGTTAAATAAGATGAATTCCAACCTTGTTGTCTTCTGTAAAAATATTTTGCAGTACCTGTGTCTAGGTCTGGCCAGAGAACAATGGTTAAGTTACACTTACAAGTAAAGTAGAGACTTTCTTTGAAAGTCTGGAATTTGTGATAATCTCACATATGACAGCAGGCTTCTGGGTAAAGCATTTGCTGAAGAGTGTTTGGGGAAGAGCCAAGCTCTTGGCTGGCTTGATTCATAGTGAGGAATCAAGGCTACTTAATGTAGATGAGTGCTCTAACAAATGGGTTGTGTCTTCTTTATCATTGGATTAGGAAGAAAGGACTTGAATCAAAGCTGAGTAGTACCTTCTGGATGGACCTCTTATATATGCAAAAATATTTTTTTCACTGAATTATCAGGACATCTCTCATCTGTTGTCTTGTTAACTATGGAAAATCTCTTCACAGAATTTTGTTAAAACAGATATGGTGCCACAAGATTCTTGGGTTTTGACAACTAATGTTTTCTAATGAAAAAGTATGATGCTGGAAGGTCCTGACCAACAGTGCAAATAAACGTTTTCCTCTTTTCAGTGGGAGAAGTGGCCTATATAAAAGTTATGAAGTTCAACAAAGGCAGAGGTAAATTCCTTCATTGAGGTACAGAATAGTTCCATGCAACAGGACAGGCTGAGCTGAAGGCAGATTTGCAGAGAAAACATGGGAGTCCTAGAGGATGACTTGAATTAGTGGGAGCAGAGTCTCCAAATGGGAGTAGCATCTGACACTACATCTGAAGCCCTAGGTCCCATTCTGGGCTCCCCAAACAAGATTAACTCTGACACAGACAAATAAGTTAAGCACATCACCAAGAATTAGTGAGATAATTGGCTGCTAAGTACTTGGTGTACAAGGAGTGCCTGAAAATGCTCAGTTTGCTCAGTCTCAAGGAGATAAGGTGAAGGACAGATCTTACTGGCATCTTTTCTTGGGGCTGCACACCAAAAGCACGTGAAGGAATAGATTGAAACTGCAATACAAGAAAATCACTACTAGATATCAGGAAAACAAAATCACCACAAGGGCTAACATGGGTGTAAACTGCCAAGAGGGGTTATGAAAACTCCATCCCTGGAGGTATTCAAAATTCGACATAAAAAAGACGTGAGCAACCACATGTAACAGCAAAATTCACCTCTAATGTCTCTTGAAACCCATTTTATGATGAAGGTATTGAATGGAGATGTTAGAAATTTAATTTTTTGTATCAGGTGTTACCATTCTGGTGAGATCTCAGATGGTAAATACAACTGTGATAGACCTAAATCCATTTAGTAAAAGGACATTTTTTTCTTAGTTGAATGAACTAGGGGAAAGTCACTCAAGGAATAAACACAAATTTCTTAAAAGCACCTAGTTGTCGTATCAAAACTTATGTTTGGGGAACCTCTAGTATTATAATTAGAAGCTTGTTTTTAGTATTTGCAGTTCTTACCTAAAACATAATTTCTTAAGAGCTAAAAAGAGTATCATACAAACTGTTGTTTAAAAGAGAAGTAAAAAGTCTCAGATTTTGAAGACAAAATGAAGAGTTGAGCTTGTTTGCTTTGAGTGTTACTAGAGCTATGTGACCATGGCATACTAGAGACTAAGCTAGATGAGGTTCAACCTATTCCTTTCAGATTTCCAGTTCTGATGTTCTGCAGAGCAAGGTGCAACCTTGAGAGATTAACAACTGCCACTGTTTAGAAATCAAAATCATTTTCTCTCAGAAGGCTTAAGGTAGCAGAGAGCAATATAGTTCAGTGCAGTGCCCTTAGCTTTTGTCAGTAATTCACTTTTTCTTCTGAGACACCCACATGGAAGTTGCACAGCTGGTTCCTGTTGCTGTTATTTACTGCAGCTGCGCACTGAGAATTTTGTTATCTCTTGTAACATTTTGCATACACATCAAACAAATTTCTGTACTATTTCAGAAAAATAACTATATTGCATGGATTCTGAAGGATTTACCTTTTCAAACACGGTGTTTATGGGGAAATTCACCTTTGGTTATTCTATCAAAACTTTATTCTGTTCCCCACTTTCTAACTGGAGTATCAGAAAAGACACCTGACAGTGGAGTCACTGAAGACTTGAAGACTGGGGTAAAATATGCTAGCGTTTCACTGGCCATATTGTGTCTGTGAGGATTTATGTTGAATTAATCTGTAAAAAGCAAATGGAAACAGGCATCTCTGCAAACTTCAGTAAATGCTTAGCATGCTGGTGGAGGAGGCCTTCCATGAAAAGCAACAAGGACCAATAAAAGAAGCATAAACTATGAATCTAAGGCACTGAGAAGAAAACTAGCTTCATGGAGCTAGTTTTTTTCCTTCTGAATCAATTTTAAACCTATAAAAGGTGCTGAACTGGCAGACCAAATTCTTTTATAAATACACAAAAAGGTGCAGCAAATGGTGCTTTTGGAGCTTCCTCCACTGTACCAGTGCATTTCAGCCCTGGTTGAGGGGGGTCTACCTCTAGGCAGAGAGGGGAGCTCATCTTCTAAGCCTGTGTGTTTTTTTACCGTGTGCATTGCCAACAAAGACACCAATTAGTGCTTAGCCTCAACATTTGAAGCAAATGAAAACAGAGACAACAGAATAAAGGGAGAGATGTGTTTGCTCCTGGAATTATGTTTTCGCATGTATTTCGGATTTTAGCAAGGCCTATAATTGTTTGCATTATTTTAAGGGAAAAATAAAACACCCCACAGTCTCATTACGATTGGATATTAAGATGGGGGAAATGGGCTGGAAAAATCCTGGATCTTTGCTGTGCCTTATTCGGGGATTACAAAGAGTGGAGCAAATTCTTTACTACTGAGCCATTCGGCTATTATGTTTAACAATCTAATTAGAAAGGCTGTGTTGCTTTTCCCCATTATAAAAGCAAAGACAGTGCACACAAGCAAAACCAATTAGACAGCTGTAGTTTACAGAGCTAGCTTGCCTCGAGGCTGGTTTCTAATGAACCCCCGGTAGATAGTTCCAATGCAGAAACAGGACAGAACAACACAGAAGCAACAGTGCTGTCTTTCCTGTAATCAGGTGCTAATATCTACTCTAGTCCAGGGACCTGGTGCTTGATGTGGCCGTTTCTTTCTGTAGTCATGGATGCCAGCAACACCAGCCCTGTGAAATGAACGTGACTGATAATGTATGTCCCCAACATGGCTCAAAATTATGCTAACAGGTGGCAATCAATCTAAAATGTTGGTCTCAGTATTATGATTGTTATTTTCAGCTCAGCAGGGACTTGTTTTAACTTAAAGCAGACACAAAACTATATAATAACCTATGTATTTGCCACACTTTTATTTTTCACTGTGTATGGCTCAAATTAAGGCTGGCTGTATTGAATAGATTGCTCACTGCAAGTTAGTCATCTGTTTAGTGTTTCAGATGTCCCACAAGGCAGTTGTGGTTGTTCACAAGTCTATTAATTAAAAAGAAAATGATTAAGGAAACTACTCAGTGGGTTGATGAACCATTCAACCACTTCAAAACTAAGGAAAACATTAAAACATGCCCTCCTTCCCCCCCTTTCCTTTTCTTTAATAGCCTGATAACAGGTATTTGTTTGAACTGAACTTTATAGGGTTGTGAAAAAACAAGCTCTTGTCATCACTGCATTTAAATGTTTTATGTATAAGAAACTGAGTAGCACTCCTTGAGCTAGAATAGATGAGATGATAGTGTCAGCATTCACATTAAAAATGCCCCTATATTCAGTGAGTTATGAGCCATTTATAAAAATTCACTCCAGGCTAAAATTTTGCATTATTTAACAGTAATACTTAGGTCATAGGAGGCAGGCTGGGGACTTGTAGAGAAGTTTGTATAAATTAATTTATATTCATAAGTTAAAAGTACTTGTGCAACTATATATTCATATATATTTATTCAGCTGTAGAGCTGCAATGCTATTACCATATTATTTATCACCTCAGACACGATTTTCTCACTCATATGATTTTGAATTTCTTCATTGAGGAGACATAAATAAGCAAGGAAAATGTTCTTTTCCCCCATTTAACACAGTGTTTCCTCCTTCTCCCTTTGGTTCAGAAGCTTATATAGGGGTGGAAGGAGTTAAAACTACCTGAGAAAAAAGGAAACATTTGAAGAAGGAGTAAAGTGTAGAAATCCAAATTGTAGTTTACGTAAAATTTAAATCAGACATTAAAAGTTAAGACTAAGCAAATAGGAATGTCACACCACTATAGAAATTCTGACATTATGATCCATTTTTTTAAAAAATCCATATTTTACAGGGGGATAGGAGAAAGTTTCTAACTAGCTCTCATTGTTAAAATGCTTTTAAAATGAAATAATGAAACAATTTGCACTTGAGGATAAAAGCCTTAGCTGGCAGAAGAATTACATCTTTAAATTCACCCAGTCAAGGGCAAAAATGAGAACTAAAAGGGTAAAAAATCTTTGCCTGTAAGGCTTTCATTTTAAATCTGCAGTTACTGTCTTTTAAAGGAATTACTTTCCTGGATGGTCAAATGGAGTAAAGATCTAGTTATGAACTTTATTAAATTCCACCCACACCGTCAGAGGCAGCTTAAACTAACTCTGTGGGTGAAGGAAAATACAAAGAAGGGGTTACCTAGGCTACTGTATATTTGCAAGTACTTGCCAATAATATCTCCAAATGTAGCTTAAAAACCAACCAACCAAAATAGATAATGAATGCTTGTAAGGATTAGGAAAAGTTCCAGAGATAACAGATCAAGGAATTATTCTTCTTGGGGAAAAAAATATAGGATCAGATTTCTAAAACTAAAGCTAATATGAATGCTTACTACCGAGACAATTAATTCTCCAAAGAAAGTAAGTGTTTTGGTGGCTGAGTGAGATGAAAAGGCAGCTTTTAAAGACCTCTTCCTACGTTTGTAATGGTCAGTTATTGTTTGGAGTAAAACTAGGTCAATTATTGTTGGTTCAAAAAGAGCTAAAAATTATGTCTGGATTAATTCCAAAAGCTTTTTTTTCCCCCCTCTCATTTTGTACTATGCAAATTATACCGAAGATGTATTTTCCCATTGATTTGCAGTCCACTGTAGGATGTCTTTTCAAACCTTGATAATAACATAACTCCTTTCAAGATTATTTCACGTCTTCATGCAGAAAAACAAATCCTGAAGTCCTAAGTAAACCTCATACCAAAATCTGGAAATTCTGCAGTCCCTGCAAGCGTGTAATCATGTTTTGACATATCCTTCACATGTGACTAAGGAACAAATTGTGGCCCCATTCTTTGCTTTCATACAAGGGTTTACGACACATACAGACACAGACGCACACTTCTGGATAGATCTTCATTACAGAAGAGTGTAAGTATAGAGGAATCCTTGATTAACTCACACTAGAGAGCCATTTCTTCCATTGCTCTGTCTGATATAACCAGGACCAGATGCTATGAAGAACGACAGAAGAACCCTGCGGGAGGCAGAGGAAGAACAATCTGCCTCTGCAAAGATCTCCTATTCCTACTCACTAATTGTCAGAGATTAGCTTAAGCCCTGAAGCATTAGATTTAATATCTATTCCAAAAGTTTTATTTTCTTTAATTATGATAACTCTGGATATCCATGATATTGATATAATATCCAATCTCTTGATGAGTCTGGTTAAGTTTTTGGTCTCAACAACTTCCTTTGGCAACGAGTTCCACAATTTAATTACATGTAATATAAAAAGGTATTTCCTCTTATCAGTTTTGACTTGCTTATCTTTTAATTTCAGTGAATAACTTGCTTTTCTTCCTTCCAGAGCCAGAGTGGAAGCTCTTGATCTGCTTTCCCTGTGCTATTTTATGTGATAACATTAATTTGTAAAAATATTCTCAGTCTGCCTCTCATTTATCCTTTTACAAGGGGAAAAACCTCTGTATTTCCAATTTCTCTTCATATGACCACAATTCCATTTCTGTCATTCTTCTGTGAACTCTCACCACGCCTGTCTTACAGTTTTATGAGACACAGTGTCTGGTGCTGCAAGAAGTATCTCAAGTATGCTCTATCATTTTTATATTTAAAAGCAATATGATGTTTTCCATGCTGTTTCCATCCTCTCCTCTGTGCTTCTACAGCATCTGAATGTTGTTAGATTTTTTTTTTTCTTGGTGCATGAAAATGCTGTTATTGGGCTGCCTGCAGTGGTACCCACCTTTCCTTGCTGAACTGAGTCATTATATAGATTCCAATGCCTTGTAAGAGTAATTTCAAGGGTTTTTTTCTGATATGTTTTACTTCATATTTATTGGTGATACTTGAAGCTAATTTAGACCTGTCTGTGCTGAACTGACTGAAGTGGTTTTGGATGGGATCCAGTTTCCAAAAGTATGACATTCAAATTTGTCTGAATTTTAGGCCCTTAGTGAGATAGTTCTGCCTAGATAAGAGTCCAGTTTTCCTTCCTTAGAAGATGCATAGAGGTAAATGATGTGAATGGTTCCAACATAATACCTGGCCTGGCGAATCTAAGTACTTAAATTTAGATCTGAGCTAGGATTCTGCCTTTCTTTATATTTTGGTATGGCACTGCTCACTACCTATTACTGATCCTCCATACACATAGAAAACAAGCCTTAGAATGAGACTTAGGTTTATCTCATTAGCAGCCTTCAGCTTTTGAAGAGAAAGATAGAAACCTGTCAGTAGAAACCTTTGGATTATAAAACAAATCCATAGTTATTTAATTCACAGAGTTCCTACAAAGGGAATTTAGAGGGAGATGCTCACCCAGAAAACGGTGGGAGAAGTCTGAATTCTTTTCACCCTTTGTGCTTCCCACAGAACAAGATATCTTGTGCCCTGCAGACGTGAGGATTGAGGGATGCTAATCTGCTAGTGGCCAGGAGAGCTAATGCTATGATAGCATCTGCTGCTGGAAATCAAGATCACAACCTGATTGGTCTTATTCATTCTAGAACTCAAAAGAAGGTTATAGGAACGTTAGGGAAGATGGAGCATAAGAAGGGGTAAAAGAGGAATGTTTACACAGTCAAGAAAGCACAGGTTTTAGGTGGATGATCCTTATAATTTTTAGATTTATTTCATACAAGAACATATGAACATCCTACTGAGGTTGAATGCCAGATCATTATAAGCAGGCCCTGCTAGTTTTATAAGCAGGTACCTATCTATTCTTTCTGATAGCTTGTGGGTTTTTTGCATTTAAAACTTTTTATTGTAGAAGCATTTATTAAACGAAATACTGCCTTACTGTCACCATTACCTGACAAGTACTTACTTATTCCATCTGTATTCTTTAATTTTGATCCTTAGGTTTTATTCTCTTTTTTTTTTTTTTCCCCCTAAAACTTCATATAGGTTAACATAAATGTAAAACTACATTTAAAGATCAGTGCCTTAGGATATACGAATGCCAGAAGGTGGTGTTGAAATATCTTGGGTGGCCTAGGATTGGGCCAGCTGTGATTTGGGGGTTGTCTGCAAATATCTGGGAAGTTTTGATGAACCTGTTTCTGAGTAGATCTGGCGAGACTGACTTTTCATGCCCTTTACACCGTTGGCACATGAATGTCAGTGTTTTAATTGGAACCATTGCATAACATTGTGAATGAAATTCTGAACCATAACCCTTGGAAACAGATGGCTTTCATCATATGCATCATGTCATAATGCAGTAGTGGATATGTCTTTCTATGCTGAATTCAACAATATACTGAAATAGCAAAAAGTGTTTATTCATTTTGTGGTTTAGTAATAATCAGGAAAATGATGAAGGAATAAGGAACTGTATCTCTGCTGAAAATGTATTCCAATCTAATCACCTGAGAATACTTCTATGGTTATTTGAGGGTTCTGTCACCTCCAGTTTACTTACAATTGTATTGCTTTACTTGAGTTTTGAGTATGTAAGCACTGTCTTCCATTTCATACACACACATGCCGTGGCAGACAAGTTGTTACTTTAAAACGCCACTTCCATGAAGTATCATCTAAAAAATCCACATGATTTTAACTATGTTGGAGAAATTTGTACAAAAATATAAGGTCAAACGAGCCCTATATGGCAGATCATTGTTTGACTGCTTCAGAATGCTTCAAAGGACTTATTGGTTTACCACCAAGGTTAAGAATATGTGTCAAAACTTCTTAAGATAGGGATCAGTTTTAATAAATGTGACCTCAAAGCTTCCAAGGTGTTTAGGTCTGGGAACATTTACAGTACATCTGTTATTATTTTAGTTCAGCTGAGGTTATTGTTTTAATCAGCAGCGTTTCAAGAGAGCTGGCATAAAAGAGCTAGAAATACTAACTTGTTTTCCATGTTTCTGCCATTGCATAATGTTCTTTCTTATGACTGGAGTTATGAGATGTCTTGAGTTCTGGTAAAGCAGCACAAAATATCAGGACTGAATATCCATCCAATTGATCTTTCTTTCCTAACTAGAAACTATAAGGCTGCTGTAGGAGTTAGTGGAGGAAATGGAAAAGATTGTTATACAGAAATTAATGCTACGCAGACATCATGGATGTGTCCTGCGTAAATCTGTGGATAATTCAAAAGTTAACTTCCATGGGCCCTCCTATGTCTCCTATATTGCCCCTTCATCCAGGAAAGCTACTTAGGGTGGAACAGTCTCCAGGGAGTTGTAGATTGGATTTTTCTTACATAGTTCTCTGGATTGAATGCTTCTGTAACAATATAACCAAGAAAATAAAATCCAGTTTGTGTGAGTGATACAGAGAAGGCAGCCTTGGAGCTTCTGATTTTCTCCAGCTGGCAGCATCTGACAAACGGAATATTCAATGAAGCTAGTTGGGGCCAAATCAGAACACTAAAAGTGGATGTGTTCTTTCCAAGGAATTGGGTGTACGGAACCCACTGTACTGCAGGAAGAGAAGGTGTCCTGGTTTATAGAAACTGTATGTTAGAAAACTAGTTAATATAACAACATTGTGGAAGGAATCTCATCCATATCTGTCAGAGTACGGGCAAATCTTCAAAATCAGAACATCTGTGGGGGAGACACACTCCTCTTTGCTTACAGAGTACTACTACCTGTCTCCCATTAGAGTGGTGTTCATGGCTGGAGACATGATACCAAACCAGTAGGACTGTAAGTCAAGTCCAAAAGGAAAATAATTCTTACTGACATGGTGATCGTTTTTCCTGAAGGAATTGATCAATAAACACCTTTGTGCGTTATGCATACCACAGATTCTACTTCATGAAACAAGATTCAAAGTCACAATGTATCCTGCAGTCTCATCACATGTCTGTGTGTGTCAGAGACCTCTTGATGGCTCACAGGAGCACCCAGAGCATCCCACAGACAGCCAAACCTGCAGTAGAATCTTGACTGCTGAAGGACAGATTTCTCAGTGGCTTGACTCGAGTTATCAAGACTTTTGCTGTAGTCAGATGGAGAAGAAACTGGACTGAAAATACAGTGGGGAAAATTCTGACCCTGCTTAAATAGCAGAGTCTTATGGATCTCCTCATTGGCAAAATCTATCTATACAAAAAGAGGCAAAATGAGAAAAAAACCCCAACAAAACACCAAGTGTGTCAGTCAACACCTAATTGCAATTAAAGGGATGATGAAAGAGAACACTCATCCCATATTATTTTAATTTTTCTCAATGCTCACGTGGAAGTAAAGATATATTTTGTAAATATCTGCTAGGTCAGAGAGGTGACAATGAGTTCTTGCCAATGAACTCGTGGAACTCCAGAAATTTTTCAAAATATTCTGAGTTAGATGCATAATTAACAGGTGTGATTCACAATCATGTCATCAGGTCTCTTCACAAACTTCTCGAGTGTTTTCTTAAAACTTAAGAATTTAGGTCTGTTCCTCTTCATGGATCTCTTTATATTAATGGATGATTACAATGAATCATCCATGCCAGTAGTCCATCAGAAAATAACTAACCTCAATAACTCACCAGGACCAGTGTAAAAACAGACATTACTTTTCCCTACTCATTTCATTAAATGGATGTTTTGAGGTGCTGTACATCATATTAGGTTTGTTCTGTGTTTTTTTTCTCCCCCCCCTCACAGTAGATTATGCCACTTGGAATAATCTCTTGTTTTTTGAGTTCACTTCAAATATTTGTATATTTTATTTCACCTACAATCCACCATTCAGTCAAGCTTGTATTGTTTCCTCTACTTGTATTGTTTCCTCATAAGTGAATTCCTCTGCCCCAGTCATTCATTACTTCCCTTTCTGCCCAGCAGATCAGTTGCTTACTTTTCTGCTTCATCAAGAGGCAAAAATATGAAGGAGAAAGTAAAGAAGGACTGGGGCAGCCTGGGACTCTTCCTGTCCCTTCTGGATCTGTCTCAGGCTCAGGCTAGGTGAAAAAGTAGTGTGCCCAGGTGGCCAAGAAGGCAAATGGCATCTTGGTCTGTATCAGAAATGGNAGAAAGCTGGGGTTGTTTAGCCTGGAGAAGAGGAGGCTGAGAGAAGACCTCATTGCTCTCTACAACTACCTGAGGGGAGGTTGTAGAGAGGAGGGTGATGGTCTCTTCTCCCAAGTGACAGGGACCAGGACAAGAGGGAATGGCCTCAAGCTCTGCCAGGGGAGGTTCAGGCTGGACATAAGGAAAAAATTCTTTACTGAAAGGGTCATTAGGCAATGGAATGGTCTACCCAGGGAGGTGGTTGATTCACCTTCCCTGGAGGTGTTTAAGTTGTGTGTGGATGAGGTACTGAGAGGCATGGTTTAGAGATTGGTGGGAATGGTTGGACTCGATGATCCGATGGGTCTCTTCCAACCTGGTGATTCTATGATGATTCTAAGTAACTTCTTTTTCAGTTTAGTGATCAAATTGTAATAAATGAATAAAAAATGGTTGGATCGAACTAAGATTTTTGAAATTTCTTTGCTGCCCAAAACTTTCCCTTTCAGAACAGTTTCGGGTTGACAGGACAAGAGGGAATGGCTTCAAGCAGCATCAGAGGAAGTTTAGATAAGACATTAGGAAAAATATCTTCACAGAAAGGTTTATCAAGCGTTGGAACAGGCTGCCTATGGTGGTGGTAGAGTCACTATTCCTGGAGGTATTTAAAAGGTGGGTAGAGGAGGTTCCTGGGGACATGATTTAGTACTAGGCAGGTACAGTTACAGTCAATAATCACTAAGGTCTTTCCCAACCTAATGATTCTATGATTCTATAGTTCTAGGTCAGACCATCTTGATTACTGAATTTTTGATGCTTTAATGTTTTCATAAGTAGAGATAATTTGAAGTATACTAACAATTGCATTCCTTCTTCACAAAGAGACATGTTGACTCGTTTTGCTGCTGTACATAATGTGTTTTGAGACCCAATAGTTTCTACAGTTGGGGTATTGTTGCTGTGCTCAGGTGGCCAATGGCAAGTGGCCTGGGTTGGATTATTACAGTACTGATTTACAGACTACAGTTATACATGCATTTCATAGTTCAGATAAGACATCCAAGACAGCACAGCTTCAGAATATGCTGCAAGCTTTAACTTTATAGCCGGGCTTTAAGAAAAGTTTGTGTTGTTACACAGCAAATATCTATTTCATCTAAGCTTTAATCCCATTTTACTGGTATAATTTCATGTAGCTTTACGACTCTAGAGTACTGGATCTGGAAAACATTTGGTGTAGGAACTACTTCAAGCACAGCGAATCTTCCAGTTCTGCTTCATTTCAGTCTTTGCTTCTGGGAAACCTGTCCTCTATGTTGTTTTTTCTGGTGCTAGGTTCTAAGCTATGTGCAAGGGGATTTCATAGAAAATCAAAATGTGATTTGTTTCTATTACTAAAAGAGTTGTGGTTTAAGACGTTTAAAAGGAATATTTTATATCCCTGCCTTTTCTCATATTATATATTACACAACCTTGGATTATGTAGACTTGAACACCTAATTCTTCTAGGCAAATATTTTTCTTATTCTACTTCTGCTCTGAGCATCCAAATTCCTCAAGTTTCCCAATTCATGCCATTCAAACCCAAGATTTAGGGACTTCATGATGCTTTCTTGTTCTGAACTGAAACTATTCAGAATCTTACTTAGGTTTAAAATCTTGTACAGAGAACAAAATTTAGCATGTAATACTACAAGATCTTTGCCACTTTACTGAAACTAAGCAAGGAAGTTTGAAACAATTAGACTGAGGACATACTAAAACCATGGGTTGGTGGTTTTTTTGGTTTTTTTTTCCCAGGAAAGAAGGTTATTTGCACCATTCTAGATCTTAATAGTGTAGTATCCTGCACAATAGCAGATGCCACAAGCTGCAGAATTTTGCAGCAATACCTGGGACCCAAAGGTTATAGGTTACTGTAGATCACGAATGGGACAGTTGGAAACATCTTCTGCACTACACTGTGTTACTGAAGATAAGGTAGATTGCTACATTTTTAGGGTGCTTGTCTGAGGTCTGATTTTTCTAAATGGGAGAGAAAAAAGTAGGAGCTTTTAAAGCCTTTTAAAAAGAGAAAAAAATCCACAATAATTATTTTATTTATGGATATAAATGTTGGAGATACTAGTAAAAAGAAGAAAAATAATTAAGTATTTCTATGCTTTATTGAGTAGAACAGGAGACATTCATATCATATATGGATAATAATTTTTTTGCTTTAATGAATGAAGAAAATGTTAAATTAAAAAGCTGAAATTAGACACTTTGAACCATCTGTTTAGAGAACTCTATAAACTGTTGCTACTGATTTTCAGACTTTTGTAACAATAGGGAAGTTTCAGGGAGATTGATGAAAATTTATTACTAGATCAAGTATTTCTAAATGTATTTGCCTGACATTGATTCTGAGAATAAATAGAATGAGACTTCTGAAAGGACAACCTGTAGAATTGGTCAGTTGCAATAAGTAAATGGATAACTGGTCAAATGTCAGGGCTGTTATAAGATTTGNATGAAGAAAATGTTAAATTAAAAAAAAGAAATTGGACACTTTGAACCATCTGTTTAGAGAACTCTATAAACTGTTGCTACTGATTTTCAGACTTTTGTAACAATAGGGAAGTTTCAGGGAGATTGATGAAAATTTATTACTAGATCAAGTATTTCTAAATGTATTTGCCTGACATTGATTCTGAGAATAAATAGAATGAGACTTCTGAAAGGACAACCTGTAGAATTGGTCAGTTGTAATAAGTTAATGGATAACTGGTCAAACGTCAGGGCTATTATAAGATATTTTTATTCTACAAGGAATTTGATTTTTATGTCACACAGTATTTTAATGGAATAAAACCAAGAAAAAGATAAAAGTGTTCATTAAGCAAACAGGTAGGTTTAAAAGTGTAATTGTAAACAGGAAAGACGTCATTAGTGTGTGCATCTTTGAAGAACCCTCTAGAGATAAGTCTTTGGCCTTCTTTGATTTCAAAGCTAACAGTTGTAACTTGAATGAAGATCTAAAACCACCCAATAAACACAGGTGGAAAGTGCATAAAGATCAGGGTAGAGCTAAATAGTCAAGCTGAGATATCACTGGGGTTGGGATTTATCTTGAGTCCCATCATTAGCAGCCATAATGTCAGGTGTGTAATCAGTGCTGATTGTGCAGCCTCGTAGAGCAAAAAGGGAGTTATTTGCTCCTCCAGGGACAATCCATCCCATGTCATTGTCTAAAACAGATGTGAGGAAATGGCTCCTGGAAATACCCGTGACTTTTCAATGACTCAAAAAGGAACAAATGTAGTTAAGATAAATGAAAGGCCAGACTTTAGGGTGGTTACAGGTAGGCGAGATGGATCTTACCCTATAACAGGTTTATCTGCATGACTTAGTAAATCAAACACAAAAAAGAGATATGTTCTTTAACATATTATGGTACATATGACTCCCATGGTACATATCTAAAACCATAGAATAACAGCCCTTATAGAAGAGAAGCAACTACATTGTGTAAAGAAGTAACTCTGAAAGACTTCAGGGTTATGGTCATGTAAATGAATGAAGCCTTAGCTAAAACAGCTGTGTACGAACAGGTGTTTCATCAAAAAAAGATCCAGGAAGGGATAATTTTTTGCTTCTTCACCTGCCTCTGATGTGATTGATGTTAGGCTGTAGAGCCAAGTTCTGGTGTTTAGTCTTCAAGAAACATATTGATAAATTGAAGAGGCAAAAGCCACAAGAAAGATTAGAGAATGATAGAAAGATTAGAGAATGATAGAAAGATTAGAGAACGACAATCTCTTCAGCGTACTGGATGTAGCCTGTCATGACTGCTTGTTCATAGTCCTTTACAAATATATATTTTTAAAAAATGCATCTGATAATAACAATTCAGAGTAATATTTAAACAATAGGAATCATGTAGTAAAATGTGAAGCAAAGCAAATTCAGTTTAGTCTTCAGGTTAATGTCTTTAGCAGTGAGATGAACTAACTTAGTGGAGTTTAGCAGGCATTGTGATGAATTCTGCAGTGCAAGAGACATTTTAAATTGAGACTGGAGATATTGATGCTTGACTTGATGTAGAAATGATATTTATGAGAGCATGATAACTGTGTTTATCTGTTTACCAGTGTCCACTGCCTGGTTCTGAATGTATTGGCTATTTTCCATCAATTTGACAGGAAGGCAGCATTCTTATAGGCAACAGTAATTTCTACTAATGATATGAGAAGAAGGCAGCCTGAGAGAGTAGTGACATGACACGGGAATGCGTATCCGCAAATTTTTACCCTCTAAGAATCTACATGATTATTAATTTTTCTCATTGCTAAAACTGTGAATGGAGTGAATGAATTTATTTTTGCTTTCTAACACTTGATTCCTACTGCGACTATCACTCTAAACACAGTGTATTCTTAAAAGAGAGACTCTCTTCACTGTATAGGAAGTATACTTGGGCTCTCCTGTTTATGTGCAAACAAAAGCACGTTATTCTCCTTGACATAGTGGCTTCAGCCTTTTCTAAGGCATTTTAGTCTTCAGTGATCAAGCTGTAGATGTTAAGTTCCAGAGTAGCTTGTTGGATAAATGGTCTGGGAATGTTTAGACCGTTTTAAAATTATTCTTACGTTTAGGGAAGTCATCTCCAATTCACCAGTTCTTAGCAAACCAAACCAAGCCAAACACTGGCAAGGACTGAAGTTTATAATGTCATGTGACTAGTTGTTTCATTGGGATAGTTTTGTGATGTGATAACAGTTAAGTAAAAGGTTTTCTTTGTTCCTCATACTATGAAGAGATAGATTCAGGATAGTTTTGGCAATCTTATCTAGCTTTTTCCTTATTTGTCAAAATGCATTGGTGGACTCTGAGGACACTTTTGGTTTGTGAAAGAGAAGAGTGCAAGGTGACAAGACATCCCTATCTGAAGTCACCAGATGACAATGGCTTAAACCTAGTGGTTCTGTCTTATCCTCTAAGGGTGTGATGAAAAATAAAACTTTTTCAACGTTAATAAATTTCAGTAGGTCTTTTCGTGGGTAGAATGTACTTATGACTACAACTTTCATCACAGTTGGAAAGAATTTCTTATGTAAACAACATTCAGTCTAGTAACTACCTGTGTGAACTCATCACTGCTATGTGGGAATGGATGCCAAAATATTCTTCAATTTGCCTATGAGTGTAGGAAAATTCTCAAGACCCTGCCAGGTTAGGTAAGAAATATGTTGGAAAGGGATGAGTTTTTCTCTGGTAGCTCTCTAGGCAACAGGGCAAAGGTTGATCAACCTTGGGTTGCTTTAGTTCTTCTCCTGATGGATTATACAGAAGATTCAATTAAAAAAATACATATATCAAAAAAAGAGAAAAAAAAATATCAAAAAAGAAAAATTGAAAGAGATGGGAAGGGTCTGAAGATCATGAGAAGACAGTGAAGATGCCAGGCAAAAAAGTAATGTACACGTAGGGACTACAGACAGAAAAAAGATGGCACAACTGGGAACTTCCTTTCTATCTGCCAATTCCTGGTTGCTGTCACAGCACTTTTGTGCTACCGACAGAAGGGATAACTTAAAGCAAACAACTTATGGTGGAAGATCAGATCAACATGTCACTAGCTTGGGAGCGGCACGCTGCAAATTTGGCCTGGAACTCCCTTTTCACATGTTCCTATTTGTGTAACATGCTTTGTTGTTCTAGCCAAAGATCTTGGGCTCTGCATGTATACAATCAAGAAACCATACTGATTAATATCAGGGATTCATGAAAGCAGATTTTTTTTTATATATACATATCATTCCTATACATGAGTCAATCAGATACTTACTTTTAGGTGTGCAGCATTGTTTTCAGAGAGGCCCAGCTACAGAGCGTACCCCCAGTTGTACATACATGTGTTACATGTGCTAGTAGCTGTACTGAAAACTGTATTTAAAAAGCATAGTGTGGAAGCAAGAAGATTCTTTATCAGAGTTAAAATTTTGGCGGTGAAATCATAGATGAAAGGGTAGTAAGTACCCAGTAGTGGCACCCAGCATATCTTCTCTGCTTCTGTTTTCACTGAAATAACTTCAAGGCTAGGTGTGATCTTTGGTTTTGGCACAAGTGAAAGGATGCTTCTGTTTTTTCAATGTTGACCTTTTACTGTACTGTACAAGTAAACTTTCTTTCCTTATTTTCTAGGTAGCTGGGACAGTAGTACATACTACAAAGGCAAGGAAGAAAACTTTAAGACCAGAGGCTGCTGAGGAACGATTCTTCAAGAAATGTTTCTCATCATTGCAGTGTCCATGAGCTACTAATTTACCATAAAGGTATTGCTAATTTGACTTCCTCTACATCAACAATCCTTTCTAGTCTTTGAAGAACACAGCTAGATCTTGGATAGGTTCAGCTTGCTGTAATTCAGCTGAAAGCATTAGGTTAATAATCTTATTTAAAAATCAGTGAAACAGAAGTTAATTAAAATATAAACAATGGGCTGCATTGTTACCGACAACTTTAGAAAAAGGAATCTTTGAAGCTCTTTGTGTAATGGATTTTACCTGACTGCCCTCAGAGAAGAGAGCGATTTTGCAGCAGATCACATTACTGAACTAACCTTTCTTTCACTTTTAAATGAAATATATTCTTTTCTTCTCCCAGTGCAGTGCAGCGGCACAAACTGGAACCAGTCAAAGGCTGTCAGAACTGTGTTTACCAGGGAGGTATCAGCTACTGGGAGGCTGCTAGACGCAAAACACTGAAGAGAGTGGCTGGAGTCCCCAAAGCAATCAGAACATGGTATGTCTGGGAGCATCAGGAGGAGAGAAACAGACGACCTGAAAAGTCAGAAGGCATAAAAACGTGTCAGTCGGTGAGAAATGATTAACACTCCAGCCAGTTTATGCCAAGGACAGAGGGTTCTGTCATGCATTCTTGTGCAGTCCTGGCTGTCAGCTGAAACATGCTGAGGAATGGAAGAAATCCTGCGTATAGGCCTGATCCAGTACTAGCTAAACAGAGGAAAGAGATTCAGGGGCATAGGATTGGGCCCCAAATAAAGGATTAGGAGGAAAAAAAGTCCACGGCATTTTCCGTGGTTTGTGGTTTTGTGTTTTTCAGGGTTAATCTTGTTATTCTTGCCCTTCAGAGGGAAAAAAAAGAAAAAAGAAAATATGTGCCAAATAGGTGGGGCATAGATTCTGGAGTTTATAAGCCTGAGGGGGAGAAAAGAACCTTGCCAAATTATCTTCCTACCCCACCGATGAATTATTTGGTAAATATGTGTCTTCTAATTCAGTATAAGCTCAAATTATCTATGAAGGCAACTAAAGTAAAATTTAAACAAAAAGCAAATATAACATATGACCAGTCATGAGAATAACAATGGATTTTGTGTTTGGCTTCTTCCTTTGTGGTAGCTTGTATTCCAACATAAATTAGCAGAGTATGGTATTCATATTACCTGAAATGATCTTCTGGCCCACATCAAAAGCTGTGAGGGAAAAGCTGCAAGTGACTGTTGTTGTTCTTCACATAGAAAAGTGGGGTTTTCACTAAAGACATAAATGGATTCACAAAACAGTCCTATTCCCCAGCGTCTTGCTAATGATGATGTTTTGAAACTGCAAGTAAGAAACCAGCCTGAGGGACTTCCTGCAGCAAAAACATGTCATTATGTGCAAGAAAGGGTATGTTCTCATAGGCTATTTTTTCTCTCCTACACACTCTGACATCATTTGTTTGTTTACATTCTGTTGTTTCAAGGTATAATGCATAAACAAATGAATAACAATAAACTTCTCAAATTAACCTGCTGCACATGAATGAAGGGGAAGAGTGGAGAAATCCAGTGTTTTCTTGAACTAAACTCTAATCCCTAGGTCAATTTCCGAACTGCAGAGGGAAATGACATTTTTGTCTCAGCATAGTTACAATCGACATGGCACTATAGACAAAAATGTTGTTTAGAGAGGGAGACAACAAGCATGAAAGTTTATTCACTCCTAGATCCTGAGTGACTATGGCAAGCAGAGAAATTGTGTAAGTGAATACTAAAGCACAGCCAACTTCCTATCAGTTCTCTGAAACCTAAGCTGGGATCCAGTCCTGTCTCACTTGTACCCCTTTTGTTTGCATTCCTGGAGAAACTGCTGTGACAAGTTTTTGTTAGCACAAAAGGAAGAGGTCTTTAGAAGGAAGGGGTTTTATTTAAACATCAGGTTAAGAGAACAAGACTTCTTATCAAGATGACTTGAACTTTCATCTTCCATGTTGACAGCAAGCCATGGTTTGGACTCAGGGCATCAATGGTGCTAAGATTGTTGAAGAGGAAGCAAGGTAGAGTTCAGCCTGACCACCTATGCAACCATACAGAACAAACTACAGTAATCATAGAATCACAAAATCACCAGGTTGGAAGAGACCCACCAGATCATCGAGTCCAACCATTCCTATCAAACACTAAACCATGTCCCTCAGGACCTTGTCTACTCATGCCTTAAACACCTCCAGGGAAGGTGAATTAACCACATCCCTGGGCAGCCTGTTCCAATGCCCA
>WAAB01019545.1:75931-233481 GCA_013389865.1 Piaya cayana | reverse complement strand
TTTCTGATACAAGCCAGATGCTGTTGGCCTTCTTGGCCACCTGGGCACACTGCTGGCTCATGTTCAGTCACTTTGTAACTTCTAGGTCCACTCTATTTAGCCTTGGGGTGGAGCAGAACACTACCTGTGCTCCAGAGCCCTCCCTCATTTTCCCAGTGGCCCTGAAGTCTTTCTTGATGTCTTTAGTCTTTCTTTTTACTAAGTCATCATTACCAATTTGGACTACAATCAGAGGATAGTAAGGTAGGCAGGCCTTTCAAAGAGGATTCACAAAGTAATGGAAATACATTATAGTACTGCAGAATGTGGTGTGAAGACTCATACAATGGATTGGGTTGGAGGAGACCTTAAAAATCATCTAATTCCAACCCTCCTACCATAGTCAGGGTCTTCTCCTACTAGATCAGGCTTCTCAAGGTCCTATCCAACCTGTGCTTGAACATTTCCAGGGAAGAGGCATCCACAACTTCCCTGGGCAACCTGTTCCAGTGACTCACCCCTCTCATGAAGAATTTCTTCCTAATGTCTAGTCTAAATCTTCTTCCCCCTTGTCCAATTGATAGCCTTTTCTCCTAGTCCTCTCACTACATGTGCTTGTACAAAGTCCCTCCCCAGCTTTCTTGCCTGCCTCTTTCAGGTACCAAAAGGTTGCTATAAGGTCTCCTCTGAGCCTTCTCTTCTTCAAGATGAAGAGCCCAACTCTCTCAGCCTGTCCTCATAGAATAGGTGCTCCAGCCCTCTGATCATCTTTGTAGCCCTCCTCTGGACCCATTCCAACAGCTCCATATCCTTCTTATATTGAGGATTCCAGAACTCCTCCAGATGAGGTCTCACAAGAGAGGAATAGAGGGGCAGAATCACCTCCCTCACCCTGCTGGCCATGCTTCTTTTGATGCAGTCCAGGATACGGTTGGCCTTCCAGGCTGTGAGCACACCTTGTCGACTCAAGTTGAACTTCTTATCAATGAGCACTCCCACGTCCTCCTCTGCAAGGCTGCTGTGAATCACATCATTCCCATCCTGTACTGAAACTGTGGATTGACCTGACCAGGCTGCAGGACCTTGCTATGTACAGCATGGATCTGAACTAAAAGGAAGCATTGCACCTGACTCAAGGATCAGTTGTATGCCTCTCAGAAAGAAAATGTCATCATTTTTTTGTAAGTCCACTGACAATCCCAAAATTTCCCAAAGATGAGTTGTCAAGTTCTTCCTATTCTAAGGAAGAAATTTTTTTCTTTGCAAGACACAGCATATGTGTGGTGCATCCTGTCCTGAAAGGGACAGTGGATTGCACAGTGCATTTGTGAGTTTGTAGTTAGTTCCACCTGTGGCCGTGGAAGAAGAGTGTGAAGAGCTAGAGTGCTTGGAGCTTCTCCCAGTCATTGAAAGCCTGACCTTTGTGAAGAATGTAGGCGAAGGAGGAACAGTGCACATTTAAGATTGAAATTCATGAGGCCTAAGTGTTTCCCAAAGCAACTTAAACATAAAAGGACTGTGGTGAAGATAAAAAAAGCATTTCTTATGTACGATGTATCCTAGAAGAAATATGTGTGCACGGCAAGGCTAAACTCTGAGAAAACAAGGCAAAACATGATTCATACTGACTGTTCTAGACTCTCAGATCCTGGCAGAATAATTCTCTTTAACTGAATTCTGCAAAGTTTCCCTTCATCTAAGCTCCCAGAAATGTCTGTGATGATGGCAGACATGTGAAGCATTCTGCTAAAAGAGTTGTACTTTAACCCTAGCTCTGCTGATAACTGAGAAGGGAAAGTACATTAAATAATGTATACAGCTATGTGGTAAAACCACATACATATATAGATAAAATGCATACTTTCAATGTCCTTTTCGTATCCATAAGTGGATGATGGGACAGACTGTGCTCTCAACAAGTTCACGTATTGTTTTGAGTCTGGGAGATGAGTAGGTATACTGGGGAGTAGGGCAGTTGTTCAGAGGGCAAACTATGTAAAGACATAGAATTTTACATTCATTTTGAAACATAAAGGCAAAGATATATCAGATCGCATTATAAAATATTAAGAGCTAAATATAGTTTTTATAACTTTTTTCAAATGCACTGGTTAGGAAGAGCAGACGAAGATGGAAGCAACGATCTTTCTTCCATTTTTCAAAAGGAAGAAGAACCAACAGTTCTGCAGGTGTAGTTATCAAGAAGACAGAACATATATCTCAATCTCAAAGTTCCTCAGAAACCACAAATAGTTTTCTTTTTCATTCAACAACAAAACAGAAAAATTAACAGGAAGCAAATTTTTTAAACCTCCTCTTATACTCACAATAAAAAAAACCCCAAACCTTTTTTCTCCATGGGCTACCACACCCGGTGCCAAATGTATTTGTACTGTTCTTCGAAAACTACTTTATTCAAATGAAATTTAATACAAGTGAAATAAGAATAATTGTCTTTTTGTTTGTTTGTTATGATGTATTTAGAATTCCCCTTCCTCTCCCCTTTTCTTAGGACTTACTATTATCTAAATTCAACATAAATTTGGAAAATCTACTCTGTTGTTCAGTTCTAAACTGTAATTTTCTATAAATAAATTACACCAAAACCATTGCTTTTCCCTGTTTCAGCTCTGCAAGAAATTTTCAAATCTTTTTTTTACTTCAGCAGACCTCACAACCAGTGAAAATTCCTGCATGACTGAGCTATTTTACTACCATTTCTGTATCTAAGAGGGAGACTGAAAGTTATGCAGATCTGACTTAGTGTCTTGATATGTGATCAAGTGTAAATAACGATAAGGCTGCTGAAGAGTAGCTTTTGGCTTTAGAACCATACCTGGCTCGGACTATTCCAACCTTTTAAAACGGGATTTTATTCTCATGTGGAGATGCTTTCTCAGTGAGATTTCTGGCTCTGGTACAGAAAGAATCAGAAATGAGACAAGCAAGAGAAAAAAGCGTCTTGAACACTCCAAAGTATCAGATGAAGACTGGTTTCAGAGCAGATTGAAAGACAGATGAATTTTCCATATATGAATGACCAGGACATCAGATGGGGATTGTATTTCTTGCTTGGATGAACCAAAAAGAATGCTTCCTAAACACAGTTTGCATATCAAATAAAACACCAGGTCCTGAGCAGGAGGCGTAATATATATGTGTAAGGGGAATGAAATATACCTTAGAATTGCAAGGCCAGGGCACAGTTTCTCAATAGATCAATCATGTGCAATTACCTAAGTGAAACCCAAGGAATTTTGAAACATAAAAATATCTGACTCTACAGTTTTCGACATGCAAGTTGGGAGCCAGACTAGGATTTCATGGCTGCTGCTACAAATTGTTCTTCTACTTCTCTGTTCTTGCCTTTATTCCAACTTTTATCTCACCATTAACAAAAATTTTCTCTGTCTATTCTACTGTCTCTTTTCATAAAAATGTCATGTGAAGGAGAACATAAGAACACCTGGTTTTCAAGATTTTTGATGGTTTGTTAATTCTGCTTCATACAGGAAACATACTGAGAGTCCTTGTGGAATATCAGACTTTACATGCACTTTCTCTTTTACCTATAGTCTTTATGTCAGATTGAAATCTCAAGGAGTATTTCAAGACGACATTGTCTGGATGATTTTCCATGCAAATACAAAACGATATTATTAAGATCTAGTGCCAATTTTAATCCCAGGGGGAGCAATTTAGTGATGGACAGCCACATAAAGCACCCCATGAGATCATCACTTACATGACTAAGAGGTCTGGAAGCTTTCACAGATCACCTGAAAAGAAATTTGAGTAAGGATATGGAAGGGCACACTTAGTTGAGCAGAAGCTTCATGACTGGAGAGTTATTTAGATGTCAGGCTGGCAGAGGAAGGTGAACAGGGAAAGCAAAGGTCCTTGATTCCTAAAGAAACTCCAAATCAACTTGGATAGTAATAGAAGAGACAGGATGTGGGCACTGATGTCCATTTTGCAAACATTTTGGTTCGTTCTTTGTGTAAGAAGCCTTTGGTATCTGGTACTCCTTGAAGTCTCTGTGTGTGCTCCAAATGTTTGTTAGTAAAAAACACTGCCCCAGCTTTAAGGGCGTTATGTGGATGGGTCATGAGGGTGCCCCTGCTGTGAAAAGAAGACAATCAAATATCAGAAAAACAGGGAGGTCCAAAAACCAGGCAGAAGGCAACATGTAGTTCTCCTTTGACAGGACTCCTACACTGCAAGTGTCTGGCATAAAAAGCTCTTCAGAGCTTTCTGCGTCTGAATGGTAGCACTTTGGGTCTGAACTATAGGAATGTGAGAATGTTGGGGGGAAAAAGCCTTTTTAGGGGGTTGTTTGTATGTGGAGTGGCAAATAGTCAAAATTGTATTACATTGCAATATGATCTGGAACATGCACACAGTGGTAGATGTGTTTAGAAGAAAGTGTTGTGAGTCCCATCAGTCCTGCTGATAAAAAACATGCCTGTCTGCAAGAATATTAATTTTTAGTTGGAATGGTGAATAGATAAGAAAAGATCATCTTCTGTTTTTCTCTGTGAAGTGAATGACCCATAGTCATCTTGCACTGGAAAAGAAAGAGGGGAACAAGACATACTTCTAGAACGAAAAATAGAAGAGACAATATCTTTTCTGTAAGTGGGTGGTGGTAAAGCAGAGGGCACTGTAATGCCCCCATACCATCCCAGTAACCTGAACTGGCAAGGGCCCTGAAAAGATCCTGCAGTGTAGATGGTGATTTTTTAACTTGATTTATTACTAGGAAATGAGAAAATGGCTAAATGCTGAGGGCTGATAGATAGCACAGACATGGTGGCTGAAGAAACTCAGTGCTTACCATTCCCAAAAGAAATGAAGGGTAGGTGAAAGAAGAGGATGTCAGCATGCTGCTGAAGGGAAGGAGGTAAAGGAGAGCAAGTTGTGCTGTTAAGCTCAGAGTAGTTGCCACTGAACAGAAAAAAATCCCTAAACAGGTGTGATTCAGCTTCTGGGAAAAATCCTGAGAAAAGTCTGTAAATTTTCCTTCAGTCTATAGCTTTGTGTCATCCAGCCTCTCTGTAACTGAACTTGGATGGACTAGGGGACAAAATGCAGCAGATTGAAATGAGAAGGGATTTTGCATAAGGGCTGGATGGATCTTGATTCAGGTAGGGACCTCTGTCTGAATCAATGCTCTGTAGAGATGCTCTACAGAGAAATGTAATTGTTTTGCAGCTGCCCAAGTGAGTCAGAAATAAGGAACTTTTCTAAAATTTTCCTCCAGAATATCTGTGTTGCACAATTACTTGATAGGAGATTCATTTAACGTATTTTGGAATGGACTTGTAATACATTCCTAAAACTGAAACTCTTATTCCCAGGTGTTCTGTTTTGAGCTAAAGTAGAACCAGTTTTCTAAATTTTCAGCTTAGCCTCATCTAAGTAACTTCATTTTCTGAAAGGTAACTGCGTGTTTTTCAGACAGTGCTCCTCTCTAGAGGAGATAACACAGGACACTGGTATGAAGAAAAGCCATTTCTTATAATTAGTCCTATAGAAACCAAGGCCATCCTTGAGCTGGTGGAATGCCACAAGCGAAAGGGGTAAAAAAGGGTTACTCCTGCTGGTGAGACCAGACGGGGCAGATGACCTAAACCTTTCCAGCTTGGTATAAAACTGAGGGATCATGAGGACCAAGCCCTCTTCTCTGATGGCTGGCATCCAATACAGATCTTGCCTGGGTGTTTTTTTAATCCCAAACCCAGACACAAGTACTCCTGAATCTAGTTCCTGAGTCCATCTCCCTCCCATTGCTGAATCCAGCCTAGGACCTTTTCCGCATGCCTGCCCTGCAGCATCAGCAGTGATGTAGTCATCATCATCGAGGGGTGGGAAAGTTATGTATTTTTATTTATTTTATTATTTTCTTATTAATACTATTTTCATTATTACTATTATTGTTTCATTAAAGAAGGTTTCCAAACCACACGTCTCATTTTCTCATTTCCCTTTCCTCTTTCCTGCGGTAGGGTGGCAGGGGGAAGGATTGGCTTGGGGCACAATTTCATGCATTTAGTGTCCATTCAAGCCAGGGTGGGGCTAAACTGTGACACCAAGGTATGTGGACCTCTTGGTACATAGCAACTTGCTTATAAACGTATAGACTCTCCATGTAGGGGACCTCCCTGTCATTTACACTGTGAATAAAGAAAATTGAATGATTTTACTAAGAATTGAATTTATTAAGAGTTAAATCACAGTAAAATCCGAATCCACATACTTTCCTCAAACTCTTCCTACAGTCTTAACTTTCTGGAGCTAGCTGGCTATCACATGCCAGTCAGACACTTTCCAGCATGAGTCACTCTGGTTTCCAAATTTGTCTTTCCCAAATAAAAATGAAAAATTCCAAATGTCTTACATTTTTCTATAGAAAAGGGGAGTGGAACATCAAGTGCATATAGTCTAAGAATTGTTTTCTATTTCCTTTTACATCCCTAGTCTAGACAAGAGGTACTATGATGAACCTTGGATTTGCTGCCAATACCAACAGCACTTTGTGGTCTCGTTACCTCACATCTGGCTAATTCCCAAGGACAGTCATAGCTAATGAGTAGCCCTTTCAATGGTCATTCCAGCAATTCATTTGGGCTACCTTTTCAAACACCATGGAGAATTCTTAAGAAAGAAGGTCTTTTGTACTGAGTAATGTTTCACTTGCTGTGCTTAAATGAGATGGGCAGTCAGGTTGTAAAGATTTATATAAATGAGAGCATTGTACACTCAAAAGGAGATCGGTATGTTTGATCTGAGCTGTTATTGATTTACCTTTTTCAAATGATAACATTCATTAGGCAGGATAAGTAAAGATTGGTGTGTTCCATTTCAATTATCAACAGTTAAAATATAGACATTACACAGGGTGGAGCTTCAGTCTAGTTTCAGTAGGCTGAAGTGTGAAAACTTTTCCCTACTAAGCCATTACATGGGATAACTTATGACTTTTTTACATCCTTTCCTGTCTCCTCCTGGCCTGTTTTTATTTTGTAGGTCTTTTTCATTGTTGTTGAATATTTGTGTTTGTGGTCAAGGGAACAGTTCTACACTTGAAAGCTCATGGTAACTTCACCACTGTTGCCGCTCTTTTGTAATGTGTGAAGCACAACAGAGCTGGTACGGCAGTGATTGTCCTGCCTGACACCTCTAGGCACCAGAATGGTCATAGATTTGTTAGAACAAGCTTTTGTAAGTAACCCTGCTTTGCGCAGGGGTTGGACTGGAGGATCTCCAGATGTACCTCCCCACCTCAGCTACTCTGCCTGCCTGAGCCTCAGCAGAAGAGTGAATCACCTTTTCTTCTTTCCAAAGCACATACAGCACAAGACTGTGTTCTTCCAGAACATCCAGTACTTTCAAAATACACTTCTTACTCTCTTAGACGGAAGCTAAAAGTGATAACAACAAAGGACAAAAATAGTATCTCCTCAGAAATAATTACTTTCTCATTACTGGTTTTATGGGAACCTAGAGTGGCTTTCTGATTTAGATACCTGACTGGAAATTTCCAGATGTAATGAGATTAATACTGCCCCAAATATTTCAATTTTTCAATTGAATGGATATCTCTCTAAACATTCTCTTCTTCCATCAGATAATGTTTTTTAAACATGAAGAAGTTCCTGTAATAAGACTTAAGCGCTGCACTTTAGATTAATTGATAAAAAAACACAGTTTCTTCTTATTTATGTCATAGGTGAAGTGCCTGAATATACAGTATACTTTCACATACCTTCAGGTACATTTGTGGAAAGATTGCATTGACTCTAGGTTCTTATTTTTCAGGCTTGTTGGGTGTCTACGGGTTGTGTCAGTCTGCGTTGAAAAGTTCACTCACTTCAACAGAACATAATTTCTCAGACTTTGAAATATCTGAATATTTGAAAATGTTGAACTTCCATGTCCGTGGCAGATCCAAATTACTCTTATACAGTAGGGATGAACTTAGCTGTTAACATCAGCTTAAAAATTTGAATAGAGACACGATTCATTTGACTTGTGGAAAGTAATATGTTGTGTGTGTTGCATAGTGTAGCTGGTGTCTGAAAGTGGTAAAATAACACAGAATTGTAAAACACTACAAACAATGACTTGTACTTAGAGCCACAGGTACTGATAACACAACCTGCACTTGGTTATTTTGCCAGACAGTGCAAGAACTTATAATAAGAATTTTCACTGATACCCCCTCCCCCATAACCTTATCAGAATACACTTTATAAAAAGAAACAATTAGAAACACGTGCTTTCTTTGTCTTGAGAGGAGGCAGAGATTCACTGGTGTTCCCTACCAGACTTCTTTTCTTTATTCTTGGCACTGTGGTGGACAGCTGGTGACCAAATTCTGCCTTGGTTGTGCTTTTAATTCTTCAGGCAGAGCCAGGCAACAACAGCTTTTTTATAAGAGAAAGTTTATAATGTTGTGCATGGGTATGGAGGTGGTATTCCAGATATCTTGGCAGTAAGCAAGCTCATAATATATTTGGCCTTTAGCATGGCCTTTCCACTCTCAGCATTCCATGTTGTTCAAACAGGTTCTGCTCAGGAATGGATCATTCTCTCCCTATTGTGGTCATCTCAGCTGAGCTCCCCCTGCTTCTCTCAGCCCATAGGAAACAGTCATTTCTATGCCAAGTCTATGTAGCTACTATCTAAGCCTGAGCCTTCATATAAAAGGCACAAAGGAGGAGACAGTCACACCCCTAGATACCAATATTGACTGTCATGCATGCGATTTCTAGGAAGAACTTATCAGTTTTTATACATCTTATTTCACTGTGACATTTTCTGCTTGATTGGTGTCCTCATGAACAGAAATCTTTCCACAAGACGATATTTTTATATGGAGATAACATCATCTCTTTAAAGGTATATGGCATTTCTTCCCAAGAAGTGTGATGTGTCCTGGAATATTGTTTAAATATTATTTAATGAAAAAGGAAAGCATGGAAGAAAAGTAATGGTATGATTTTTAGAATTTACCATGCTGTATTGGCATACCTTGTGTTGTCATGTCATGAAAGGTGACTGAATGATGAGCAAAATTAGACTATGAAAAGTAATGGCTAAAGTCCTTTAATTAGAGAGGCTGGCATTTATAGGAGATGATAACACTTTTGCTCAAGGAAAATAAAGCATTATTTGAAAGAAGTAAATATTCAATGTTTTTATTGATTGATACATACACCAAGCACTGTTTAGCACTGGTGATGAACAGATTTGAGCATGGCTGGACATGCTTAGGGCTTCACTTTTTTCTTTGGACATCTTAGTTCCAGGGAGAGAATCTCTGGTAATTTTTCTATAATGTCCCATTAGCTTTGATTTCATGCCTCAGCCTGAATGCTACAGCTTCTTTTTGGGAATCACCAGGGAGAATGTTTTCGCAATTCTCTCATTGTTGAAGATTTTTGATCTTTTTACCTCTTGGACAGGCACAGGATGGTGAAGACCTGGAGACCTGTCACTGCTCCATGCCAATGAGGTAAGGCAGTTTTCCAGTGGTTTGGACTGGCAGACTGGAAAGATGACTTATGCTTTTGTGGACTTGTTTTCCAAACGGGTCAACTTTTTTGCCAACCTTTTCCTTGCCCTTTAGACCTCTAGTGTACTTGATTAATGTATTGAGTCAGTTTTATTTGTACTGGACAAAGTCTTTGCCATGGAGCTTATGGATGACTGTATGGCACCTATAGTATCCTGCATTCAGCTACTCTACAAAGTGAAACACGGACTTAGCATGAATGGTGTTTTGTCTATCCTATCTGCAGTGCACAGGGGAACAAGGGAAGATTATTTTTGGGCTGGGGAGCTGTTTATTTTTGTTGGGCCTCGGTCACATATGTTGTGCAATTCGCTTTCTGGCCTTCCTACCCCTTTTCCAGAGTGTACTTCAGTGGAAGTCTTGGCACATCCTCACAATGTGACGGTGCTTATTACTCATGAGCATATTGTCTTACTTTTGATTGAATGTCAGCACTTCTTTGATCAGGTTCCTCCTGCCTGAATTAATTAGAGGAGGAGTGACACGCTCCTCCATGAGCCTTGGCTGGCCTTTAGCCTTGTATCTGTGCAAAGAGTTTTGTCATGAAATTGGACTGGAGTGAAGTCATGAGGAACTGGGAGGGTGCAGTGAGGGACCAAGATCTTACCACTCCTGTGAGCAGAGCTCTTCCTTTCAGGCTACAGGCTCTGTCAGGGATGCTTTTGTGCCTGTTTTGCTTGCCATATATCCTAGTTTTATCCCTTTGGGTTATGCAAAAGGGAGGGTTTTTTTCATATTTATTTGTTCCAAGCTGTGCTGGCTACTGATTTTATGTCTGGGTGTTTCTTTAATTGCTCTGTCTTGGTTTTCTCTTGGTCTGTGTTTATTTTTACTGCTCAGCAAAGACCAGACCATGCTCAACCTTCAGTTCTGATCAGTGGTACCAGATTGTAGGCCTATGTCCTGCCTCTTCTGTGTAATTTTTTCCTTTACCATGATGTATCCAGTCACACGAGAAAGATGAGAGAAAAAGCTGGCCCATCCTTTTCTACAGTCATTTTTATCTGTTGTTCCTATTTCAATTTCCCCTCCAGGAACCTGCAGTGTAGGTTTAAAAACAGCTGTGGTGTATTCTTGAAACTTCTATTTTGGATCAAGGAAATCTAGCTGTTTTGAAAAGTTGTCAATGTAAATTACATCCCACTAGCATTACTGTAGGTTATATTTAGTTCTGACAGTTAACCTTTATATATGACTTTTTATTAAACAGTGGGTTCCTCAGCATGTTTGGGTTTTTTTGCACATAGGCATCTGGGGTTTAAGTGGTTATTCTTCCAAAATTTCTGCTTTTTTCTTGTTCCCCATCTGTTTTCTGTAGTGTTGTGGTTTAAAGTATTTTACAAATCAACCTAGTGCCTTTGTTTCAGGTTTCTCTGATGGTGAAGAAAAAACCCAATTGTGTCTGTTCTTGCTGGTGCACACCTGTATGTAGGCAGGATTATGGCAGAGATAGTGGATGAGGCAAGTGTTGTGGTCCCTTGGCTCTGTCACTGGTACATACTTGCAGACAGTATCTTTTTGTTTATAATTCAGACAAACTTGTTTCTTCTCATTTCATGGTTTCTCTAAGAAGGGAAAATCTGGGAAAGGGCTTTACATGCCCAGGCTATCTAGCATTACTAGAAAATTACCTTGTTGGTTATTAGGGTAATAAACCCAGGCAGCGGGAAAAAGGTAATCATAGCCCTAATTCATGAGAAAAAAAATAACCAAAATAGCAGAATAAATGTGAGGAAGGAAATTTATTCTAAATCTGTAAAATCTGTTGATGTGTCTTTGCGTTTCTCTAACCTTTTCCTTAGTCAAATTTGTTAAGAGTTCTATTAAGAGTTTTTTCAGCACTGAAAGGTTAGTATCCAATTACTGCAGAACTAGAGACATCGCTAACCCCAGGCTTTCTTTCCTGTTCTTCATCTCCATCATCTCTAAATTCATATGCCACAACCACAGTAAAGTTGCCAGAATCTAGATTCTCTTTCCTTTACCTCTCTGCAATAACCTATTCATGCCTTAATCAATTTGTATCTAATTTCTCCAGTTACCTGCTACTGTGGTGTTCCAGAGTCCTGTCTTTCTGCTCTTCTGCAGTGAAGTTGGTTGAACAATGGAAAAAAAAATTAGAAATCCATACTTTAGACTGGTGTAGATCTATGAAACTTCAGTGGTCCCACTGTTGGCACTAGAATGATGCTGATTTTATGTCAGTCTGGAATATCTGACCCACAACACGTTATAATTCTTTGCATTTTGATAACTGCTACAGAGAAACCCTTCCTATTTTTTATTTACATATATTTAAAAATGTATTTTTTGTTAATATCTATTCAGTGAATGGTGACTTTTAGCATATATTGATCTGGAAACAGGGATAATACTATGCAGAAAGAAAGAATATTTATTGCTCATTATTCCTAAAATATTTGTTTTCTCCTCCTTGAATAGTTTCAGGCATGACCCAGGGCTAACTGACTTGTACTCATAAATAACTAATAGCCAGTATTCCATGTACAAGATGGAAATAGACTTGCATAAATTATGGGACAATTAGCTATGGCAAATTCTCAGAATAAAGGAGACGCTTGCCAATGATTCACTGACAGAAAAACGCAGCTGAATCTTTCAGATACTTTATTCACAATGACTGTTTTGTCCATTTCTTTCCCAGAAAAACTGAGTCCTATAACTGGGTTTAACTTTCTTCTAGACTAGCTGCTTGTGCCGCTATCCAGCTCTCCTATTTCAAATTACTTTTTTTTGTTCATAGAGCTCTCTGTTCACACATTCCACCTGTATTTATGACACCATGATATTTATATTTGTGCCACCAAGCTGAGTGGTGTAGCTGCCACACCAGAAGGATGGGATGTCATCCAGAGGGACCTGGACAAGCCGGAGAAGCGGGCTTGTGGGACCCTCACGAGGTTCAACAAGGCCAAGTGCAAGGTCCTGCACCTGGGTCGGAGCAATCCCCAATTTCAGTACATGATGGGAGATGATGTGATTGAGAGCTGCCCTGCAGAGAAGCTCAACATTAGCTGGTAATGTGTGCTCGCAACCCAGGAGGCCAACCACATCTTGGGCTGCATCAAAAGAAGCGTGGCCAGCAGGACAAGGGAGGTGATTCTGACCCTCTATTCCTCTCTTGTGAGACCTCATCTGGAGTATTGTGTCTGGTTCTGGAATTCTTAACATAAGAAGGATATGGAACTGCTGGAACAGGCCCAGAGGAGGGCTACAAAGATGAACAGAGAGCTGGAGCCCCTTTCATATGAGGACAGGCTGAAAGAGATGGGCATGTTCAGCCTGGAGAAGAGAAGGCTCATAGGAGGATCTTATAGCAACCTTCCAGTACCTGAAGGAGCTACAAAAAAGCTGTGGAGGGACTGTTTACAAAGGCTTGTGGCGATAGGACTAGGGGAATGGGTATAAACTGGAGAGGGGCAGATTTAGGGTTGATGCAACGAGGAATTTCATTTCACAATGGAAGTGGTGAGATAGTTGCACAGGTTTCCCAGAGAAGTGGTGGCTGCCCCATTCCTGGAGGTGTTCAAGGCCAGGTTGGATGGGGGTTTGGGCAGCCTGGTCTGGTGGGAGGTATCCTTGCCCATGGCAGAGGGGTTGGAACTAGGTGATCTTTAAGGTCCCTTCCAACCTAAACTATTCTATGATTTTGTGATTTGCCCTCTCTCGAGGTCTTCCTCTGTATGCTCACTCTGAGGTTTTTCAATGCAGTGATATCTTGACATTTTAATGAGAAGGTGGAGACTATTGCCATTTGCTCCATGTCAGGTATCTCAGAATAGCTGAGGTATAAAGGCAGGAGATCATCTAGCTCAAAATGTCTGCTGAGAGCAGAGTCAACTGGAGTCTAAATGTGTAGTTATTTTGCTGTCTAGAAATGAAGTATGTTGTGGTCTTCCCACACCATTTTGTACAGAGAGGAATGCTTTGTAGTTTGCATGCCTTCACATTGAAAATGCTATTAAAAGTGACACGTTTCTTGGTTTACCCACCTCAGTTAGCTCTGAACTGTCCAGAAGCACTAAGGGTGCCCCATACTCAATGCTGCTACGGGAGAACTCTGGAACTGTAGCAATACTGCTTCTGGTGCTCAGCAAGTCTGCACGTCTATGCGCAGCTTCACAGTCTGTCATGTAGACATGACCAGAGACCTGAAGGTGTCAGGTGGTCACTCATATTGCAAGCCTCTGAGTCCATTCTTGTATTTTTGAATGCTCTTTCATACTGAGCACTACATATTCACCTTGTATTATCCTATGCATATCAGGAAATGTTCAATGACTCCATGTATTTTAACAATACCTGTAATAAATTCACATGGTGAATTGATATCCTGGGACCAGCTTTTTTTAGAAGAGTCCTTATTAGACTTTATTTTTGAAACTACAATACAATGCATAGTTAATTGCTGGCCCAGCTGATATCACTTATTTATCTCACTTCCCAAATTAAAGGCACAATCAAGTAGTAGGATGTCTAACTGTCATTATTTGTACATGAGCTTGACTACAGATGCAAAATATAAAAGGATGAAAAAAAAGATACATAATACTGTGTTTTCCTGCATAATTTCTACTGGATAATTGAAGCTATCTTTGGCTATGTTACTTCTGGATCTTCTGGGGAATATGATGTTAATTAAGAACATTAAAAAAAAGCCTCCACAAATGTTCACAAAAAATAAGCAAAGCAAAACAAAATCCCCAGTGCTATTTTTATTTCATATCACCATTAAAGAAGAAAGAAAATAGAGTATTAAAGCAAGCTAATCTGGAAACCTGCCCGGACTGGCAAGTTTGGCAGCTGGCATATTTCATGTTTCATTGATACTAAAGGAACAAATCTAAGCTCTTGATAAAAATTCTGCATTTTTCATGGAATACAATTAAAAGGTTCCCATTTACAAGCTGATTGAATGTGGTCAAATCACTAGATACCCTTAAGGAGCAAAACTACTTCTTGGACTAAAGTGGATGGACATATGGAGAATCATAGATTCATAGAATCATAGAATAGTTTGGGTTGGAAGGGACCTAGAAGAAGGCCTAGACTTGAGAGAACTACCCAGTTTTCATTACATCATAATTTAATAAGTAGAGAAAATCTTAGTTCTCTCTCACCTGCAGAGATAGCTTGGCTGCACCACTGTCTGATGCTTAGGATCATCACCTAAATTTTTTAAGAATCTTTGTACTGCACTACTCCACCACTCTATATTACCCTGTCCTAGGAAGAAGATTGTTTCTGATCATTATTTCTTTCTGTAAGAGACACTACATACAGAGGTGGCTGAACTGATTGAATCATTGGTGTAGGAAGAAGAGGAAATGATAAAAGGGGTTTAGTTTGTGTTTCATTTTCCATTGTCACCATCTTCTTCAGCTACTGTGGTTTGAATTTGCTCAGACTGATTATCTTCTACCTTGGATGTTATTTAAGTTTCTTTTCCTGTTTCAAGTTAAAGTAGTTCAAGAAGTTGTCAAGGATGTCTTAATAATAATAAAAAGTTAAACAGACTTATCACAAAACATCTCTACTGTGTCTAAGTGGTGGCCAAATTGTTTTATCTGGCAAGCATTGAAATTGAGATTCAAAATGAGTGACTATTGCTATCTTTGTGAAAACCAATCAAACCTTAATGTGTTAGTCTCCAAGAAACACCTTTCCCATGTGTTTTTCAGGAGTCAGCACCAACATCTCTGAAGATTCCACGTGCATCAATGACTGGCTAGGCTGATGCTGCAGTGTCTGTCTGACGTTATCCAGTGGACAAATTATTGTGCCTCCCAGAGAATGTGAGGGGAAATCCAAGGTCTGCCCTGTCTTGTGCTCTCATCACTCTCCTAGATGCAGCTCAGAAACTTAGAGAGAGAAGGAGAAAATGCAGATGACTCATGGACATCCTAGCTGGGGGAGTGGTGGGAAGAGTGGGAAGGAGAGGCTCTGGTGGGGGATCAGAGACAAGAAGTGGATTGGGACCTGGGAAAAAGATGGTGAAGGCAGACAAGATGGAACAGGAAAAACTGGGACAGGTTGAGGAGGGGATAAGAACAGGGGCAGGCTGAGAAAATGGTGGTATGAAGCTCAGGAAAAAGAGGTTGAAGGACTGATGCTTCCAGGTCAGAGGTGCATTGAGAATATATTCCTTCTTGCAAAAAGAGAAGGATCACTGTTTGTGTTCATGTGCATGGCTGGGGTGTGTACATAATGTGCAAACATTCTGATGCATCCTCTAGGTTTTTGATGAAGTTGTTAAACAGGACAAGTCCCAGGATAGATCCCTGCATTACTCCACTTCCGCAAGCCTCCAAGTTGAGTACAACCCACCATATTTTTAATCCATCCAGTTGACCAACCACCACAATTACATATCCCAACTTGGATGCAAGAATATTGGGAGGAGATATTGCCAAATGCCTTGCTAAGATCAAGGTAGATGAAAGCTACTGCCCTCCCCTCACCCACAAACTCATTGATTTTTTTTCACAGAAGACAAAGAGGGTGGTCAGGCATGATTTACCCTTGGTACCCTTCATTTACCCATGATAGCTGTTCCTAGTTACCTTCTTCTTTTTCCTATGTCCAGGAATTTGCTCTAAGAGAACTTTCTCCGTGATTTTTCAAGGAACCAAAGTGAGCCTGACCATCCTATAAGTTTCTGGATTGTTCTTTTGGCCTTTTTTCTAAAGATATGTGCAATGTTTGTCTTTCCTCAGTCATGAGAGGATCTGCCTGATCTCCATAACCTTTCCAAGCTGATAGCAGCCTTGTAAGGGCACCAGCCAATTGTCTCCAAGACCCTCGAATGCAGATCATGTGATCCCAAGGACTTGTGCAGATCAAGAGCTCTGAAGTACTGCATAACTGGTCATTATCTACTGCTGTTTGTTTTTCTCTTGACACCTTGCAATATACATGGAGNTGCCTCTTATCTTAGTCTTGCAGTACCTACATCATCTGCAGTAGACATCAAGGCAGAAATGTGAAAGAACAAGAAGGTACACAGTAGCTTTAGGTTCTTTAATACAATTGTAATTTGAAGGAAGATTTTCATGGCTCAAAATCACTCCAGTTAAAACATGCAATCTGTTGATTTGTCTGTTCAACCAACTCTTTAGTTTTTTTTTTTTTCCTGAGGGGAGAAAAGATTTAATTTTAGTTTGAATTTATTATACAGGCTCTCCAAATTTGAAACCAGCAATTTCCTGACCTTCTAGCTGCTCTGCCTGTGATCATGGGACACACACCTGCGGATCTTGTAGTCATAGTTCCTGTAACCTATTTTCTTCTCTTTTTAGTGACACACACAACAAACATTCCTACTCTTCTCCCTGGGAAAAATGAAGCAGCTTTACATCTGGAAGAATGGCCAAACTTCTATTGTTTTTTTCACTGTACGGGATAAGCGTTGAAAGAATAAAGAGCTTGAAGTTTATTCTTACCATTGTCATTAGATACTGTACTTCAGTGTTCTTGCAGAAATGGTCCCTGTTTGGAAATTTCTGTTACCATATCTGAGCTCCTCTCAGATTTTCACATGTTAATCCTCATAATAGCCCTTTCAGTTATGTTTGTTATCCTTATTTCACAAATAGTGAACTACAGTCAGTAATATGAACTGCTTGATTGAAGACTGGAGATGGATTTAGACACTTTGACTGCGGAAAGCTCACTAGCTTGCCTGCCTTTGGGAGCCACCTACTGCTCTTCACTTCGCAAAGATCCCCTATGGGGACCATGGACATTGCCACCTGCTCCCTTCACTGCCCACTGCATCTATCAGCAGTGTAAGTACAGACTGAGAGGTCCATCGACACAACCATCTCCCAAGGGGCTTCATCTCATGAGGGTTTTCTGAGCACATTGGAGACACTCAGAAAAGGATCAGGTTTGTTTACAGGGCAGCAGTTAAATATCCATTCAGTCAGGGCCACAGCTGGAGAAGAGGTGGACTGAAGACTATGACTCAGAAATGAGGGCAGCAGTGCAGCAGCAGGATGCCTAAGCTGAGTTTCACTTTTCTCTTCTTATATCAAACAGATTCCTTCTGGATGGATGACCTGTTTAGCCAAGTCAGCCCCTGTTGCTGCATTTTGTGCTTGAGTGCTTTGAATGAAGAAAAGAGGGCAGTGGTACTCGCTGGAACACTGGGGATCCCACAAATACCATTTGCATAGTCAGATACATTGATTTAGGGACGTAGCTAAGCTTGGAGGTGCAAGTTTAAACAGTCGGACACTGTGTACATGCTGTTTTAAATGTCACACGTCCAGCATCCCTGACTATCCTCTACCCTTCTTTGGGAAATAAGGAGAAAAGTTCCAATAATGAGAATTAAAGGGACCAAGGAAATACAGAGGGAAGGACAATACAGGGCGTGCAAATGTCTTGGTAAAATTAAGGAGATAATCTACACACGTGTGCATGAACCCACATGTACATGTAAAAATATAGTTCCATCATGAATATGTACCAACTTGCTATCTAGTTTTATTTGACATTATTTTGTTCATGCTACTAGAGCAACTGGACCACTATTATGACTGTGTGTCAGAGCTAAAAGGAGTTGACCAGCTAATTTTCTGTTTATTCTTAACTTGATGTTGAAAGAGATTGCTTCAGTCTTTTCTTATTCTGAGAACATAGAAGGTAGGCTATTTGAATCATGGATTTTCAAGCTTAGGAAAGAAAGTGACCTTATATTCAGAAACACTTTGTCACATCACCTTATTTGGAATTTTTTTCTTTGACTAGAATGGGGAACATAATAAGACAACAGCTTATGAAGACTGGTTTACTGCTATTTTGATGGCAATCAGATGAATTCTTAATTTTCTGCTTTAAATACCATATTAAATAACAGAAACACAACATCTTTTTTTAAAAAAATCTTTCTATTTATTCAAGAATCAGTCAGAGACTTAATGTTTTCTACTGCCGATCCTCTTCTTTATTTTTGTCTAGCTAGCCTCATTTTCACAGCTTTTATGTTCTCCACTTCTCTTGCCAGACTTTGAGAGTTGTGAGCTGTTGGTTTGAGATTTTTTGTTTTGTTTTGATACCCTTGACACTAAAAGTCAAGATTTCCAGACACTCCTTGCCCAGTGCCAAAGGGTTAAAGAAGAGAATTTGCTTGTTTGGTAGTTTTTTCCATGCTTTTATGGCTCTGCAAAATGCACATCCAAAGCAGTAAAAACAAAAGGCACCAACATGGACATTTACTATGATTTTTCCACCTTCGTCATTGTATGAGATTCGCCTCTACACCCATTTTACAGCGGGAGTAGCACGATGAATACTGCTTTTTAAAAGAAATCTTTCACTGGTCAGTCTAAGGATGATCATAGACATTTTGTATGATTCTTTTGTCCTGTTGCTAAGTGGTCTCTTCTTTAAAGATGGTATGACTGCTGGGTAGCAGAGAATTTTGCAGTGATCATCAATGTTTTTTTTTCTGAGCCTTTACGTTGTTTTTCATGGTGCGATAGCTTCACATCTGAATACTGTTCTTATTAGCTGGTATCCATGGGGTATTTGCGTATATGCCTATCTGATGCCCATACCATTCAATGGCCACATTGACAGCAGGTGCCCAGAGGTACCAGCTGCAGTATTGAGAAGATGAAAGAGGATGACAAATATACAGTGTATTGGCATGTTTATTTACAGTGTCACCTTCAATCAAAACTAACATTTATAACTCAGCTCCTTCATGGAGTTCTCTATCCCAGTGTAAATGTAGAAGAATAAACAGAAGATCATGGCAGCAACTGAGACAGATTATCTTCTTATCTTCAGCTTGAAAATTAAAATTACATAATGTGGTTAAACTTGCCTACTGCTGCATTTACAGAGAGAGGGAAAATCCAAATCAGAATGGACTGAGTATTAGATTTCAAAATGATGCAAAGTACCTTTTCTGTCAGAAGAAAAATAATGCTCAGTTGAACCAATATACTTTTTTCATTTTGTTCTCAGTCTGGTGTAGATTGCTGTTTCTGTACGGGGATATATATTTTATAGGCATTAAGGAGAAGGGAGCACATTTTATTAAGTTTTTGAAGCTGCCTGGCTATTGTTAAAGCCAACAGAAACAAGCATTTGGACTCTGCTTTTATTCCCCCTTTTTATCTGAAAAAGGAGCCTCTTTTTTTTTTTAATTCAGAATTTCATCCAGTTTGCTGACACTCTTCCAATTTCTCCAGTAAAGAAATAAAGTAATAATAACAGATGCCAGGAATAATTTGTCAGTGTGTCCAGCAGGTATGAATGCCATTTGTCACCAACAGGCAAGAGATCAGGGAAGTGGCTGTCTAGTAAGATGAAAAGAGCTAACAGAAGTAACTGGGTTTATCTCCCTAGCTAGAGCATACTGCCAACTAAACTAGTTGCTTGTGCATTTAGGTCGCCTTGTGCTAAGAATTCCTAAATGGAAATCCTCTGGAATGACATGTTTTAAGATTACATGCTGCTTTAAGACTTTGTCTTTGTATTACCCCACATACCTGGGATGACTGCAGTGCATCGCCATTCTGTCCCCAAGCAGGCAGGCAGCCCTGAGACATCACTGTCCTCTCTACGATGCACAGAACAAGTGTCTGGGCACTATTGAAAATAGTAACAAGCCTACAATTTTTGCTTTTAAGGAGCTGGGTGGGAGCAGAGATACATTAGCAGATGTTTCTTTGCATTCACATATTTTCCGTATGACAGATCCTCAGACAAGCAGCTGTCGGGTAAGAGTGGGAGAACAATGTTAGCAACTACATCATGGATTGGTTTCTTATCTTTTCAGCTCAGACCTGCTTGCATTTCAAGTGCCTCTGCTTTTAAAATTCAATATATCTTCTACAGTATTTTAAACGTGCATGTATGTAGTTCAAATGTGATCATTATTAAGCTGCATCAGAATTTATGTTCAACTCTCATACATAAGCTTCAGAAGAGGGGCTGCATTTTTCTCTTCTTACTCTTAATCCCGTTGGAACTGTGCATCTGAGTAAGGGGTGTAGAATTCGGCCTTGTCATAATGGTTTCTTCCAAAGAATGCCTTCTAAAAATAACTACAGTCTATGTTGTCTGAGTCTCCTGTGGCTCTAAATCAATGGAGATCAACAGCACTGACATGGACGGGATATGATGATTATTACGCCAGCCAAGAATCTGGCCCACCTATGTGTAAATCAAAGTCAATATTAGAACCTTAAATTATTGACATATTGGTCCTTATGATCTCAACTTAGTAATTACCTACCTGGGGTGAGAACAAATTATGTCTCCTCTGCTCTTAGAATTCCATTGAAGAAAATAACATGGTAGAAACAAAAGAGAATTTCTAGACTATTTATTCCTGTTGTTTGCAAAAAAACCTGAAGATTCAGATATAGCCTGGCTTAATGTATGTACAAATTACCTGTGGTAGTCACTTCTCATTCCTATGAGACCTCTCTGACATTGCTAAAATTAATGGCACATGGAAACCTTTTCAGTTTTCATTGCTTGTTGGGAAATTAGTCAGTGACTATTTAATGTCGTCTTACAATGGTTCCCTAGTAACATTAAGTTTAATCAGTGATGACTGGACTTGTTGAGTGAATTCTGCTTATCTTCTGCTCTTTTCTCACAGAGTACATTTCCCTGGTCCAGTAATACTGAGCAGGCACCAAGTGACACGTGCCAGCTGCCCAGCACACGTGGAAATACTCATAATCAAAAGTCAACCATACTGTACAGGGTATATACGTTGCTAGGACCTTTGCTAAACATTTTCATCACACTTCCTTTCAAAGTAGACTTGACCACACTGTGTCTTTCTTTCTTTCCGTATCCTTTAGTACTCTGCACTCTCACATTAGGAGTGACGCATGCTGTAAGCAACAATCCTGCAGAAATAGACTACAAAATGTTTGCACTGCATAGTAAATTGACTCTTAGCTTTAATATTAGAAATTACTGCAATGCAAAGCGCATTATAAAGAGTCCTTCACCAGGCTAACTGATGCTGTTCAAAAGTTGCTTAATTGATCATAGATGCAGCTGAGCTGTTGGTTAAGTAAAGATGATATGTTTAATGCAGTGGGTACTTAGCAGCACACTTCAATCACTGAGGTTTCCAAAGTTGTCATCTGCCAAGTATGTTTTACTGCGATGACTACAGGAAATACAATGTGATGAGGAAGTGATGAGTATTTAGGAGTACCTAGTGCTATTGAGATTTTAAAACTACCAGTTTTATACATTTTTATTTATGGAAGTAATGAATAAGCACCATTTATTAGGAGACATCACAGGTGGGAAAATGAACCTAATCTGGAATAAAGAATCAGTGTGATCATAGAATCATAGAATTACCAGGTTGGAAGAGACCCACTGGATCATCGAGTCCAACCATTCCAATCAAACATTTGATGATGATAAACATTTGGTGATGATAAAATTTTTATCTCTTTGCACTCTAACTTTCCTACCTGATAGCCTGTAATCATTCAGGTGGAAAGTGGCCACAAATAATTTTGATAGGTGACAGTTGGATAGTGACCAAGCATTTTAGGAATCGCTGAAGAGGTGCTTGGTTAATGCCAAGACATGTGGATGCCTCTGTGGATACCGAAATAATTTTTGGTCATAGGTACTATACATATAAGTTCAAATGAAGTAACTAAAAACCATTATTTAGGCACTAATATTGACACAAGGTGTTTGATTTTCTTGGCTCAATCCTGTGTTATCAAAAAGGAATTAAGATTTACATACTGGTAAAGAGACCATGCTAGATTTAATGAGGTAGTTTTAATTAATATCTATAAAATATTTCCTCCTGTCTAAGTCCCATTTTATAGTGCTGGTGCTATAAATTGGCTCTTAGTCCTTTACTGGGAAGATTGCACTTTGCAGATCATAACATACATTAAACAACAAAAATGGGGAGCACAAATAAAAAGACGAAAATACATTCATTTATTTCAGAGGTTTTATTTCATGGTGTTGCCTGGAGGAGACACAGTGGAGAAGAGAATGGTTTCGATTCTTTTTTTTTCTGGAATCTTATAATGAATAAGAAAATTGGAAAGGAGAAGTTTATACTTCCAGCTTTTACTGTTTTCTGCCTCAATTGATACTTGCATTGGGAACAGACTTTTGCCAAACTGAGAGCTTTTTAACTTCTTACCTGCCAGAAGACAGGTTATAGAATACATGTTTTAGCCCCTTAACCACTTTAATATATGAATCTCTCCTTTCTGCATCAGGAAAACCTTACATTTCCATCATTAAAATTATGCTGCAAATGAGACATATATTCCCTTGGCAAGAAATTGTCAAGCCACTGAAAAAGAAAACTTTTCAACCTGATGCTTTGCTCTGGTTCACTGTAAGGACTTCTTGCTGAATTAGAATTAGTTTTCTAATTAATTTGACAGTACCAAAAGGACATATCACAATAATTACTGTTCTTTCAGAAGAAAAAGAACTAGAGAAATGATATTAGTTTTGGCTTCAGATAGCTTGATTTTACAGTACATAACTTTGATTTCTTTAAAGACTGGCAGAAGGTCAATCTTTGCATACAAATGGTTTTCATGATGGAGATTAAACCCTGTAAAAGATTTATTATATAGGATTATAGGATTCCCTCCATGATGACAAATTTACTACCAGTGCAACTGATAGGAACTTTAAGTGGAAAAAGCTTTCCTTTTCCTTTGTGAACCCTGGCCAAGGTGTTAGGCTCGATGCTGCTGCCTTTACTAAAGGAAAACTCCTCTGGAAGAAGACATACTAGGACTAAGAGGCTTTAAATGTGTGAAGACTTTGCAGTTGCTTCCCGGTTTAACCTCTCATGTAAGACCGTGTTTCACTAACTGTGAGCAGAAAGTGACTTTATTAAAGTCTCTAGTGTCAAATGTCCTGGCTGGTGTGATTTACTTACTGTATGTGAACTTTAAATAGTTCAGTTTAATGTTTTGAAGCTTCTTCGTCATTGTCACTAAATAAAAACTGTGGTACTTACTAGTGAATACTTAAGTATTGACTTAATTTGTGCCATGGATACATGCACTTTCCTAAGCAGGACCAACTAAAGAGCAGTTCACTACCATCAACAAGTTTTACCTAGATGAAACACTCCCAGTTGGTGGCATATTCCCCTTCTATCGTAAACTCCAGTTCAAAGCAGAGTACTACTTGCTTTATATAATCAATCAGCATAAAGACCCTGACTCAAAGTGATTATTAACATGAAAAGAACAAAGAGTTCAGAAAAAGTGGCTTTCCTTCCATTCTTTTATCCTGTATTTTTCCTATCTGACAAATGAACATCTCAGTTGAAACCCTCAATTTGTTGCGATTCAGCCATCAAACTGCCCTGCAAGGTAGAACCCTCTGCAGGGGAACATATGTGGTCAAACACCTCCTTATCTGCACTCCAAGAGATTATTTCTCCTCTTCTTCAGAGCCATGTTTTCCCCCTGACAACCCCTTTCTCATCCACGGAATCAGTTCAATATTTGGCAGAGCTGAGAGGGGTGGAACACTGCATATAGAGGAAAAGGGTGGGAACAGTCGTAATTTCCTTGTTGGGGTATGGTGGTTTTCATTTAGTTCTGGTTATGTTTATAATAGGTTGTTAACAAACCTGTCATCTTATGTGACAGTAGGAAGTCTTAAAGCAGCAGTGCTACCTAAACACAAATGTGTTAGTGTAATGACATAGAAACAAATAAAAGAAGTGTTTGGAACAAGTCTCATAAGTTAAAGAGCTCACCCAGTCTTCTGAGTGGTCAACGCATTTTTTAAACAAAATAAATTAATGACAAGTTATTTAAGACAGGTTCTGAAATGTTTAAGACAGTCTGCAGCATAGTTCTACATAATCAGGCTAACCGAGCACCTTGGGTTTATTTATTTCTTGCCACCTGTCCTTGAGCATCAAGTTTGTACTTACCACTACAGCCTTGAGAGACACGTGGCCTCAACTGCCTTGCATTCATCACTGGAACTTCACACTGTATGAATCTGTTAAACAGGTTTAGGATCATTTAACTCCTTATTTTTAAACTCCTTTGAATCACAGAAAACAGTTCAAGTTGGAAGAGGCCTTAAAAGGTCATCTAGACCAATCCCTCTGCAGAAGAGCAGGGAGATCTTCAACTAGATCAGGCTGCCCAGAGACTCATACAAACTGACCCTGGATTTTTGCAGGAACAGGACTTCTGTTACCTCTGTGAGCAACCTGTGCCAGCGTTTCACCACCCTCATTGTAAAAAATTTCTTCCTTATATCTAGTCTAAATCTACTTTCTTTTTGTTTAAAAACATTACCCCTTGTCCTATCATCTTTCCCCCAACTATCTCTCTGAAGCGTTTCAGTTTATATTGGTAAAGCAGAATTAAATTTGTGCTTTTGCATGGTGTTATGTCGCGGTTGCTCACAACATAGAAGTTGTGAGCAAAAGGGCCTCTTTATTGATTTTATAAGACCTTTTATACTCTTTCTGGAACTGTGTGTTCATACATGATTGGTTTAGCAAAAGGCCAACAGTTCATAATTGGATGACACTTTCTCTGCTGTAACTTCATAATTGGATGATTCCACCTGCGTCTTGGCAGCTTCCTAATCTTGTTTACTCAGCTCTTCTCGGTGCCCTCCAGCTTCTCCAAGGATACACGGATATCTGTTCAAGGCCAATGTTAAGTTCACATTCTGACTCCCTGGGTCAACGGAGGTTTCCCACCTTGTAATTTTCAAATTAACCTTTCTTTGGGGATGCAGTGTGGCTAGTTGAAAGTATTGTTGAATAAATGAATGTTCCACCCATAAACACTTTTTTTTCAGTCAACCATGTCTTTGAGCAGAGAGAGAGACGAATTAAGTTTTTCTTGAAGGACAGAGACAGACACCATTAAAAGAGAACAAATATAAAGCCACATTTTAGGCTAACTACACTATTGACTGAGAAATTTTGTCTTCTGATGGATGAAAATCACACAGATTAAAGTAATTTTCTGTGGCCTAAAGGGNCTTAAAAGGTCATCTAGACCAATCCCTCTGCAGAAGAGCAGGGAGATCTTCAACTAGATCAGGCTGCCCAGAGACTCATACAAACTGACCCTGGATTTTTGCAGGAACAGGACTTCTGTTACCTCTGTGAGCAACCTGTGCCAGCGTTTCACCACCCTCATTGTAAAAAATTTCTTCCTTATATCTAGTCTAAATCTACTTTCTTTTTGTTTAAAAACATTACCCCTTGTCCTATCATCTTTCCCCCAACTATCTCTCTGAAGCGTTTCAGTTTATATTGGTAAAGCAGAATTAAATTTGTGCTTTTGCATGGTGTTATGTCGCGGTTGCTCACAACATAGAAGTTGTGAGCAAAAGGGCCTCTTTATTGATTTTATAAGACCTTTTATACTCTTTCTGGAACTGTGTGTTCATACATGATTGGTTTAGCAAAAGGCCAACAGTTCATAATTGGATGACACTTTCTCTGCTGTAACTTCATAATTGGATGATTCCACCTGCGTCTTGGCATCTTCCTAATCTTGTTTACTCAGCTCTTCTTGGTGCCCTCCAGCTTCTTCAAGGATACACGGATATCTGTTCAAGGCCAATGTTAAGTTCACATTCTGATTCCCCGGGTCAACGGAGGTTTCCCACAGTGTAATTTTCAAATTAACCTTTCTTTGGGGATGCAGTGTGGCTAGTTGAAAGTATTGTTGAATAAATGAATGTTCCACCCATAAACACTTTTTTTCAGTCAATCATGTCTTTGAGCAGAGAGAGAGACGATTTAAGTTTTTCTTGAAGGACAGAGACAGACACCATTAAAAGAGAACAAATATAAAGCCACATTTTAGGCTAACTACACTATTGACTGAGAAATTTTGTCTTCTGATGGATGTAAATCACACTCGCAGATTAAAGTAATTTTCTGTGGCCTAAAGGGAACATTCTGGATCCAGTCATTAAATGTTTGTTTAAGCATTTTCATATGTGGAAAAAAAAATTTGCTAAAAAAAATGTAAATTTTTATCAAGGTCTTTGAGAAACACATCTCATAACACGTCTGGGGTATGTTCCCTGCAGACAAGCAACGTAATGATGTGAAGTCCAAAAACGCGGAGATCAGCAGAAATTATTTTATTGTGTAAAACTTACAGAAATCTTCACTGGAAGCTTTTGTGAGCTTCAGATAGACAAATTTTTTTTTTGTTTGCATCCTATTTTTGCCATTGAAAGCATACATTGAAAACTTCCTACTCCATCGATTATGAATCAAACAATCCACTCTTCCAACATGCAAAGGATTATAATTTATGAAAACTTCTCAGCTGTCACCTACACTTGAACACTTTAAAAGCTACCACGGTAGCCTGGAACAAATTAGTAGAAAATTGCTGCTTACCAAGCCTTAAAAATATTTCAGTTAATAGTTGCATTAATATACAAAGGTTTGTGATAGACGAGGAGAGGTTATCTTTTTATATGCTGCCTTCTGAAATGAAATAACTTAGAAATTTCTGCAAACTGAACACACTGTCTTACAAACACTGTTTTAAAAATGACAACTTTTTTCAAAAACATGATACTTCCTGATCTTGTAGAAGGAAATGAAAGAACACTTGAATTTCATTTGATTTAGAACAAAACCCCCAAATGACTAGACATAAGGAAGAATTTATACTAGACATAAGGAAGAGTTTCTTTACCATGAGGGTGGTGAGGCACTGGAACAGGTTGCCCAGGGAAGTTGTGGATGCCCCCTCCCTGGGAATGCTCAAGGCCAGTCTGGATGGAGCCTTAGGCAGCCTGGTCTAGTGAGACATGTCCCTGCCCATGGCAAGGGTGTTAGAACTGGATGATCTTTAAGGTCCCTTCCAACCCAAATTATTCTATGATTCTATGATTCCATGTTTCTGTGTTTCTGTGACTTTCCCATTAATAACAATAACTAAAAATACTATCATTTTCTTAGGACATCCTATTCATCTCCTGTTAAGAATTAATTAATAGCTTTGTGAGACACATGGCTTACTTCCAGAAAGGAAAACAATCCCAGTCTCTCTCCAGACTTCTTTTTTTCTTTTTAGCACATTGAGTAGCAATTTACAATCATCAAGAGAAAACCTACATTGCACATACATGATGCATCTCTTGCAGCTGAATACATTTTAATGTTCTTTTATTCTTCAGAGATCGTTTTGCTGGGACTTTGGAGTATGTAAAAATAGTACTGTTTTAGTAACACTACACATGAAAAAGACCAGTGTCTCAAATCTACACTTTTCCATGTACATGCACTGCTGCACGCAGTCCTGTTGTTCCAATAAAAGATATTTTCTCTTTAAGTTCTCTCAAGCTACTTTGCAGATTTGCCAAAGGCTCCTAAAAGGGTCCGGTCAGCTGCATTTAGCCATTTTGCTGTGTTCTCTGTGCGTTCATAAACTTGTTCATGTGCTCATTTGTGACTGATGCTGTCTTGTGTGAGTTTTCTCTCCCTCTTTACAGTGATTGTGCACTTTGGCATTAGTTAAGGAGTAGTGTTCTCCCTCTTTTTCTTGCAAATTGTTGATGGGGGAATATCAAATGCTCTGCTGCAGACCTCATGCTCGTTCGCATGTGAAATAGCTCCAAAAGTAAAAAAGATATAGAATAAGTACTTGTAAGAGCTGAATCAACCCAAAGTGTCTACAGCAGTCATATAGCTCATACATTATACAGATAAAAATGCCTTGTATTTCAGAAGACATTAGGGAAAATTTGTACTTGAAAGGGTTCCAAACTATACTCATTTCTTTAAAATATCAGAATTTTTCTGTCTAATTGGATTAAGATCAACTTTATTAAAAGATGCCCGAATCAGTTAAGTCTTCTGCGATACAAAGTGAGCTAAAACACAAACACCAATGATAATAGTCATGGTTTCTATTAACAGATCACATCTGTAGTTAACTTGAAACAGATGCTTTTCAATACAAGCCATTGTTTTTAACTCAAATGTGACAATATGTTTTGATGTTTTCTCCTTAATTGTAAAATCATGTAATGAAGCCCCTTTAGTATGTGTGTGGTAAATTGCCAAAGCCTCTGTTTTTTTCCAAAACTCTCTGGTAAAATTTCTCATGGTGCCTTAGTTACAATTTTACGTGACAATCATATGATTATCCTTTCAGACCAGAGAAGGCCCATTTGGGGAGTTCTGGAGAGGTCTCAGCAGGACTGGAAACACAAGTATGCACCTTTTAGGTTTCCATAAGGCTGGGCAAGACTAGTCTTTCCTGAGCTCAAGGGCTCCTGGTGGGGCTTCTGAAGAAAGTCCACTGTGATATATGTATCTGTTTTCTAATGCACAGTATGGAAGTATTTACTGATAATGTATTAGATCACTGGAAATCAAGTGATAAGCATAAATATAATGAACTGAAGTGACTTCTGAACCTGGTGACTGGACAGGTGATTTTCACAGAAATCAGAAAGCTGAGATTACAAATAACACATCATCACCCAACAAAAAGTGTTTGTGACTAGGAAAACATGCCTATGACTGCTTATGAATTCTAGGCCAGTTTGTGGTGTTTGGTAGCAACAGTGAAGACATAAAGCTAAAAATAGAAAATTGCAAGTAACTTTAAGTCTTCTGACAACAGATATAACAATAATAAATACTACTACTAAAGGTGACTCTTCAACTTCTTCAGTAGAAATATGAAGTGTATGTGGCTATGGCAGAGAGAATGAAGAAACAAAAAGGTCTGAAAGACTGTCCAAAGGTCTAAATCCTTGTCAGCTTTCAGATATTTAGTGGCTGAAGTAAAAAACAACGACATGCACAAAATAAACCTGTTGAGTTTAGTCTTAAAGAAGAGTGGGTTAGTTAAGCATTGAGGAAAATGGACAGGATTTTCGTGATTCAGGAGCTCAGCTGGCAGCTTTGGGCAACACACAAGTAGAGAAGCCCTCTGCATTATGGAGAATTGTGCTATGAGGTTGCGCTGATTAGTGTGAGATCAACTAGGAAGCTGAGTACAGGATGGATGAAGGATTGTTGTGGAGCTCCTGTGTAGCTTGCAAAGTAAAAGGGATGTGATTAGGCAAATTATAATTATACTGGTAAGGATGCTACTATCCAGGTCAGACTATTCAAATCATTGCTTCCAATATTGCTGAAGGAAAATAAAGTTAGATATTAATTTACAGTGACAATATTATGCCTTGAGTTATAGGAAGGTCACCTTTAAGCACCCACCTCTATACTGCTTTCCAACAAGCAAGCACATGTTTGTATGTGCACAGAAGTGCAAGATGTGGCTTTTTGTATTTGCTACTGTTGTTGGTTGGGTATTTGTTACTGAGGGCAGGATATGGACAGCGCCTTCAAACAAGAGAGATACATTTCTCTATTCATGTTAGAAGACCTCACATTTCTATAGAAGTAGTCTATAGGAATACCTATGACATATGGCCTATATGTGAGTAATATAGTGGTTAAAAAGTCTCAGCACTCATTTGGGATGCATAACACTTGCTTCCACTTGCAGTGTGGATCACTGCTTTACTGGGTCGTATCATTGTTTTGTTCTGACTTCAGACTGAGTATTTCAAGAAGGAAAACATAGAATTGGGGCTTGATTGTTTCAGATCAGGGTTTTTTTTGAATGGGATTGAACCTCTCCTAATTTATTATAAACACAGGAATGTGTTGTCAGCACAGAGGTCTGTTTAGCTCAGGCTCTTCTCTTCAACAAGGTCTGCACAAGTGTGTATGCAGCCTCTGTTTCCAGCTCAGGAAGATTTCTAAACTGGATATGGTTATGTATTTACTAACTCTTGATGTGTTATTTTTTTCATGTGCTTGTCTGTTCCCTTCAACTTATGCAAACTACTAGAAACTCCCAAATCATTGAGGGGCTACTGTGCTCTCTGTGAAGAACATGCCCTTTTTTAATTTTCCATTTTCAGCATGGTTTCTACTAGCTCATTTGGAGACTACTGGATTTTGTATTAAAGAAGAAAATAAATCTCCATCCTTATCCTCCTCATGCCACTAACATTTTTATAAACTCTGAATACATTCCTGCTAAATCACCTTGCCTGTAGATTGAGGTTCCTGGTCCTCTCATCCATTCTTTGTACCTTTTACAACTTTGTAATTAATTTTGTCCTTCTCTCAATATCTGTATTTTACTTACAGCCATAGTGGGACAAGGGAATAAAGGCTGCACTCAGCATCTAGGATTTGGGCAGACAATGGAACATCTACAGCAGCATAACCATGTTCTTTATTTTGGTTTCTCTCTCCTAAAACTTTGGGGTTTTTTGAGCTGCTAGTGAGAACTGATCTGATGTTTGCATGCACAATCTATAATAAACCTGACGCCCTTCTTTTTCATTGTAACGATTTTTTTTAGATACTCATGACTTTATATTGTCCGCAATGAATCTCAGCTGCAATTTGTTGGTTTTTGATTTTTAGTTAGAATTTTTAGATTTTTTTTCCCATGATTACCCACAGCCTGGCTTTGTCCTAAATTGTCCTGAACAACTTAGTAAACTAAATGAGCTTTCTTCTGATAAATTTACTGCTTAAATACCTCTGAATCATCTTAGTTCTAGGGCTTTTCTTTCTCATTTTTTTTTACTGTCGATGTTGCTTCTTCTGAAATGTGCATGAGATAGTTAGGCTTGAGGTGCTCAACCAGTAGCAGAAAGGTTAATACGGTAAAAGAACTCTTGGATATTTTTAGAATATAATCTGTTCTGTGAATTTAAAATGCTTGATTCTTATTTCCTTCAGGTTATCTTTTACTGCAGCCACTATATGCTAGTATAAATACTTGGAAAAGAATGCTAGGGGAATTTTTTCTTGTATGCTTTTTGTTGTATTTTTAATAGCTACTTTTACTGTTTTCAGTATCACCATTTAAACTTGAGTGCATATTTATATGAGCTTGTATCATTCTGCTCCCAGAACTATTCTTTTTTTTTTTCAAATTCACTAGATTTTTATTTACAAACCTGCTAATGACAGCTGAGAATCAGCTTTGTCAAAGCACCACATGAAAACACCTAGACTACTACTCCATAAGTTATTGCTCAGATGACTCTTCCACCAAATTAATGCTGGGTTTCTGCCTGGGTGAGAATTAGGAGCAGCTGAAAGTGGCCCCATAGTTTTGGTTTTTTTTTCCCCCAGTGGATTGATTCCATTAGAGATGAGAACAAGAATCTAAAATGCACAGAAGGATGAATTTCTGCAGTCAGGTGGGCAGAAGGTATTGAAGAGGAGTTTGGACCTATCAGAGGGACTGCTGAGCAGGTGAGAGCAGCTCAGAGCAGGTGCAGCTGGCAGGTGGGACAGAGGGATCTTGTGCCAATATTATCTCTGGTGGCATGCTGAGATTGGCTGTGAGCAGCAGTTTTTTGGGGAAGCCTATGGAAGTGTTCCTTCACTGCTCATGTGAAATGAGAAGCCTGGATACTCTCTACTCTTATTTAAAGTAAAATTGTACTCCCATCCTATGAACCCGCCTTGTCACAGCAATCCTTAACCCTTTGCAGAGCTTATACATCACAGACACCCGTTTTACATAGGAACAGATAAGGCTTTCTCTGACTGGCAGCTGTGCAACCCTGGAGGCCAAATAGGGCCATTCCTCCTCCAGAGATCATTACCACTGATGTATGTTTGGTGGAGCAGCAGAGAAATGGCTGTGCTCTCCTGCACGCTTGCCATCAGGCTCCCAGTGACTACTCGGGCTATGCGTAAAAGAAACAGAGACTTCAGCCCCGTCTCACAGCTACATTGTCTTTGGACCGTCAGTCAAATGTATTCAAGGAATGAGTCTGAATTCACTTCTAGACTGGGTTCAGGCTGTGGAATGCATCCCCTTGGTCCCTGCCATACCCCTCGGTCTTGGAGTGAGCAGGGACCTGCCACGGATCTCCACACTGATGGCAGTGAGGAGACAAGGCATTAGAGTCCCAGCTGCATGGCTGTATGGAAAAAAGTGGGCTTTTCTCTCCCCACAGCAAGTGGTGGTGTTTACTCTGCTGTATTTTGGCCCTGGGATGCAGAAGGGCTTAGCTCTGATTTCATCTGTGCCACTGATTTGACTGGCAAATCCAAAGCAGATGCTCAATCCCAGCTGTCTTCTCACTTAGCACAAACCCATCCTAGGCCTTCCATTAAAGATTATTTAGTGAATTGTCAAATTAATATTTGTAAAGCATTCTGAAGAAGGGAAGCGGACCTGCCAAGTGCCAAGCTTCTGCTGTTCTTGGCCTTTTTCCATATATACCACAGTGTTTGCTACTCTGATATTTCTCTTCAGCACCAGGGTGCTCCCCTGTAAAACACAGGTAGGTTTGGGGGTTTCTGTTCCTGAATTTGCCATCAGTACCTTGTGCTAATGACACTTAACTGCTCTGTGCTTTATTTTGTAATGTGTACAGTGATTATAAGAACATCTAGCCAGCTAACAGGAATTGTGAAATGGGGGACCTAATGAGTATTGCTGCATGTTTTCATGGGTTTACATGAAAGACAAAAAATATACGCTGTTATCAAAATTTTACTGCTGTTATTGTTTAACTTGATATTTAACGTTCAGCACAATGGAGAAATATCACAATACAATACAGAACCACTCTAACAAAGAAAAGCCTTCCTCGGTTAGTTTGGGCTCACATACCAGATACTCAGCATACAGTGTACTTGATGTGTCTGGCAGAGGAAAAAAGAGAAACAGAGGGAAAATGTGGATGCTACAATCCTGTTTTCACTAGGCCCTGGCCAATAAATTATGTCTAGACTTTGTCCCTCAACCGCTATGCAGAAGGTCTGGGCTGAACTACCTATAATAAATTAATTGTGGTGAGAAAAAAAGTCACAGTGGGAAAAGAAGCAGGGTCTTCACTTCAGCTTCCCATATAACTACTCTGCCAATAAACAGCTTTACTACTGTAGCTCAGCCAACAGGCACTTTTTTGAAAACTTGTACTGAAGCCCAGACTTTCCTACAATATCACAGTTCACTGACTTGCCAAATAGTTTCTGGGTAGATAGCACATCTGTATCTGGACTTATCACAGTATTTTCTTATACAGCTAGACTTCATCTGAAATATTTTATATAAAACCCTCTGTAAACTCTTCTTGTTTCGAGTTTTGAAATCTAAAGAATGATGAAATACTTAATTATCCATGTGCCCTGCCCAGGCTTTTTCATTACTTTCCTATAGCTGCCTGTGTGCTGAAGGAAAAAAAAAATATTCTGAAAACAGGACTGTAGATGGCAGGGGGTGTAGGGGGGGTGCGCGGGGTGGTTGCTTTCAGAAATGCTAGCCCCAGTTTTCTGTTAAGGTGCTGTAATCCCATGTCTCATGCCAAGGGGGCATGAAAGATGTGACACACGTCAGCTGAGCTGCAAGTGGCCTGGGCAGGAGCCAGCTCCATTCCAGCCCATGCATAGCATAGAAAATGATGAATAAAAAGGCCCATGATTTTTAGAAACTGGCAATTTGCACCTGTCATATGTATGTCCACATTTTTGTGGCCATAAAATGAGTTATAGACGTGAAACTCAGCATGTGGCTCTTCTGCTCTCTGATTTATGCTCGTGCTGAGGTAGTCAGAAATGCAAAGACACTCACGCTTCAGCAGTGAAGTGCAGACACAGATTTTCTGACTAGAACTTGTTCTTTCACAAGTGTATCCCACTGCACGACTTTATTTCAGTAAGATGAGAGAGTGTGAGTCGAGAAGCAGGAGAAAATAAAGTGTATAGTAGCTACTTTATAACCCACCAACATTCATGCAACTCTCTGTATTTACAATGAAATGGTGTTCATTCTTACCTTAAATACAGCATTCCTACATCTGTGGATCCAACTTGTCACTGTGGAAGGTAGGATGGTGGAGCAGAATGCCAGCCTGCATCAGGACTTTGTGACCCAGAACTTATTTAACCTCTGCCACTGCCCTTACTTAATTGTTTAGTAGTAGATATAAATGTATAAGCCAAGAGGAATTTAAATGAATCAGTGGATTTTCTGCGTGTTTAACTTACCTAGAGCCCCACAGTCCCCACCACCCTTGTTAAGCTAGCAGGCTGGCCCCTGAGACATGCCAAAGAATTTCTGCTCTTTCGCTGTTTCTCCCGAGGAACAGTTTACTGTCTCTGGAGACATTCACATAAAACGTTACCAGCATCCTTTGTTCTTCTGTCCTTGGATGGCTGTGGGGCTTTGATTGTTGTCAGATAGAGTCAGAGGTGGAACCAGCATCAAAGCTATCAGTTCTGGCTAAGACTCTTAAAGATTTTTAAATATTAGGGTTTTTTTTCCAGAGTGAGGCTTGGTGAGTTAGGCCAATGTAGTCATACAGAAAACATCTTGGTAAACAGGCCAGCATGCAACATGAATAAATTATTGCATGGCAGGTCCAAGTCTATTATGGATACTCTTTGAAAAATGTGTTAGAGTAGTCTATAAGACATTAAACTTGCCTATTTACTCATTCATAGACTAGGGAATAACAAAGTTAAGGCATGATGATTAAATGTAAAACCTTTAGTGTGTCATTTGAAGTATCATGTATTCAATAGGTCTTTAATTACCCATTAGCATATTGTTTCTCAAAGAATACCTTCCAACTTTCCCTGTTACCACAATTGTTCCCATGTGCAGAATTTCGTAGAGCTTTTCAACATAGCATCTTTATTTTTTCTTCTGAATAGATAATTAATGTGATTGGTTTTCCTTTTCTTCAGAGACATGAATATTCACACCCCTTCAACATTCTCATAGCTGTACCTTAAAGCTATTTCTTGGAGTAAATCACATATATATATATCTATAAGCAATGTGTAAAATAGGATTTTTTTTTCTGTCTAAGACTTCATCTTGTTTTCATAGCACAAGTGAATTTAAAGTGAATGACTTGGATTTATATTCTCAGGAATCAAATTGTCTTGGAAAGTCAAGGAGACTTGCACTGCTAATTTTCTAGATCTACTGAAAATCCGTGTGTATACATTATATATTTTTAAATTACGGTTTTGGTTTTATGAAATACATTATCAGTATTTTAATATTTTAATATCAGTGGTGATGGAAGTGACTCAAAAACATTTCAGGAGTAAAAATCATAGATGGAACAGACTCCTGTACTATAGAAATGTATAAGCCAGCAGTAGCCTGGATAATATTGCAAGATATGAATGTGCTTGCACCAACATTAAACATAGCTGATTTTGGTTTGATACGGCTTCTTTACAACCAGTGTTCGCTCCAAAGTGTTTGAGGATGACAGTGTCTGTTGGATCATGGAGTAACTGAAGGCCTAAGAGAAAAGCCTCTAAGCTGTCAGTCTCTGTATGGGATGGTTGGAGCACAAATGGATATGGAAAATTGATGTGATCAGAGGTGTCTTGAGCAGCTTTCCAAGTGCAGCAACCAAAAGTGCACAGTAAGGAAGGATTTTTTGAGAGCCACTATAATCTCTTGTAGACCTAGGCTATCCCACCACTGCCCTTTATTCTGGCTTTGCAACATCCCCTTCATGGGTTTGCTACAGGTTCACCAGTTTGGGTGGTGAACAAGATACACCGGGAAGAGTAAGAACGGGAAGGATAAGATAAAACATTCTGGGAGGAACAGAAGAAAAGGCTGCTAGGAGAAGAGAACTTGACAGAAAACCTGTGGACACAGCTGGGTACTGGATAAATTGTTAGAGGATCAGAGAATTAGATTTGTGTTTGGTGAAGGCTTGCAGGATTTCACAACTGGCATATATAGTGCCTCCCTCGTGATTTTGGATGTACTGTAACCTACTGGGTATAATGAATGAAGCATGGTATGATGTGGGAACGGTGAAGCCCTAGGGAATTCCTTAAGTACTCTCATGCTTGGTCTGAAAGGCTTGGAAAAGTGGAAAAGTCATTTACACTGAAATGTTCAAATTGAATATTCCAAAATTTTCATACTGACTTTACTGCTTGTTTTTATTTCCCTTCCCTCTACCCCAAAATTGTGCTATTTTGTCTTCTCAGTGAAATCTGGGTCAGAATTGTGTGTGACATACTGACCTCTCCATGTGAACAGAACTTCCTTGGTTTGCTTTTTAATCAGAACTTCTCAAAGAGGAGAATAAAGAGAATCCCTTGGGGTGATCTGTTTATCAGTGTGTCCACAGGTACAATTAGAGTCCTGAGAATGGAGCTGTGCGCATAGCAAAGCATCTGAAATAAACCAGTGCAAGTTAAGAAGTCTTGGCCACCCATCTTTTCTATGCTGGAATGAATCTTGTGTACGTTTCCACTAGATCATGCTTTGATTGTCAGAATCGATTAAATATTCTATGCTTTCAACTCTGAGGAGATGTTTTTAATAATTTTTTAATATTTTATCTGAGCACTGTGAATGCTGACTCTCATCAGTAATGAAACTTGCCCAGTGATTTTTGGATTTGACTGAAAGCATAGAAATTTGCCTTTTTTTCAGTTACTTGTTTCTTGTGTACCAAATAGATGACTGGTTAATGGCAGAAGGGCATGAGAAATAAAGCAAGCCCCCCAAATTATACAGCTAGTCAGGTCACAAAATTTAAATAGATGTAATACTTTATGTTTAAGTCCCCGTGAAGGCTTTGACCTTTGTTTACCCATTTCATTACATCTGAGTTATGATTTTAATCAACTTCTCACGAAACTAGTCAGTGGGCTTTACGTACAACTGCCTGTCATTAAAGAACTGTGCAGATTATTTGAAAGTGTGTGGGTGGCTGGGTGTGGTATATGTATCACATGCAAGTGTCTCCTTTCTTGGGTGTCTGCAGGCATCTGCAAATGAAGAGGGCACTTTGGGGATAAAGTTACTTATTTCGACCTTCCAAAATCCATGGTTGTTCCCCTCCTCCATGGCTGGTTCAATCCAGTCTCTTCCCATCTTGTCTATGTACTCTCAGAGTCTTCCTTCAGCTCATGTTGTCTCCCAGCACAGGTCCAGCAACATCATATTAAAACTTTTAGGCAAATGCCAACCCTTCCCAAGTATTTATTACAATTTTTTTTTTTTTAAATTTACTTGTTCTAAAGCCTTCTGTTAATTTCAGCTCTATCTGAAGTACAGAAATTTTCTAGCAGGAGTGACTTTTCTTACAGTGATTCTGCGAGTTACCGTTTTAGGGTGTTACTTTGCTGTCCTATTACACATCCACTCTGCAACCCCCAGCTACTGGACTGGTTGACACACTAACAGCTACTCACTGTGGATGTAACTGCTTAACTTTGGGACAGTGATCATTCCAAGTCAGTTCAGATTTGTAACAACTAGTTAGGTTAAAGCAGGGAACTGTTATCCTCAAATGACCCATGACAAGTTAAAGTCTCTCAGCAGGGAGATAAGAAATAGCAAAATAATAGACACAGCAGATGTTTTTCTGATTTGGGTACTATACTCAACTTTGAAATGGAAATAAAGATGAGTTTAGAAAAGCAAAACCTGCATTTTATTTAGACTATCACGTTAAAAAAGGCTGAGGATTCTGAGCACATTTGGAAAGGAATGAAAGGACTTTTTAACAGAGCTGGAACAACACATTTTAATGAATTAAAGATTTGGGTTAAATTGTAACAGACATAACAAATAGTTAAGGCATTAAATAATCATCACTGGGCCTGTTAACAGATACAGAAACCTTCTGACCCTAAAGAAAACAAGTTAATCTAATTTGTTGTGTTGTTTGTTTTTTAAAAAATCAGTAATCAGCTTTTCCTCTTTTGAAACTATTTTCATTTTATTTTGAAGCATTTTAATGATGTACTGAGAACCATTAATTACCCTTTGAAGAAACAGGTGGATGAAATCTCACTCTTGCAGCTCAAATCTGCAGTCATTTTCTTTCATGATTCCTTCAGCATGTCTCAGTGCTTTCTGAATCTCTGAACAGTTTGAAAGATTTCATGTACCAGAAAGGTGGTGGTTTCTTGGATTTAACTAATACATTTTCAGCTGCTTTAATGCCACTAGCTAACATTTCCAAATGTTAGGTGTGTGGACAGATCAATGGCTTTATTAATTTAAACATATTACTTCCCTCACCCTGCGCTATTTCAAATCTGGCTTTTGTTTAAAGCACTCCATAACCTCAGCCTTATTCTAGGTTAAATGTGATATTAATCAAGCTGTGGATAAAGGCCACATATATGACTGAAGCTGTGTTTATTAGCTTTAGTGAAGCCTTTGATTTGGTCACACATTCTTTGCTCTTAACAAAGCCTCAGAATAATACAATATGGGTTTTATGTCAATCCCTAAATTGGTTATCATCATATCTAAGCAATAATGCAAAACAAACTATGCTTACTATAGTGGCATATGATCTGATTTTAAACTCTGTGGTGCAGGTGTTCTCCATGGTAGGCTGCTTCTATTGCTCTGCTTGTTTTCTTTGGAAATGTCATATTCAATATGTGTAGGCAACTAGAATACCTGCTTTTGTAAGGAACTTTCTTTTACAAACAAATCCCTCCTTTAATCATAAAGTAGACTTTATTGGTACTTTTCAGCTTATGTGGGTTGTGTTCTGAGGAAATGAAAACTGAAGATGTACAAATAGTTAATTGAGGGCTGTATGTACATGGTGATACGAAGAGATGTTTTGAGGCTGTGTGCGGTTAGAGGCAACCTGATGGCTACCAGGATTTCTGTATGCAGGTCTGAATGTCCTGCAGAAGACATTACTGGTTTGTATTACCCTGCTTTTCATTGTGCTGGGTGTAATGCCCAAACAGGATTACACGCTGTAAACCCACTCTGTATTCCTTGAAGACAAAACTATACTTCCATTAATCATTGTGAAGAGAGGGACCACAGTCGCCACCACTCTGTAGAAAGCAAAAACACTTGTAACCTAAGAAAATCCTGATTGTAAATATGTGCTCTAGTGTTGGAAATATAGGGAGCAGAAGGAATTAATGTGATACGCTCTTTCAGTACAGAAATATAGCAACAGACTATTGTGCATATTTATACGCTAACATTGTAACAGATGTATTAAAAAACATTATTATATCTGTGAAGAATGTGGACACTAGAGCTCGAAGCAGGGTTGCGCCTCCCACAGAGACAGTGGGTAGAAAGGTTAGCCTTCATCCCTGTCATGGAGAAATACTAGTATGCCTGTAGGGCAAGTTTCAGGACTTTGTTTTGACTTGGTCTCTATGTTTGCTTTCTACTTACACGGGCAATAATTTCCTAAAATGCAATGAGACCCAAAGGTTAACATAATTTTCCCTTTGAATAATAAAACCTTGCAATGTATAGCCACTTATGTGGTCTCTGAGGCAGTGACTCAGTCCATTACAATGAGCATAACTGATTAAGAATATAGTATTCTAAATTGCTGATATATTTTTTTCATTTTGCCTTCTCTTGCCAAGACCCAATGGCTGTGTGCTACAGGGATAAAAAAAAATCCAGTTATACACACAGTGTGGTTTTTAATGGGAGGAGAGTTAAGATCTAACTGAGTTATGAGACAGTTATTGACACATGGACACTTCATGCTTCAGCAATAGCTGGTGCACAAAATGACTTTGTGGTAAATGAAAAGATGATTTCCTCTGTTAGAATTCTTCCACTAAATGTAATGGACTGGTTTATACTGGAGGCTGGGAATAGTGGACTGTCATGGTTTTGCCTAATGCTGTTACGTAGAAATCCTCCGTCCCCAACACCAGGGAAAGGGACGTGAAACAAAGAGACTCATGAGTGGGAAACAAACTGAAACAACTTTAAAGAAATAACAATTATGATGATAATCATAACAACAATCACAATAATATTAATAACTACAACAACATCATCATCACCAACAACAGTAATAGTAATAATAAAAAATATGAAATCATCCTGACCCTGAGTATTATATCATCACTGATGCTGCAAAGCAGGTGTGGGAAAAAGAACCCAGGATCATCAGCAGGAAAATGGGAGATTGACTCGAACTGGATTCTGGAATGCACAGATCTGACATCAGAGGCAAAAAACCAGAGGAGGACCATATTGGACACTAGTCATCAAAGAAGAGGGCATGACCCTTGTGATCTCTCAGTTTTATACTGAACATGGTGTATACAGAATGGAATACTCTGTTGGTCAGTTTTGGCGTCCTGTCCACTCTTCCTTGCAGGTGCAGCTGTTTTTCATGCACTTCAGTTATGGCATTCCATCAAGAGGATAACCTTGGTCTTTGTAGGAGTGCCCCATGGTACCTCTTCTGGAGAGGATCATTGGCTGAAAAACGTGCAGTTGACATTCAGAAAACGACGTTACTTAGATGAGGCTAAGCTGAAAATTTAGAAGACTGGTTCTACTTTAGCTCATATCAGAACATGGACCTATATATTTTCAGGTTTTTTTAGAATGGGTCCTTTGTGGGGTTTCTGAATTTTGTTTTCCTATTACTGTTCTACTTTCACAATTAACTAAATCATATGACAATTCTTTGTAATGTTATTGTTTCCATTGATGCCTGCTACTGTTGTCCCGATCCCTTTGAGAAATTACACCTGCTTTTATACCCTCTGTGTGGTTTTGAGTAACAGACATGCACTTTTTAACCTTCAATCAAACTTTTTTTTTTTAAAGCAAGTGAGGGAATTTTTCAACTACACCAGTTTCCAAATGTTTTCTGGAAGAAAGTCTGCATTAGTGTTCAGCACAGTTAATCTCTGCAAAATGTAATAGCTTCCATGCAGCCACCCTTTTTGGTGGAACTCCAGAAATACCTAGGAAAAAAAAAAAGTCAAATTAGGAGTTCTCACAGTATTGCAGTTGTGAGATTCCAAAGAGTATTCAGGCCAGGTAGTACAAGGCTCTGCATCCAAGTGAAAGCTGAAGATATTTGGGGATGTTACAATCTGAATTTCCATTGTGATTTTATCTGCTCTGAAGAGTTCTATCATTCTATCTAATAGAATCTATCATTCTATCTAATAGTTCTATCATCTATCTATTTTTTTTCATCATCTATTCAGACAATTTTTTATCTTGTAGGACTCTAACACTGTTTGGCAACTTTTCTGGTACTACCTGATTTTTCATACATCAGAATAAAGTGAATCAAGTTATGACCTATGGAGCCAGGTATAGTTTCCTGGAACACATAACCTGGTCTAGAGCCTGCTCCAGTGTTTCCCTGGAACCTCCCTGAAGTCAGTTTTGGGTTACCCCTATCACTCTGATGAAATCAAAACTACGTGTCTGACTACTGTATTTCTGAGTGTCCTGTGGGACATTGCGCGTCACACAGTATAGCTCAAAATTGAGAAGTGGGCAAGGAAAAACACATATGGGAAACCAGGCTTCCATCTCGATTCTTAAGCAAGTCATAAGAATCCCCAGGGGAAAAGTGGCCAAAGCAATTTCTGTGAATAGCTCAGGCAATGTCAGCCAGACCCCAGATGCAAATTTTCTATGATGACCCTCCGTGTCTATCAATGTATGAGCAGTCAATATGGCACTGCAGGGAGGCTATAGATGTGTGTGCATGTGTATATCATCGGAGATGAGTTTGAGCAGATGGTCCTGGTGTTTGAGAATGGAGGTTATACGATGGATGGTCTTTCCCTGCCACTTAAAAATGGTCCAGAGGACTGGAGACCTTCACTCTACAGGTATTTTCACAACACAATTCTGCATTACTGCATGATACTTGAAAGAGTTAAAAACCCAAACAACTTCATATGTCAGAGATGGCCGTAGGTATTTTTTGGTGATAATATATAAAATACAATGTCTTGGCAGTGTTAATTGCTTTTTAAAGGTGAAAATCTTGGGAGACAAAAAAGTGAAACTGAGCAAACTATGATTTTCAGCTCCTAATCAGAAACTGAAGTTTAAATACATGTATCTTCATATTAAAAGGAAAGATAAAAGCAATACTGGAGAATGTCTGGTCATCCTAAATAACAGATAATCAATATCAGTGCCAGTAAGCAAAGAAGAAATAACATTGCTTATTTTTGCTGTAGGGTAATTATGCCTTTGTCAGCTGCTGCACTTTTCAGAGGTATTTTCAAAATGTGTGAAGCTGAGTACCATAGATTTGCATGGTTTGTACCTGTGCTCTTTTCTTGTCTACCTCTTCAGAAGGCTTGATTCTACTGATTAGAGGCAGCTGCTTCACATGAATCGATGCAAATTAAGGTGAATTATTTGTCTACCACTGACCCTGTTTGGCCCATGCATGGTGGGGAAGATAGCTTACTGGATGTTTTTGAGCTGGTTTGCATTCCTACATTCTAAATATATTTGTCATGGCCTTCCTTCCAGGTCCTTATATTTCACAGCACACACAATAAATATCATTTACGGGTCATTTATGCCAACATAAACTGAGGAGTAAGCAGAAGCAATATCTCACTTCAGAATACATTTGTCTCAGGTCCTTGGTCGATCACTCATTTTCCTCTTAGGCAGTGACTTCAGGAGAAGCTATTAATGCCACCAACAATTGTAGGATAGAGTGGCTCCTGCTACACTTCTTCAGCATGTTGTTTTACACAGGTGCATAGGGAACTGATAAAGCAGAAGTACTACAAAGCACCCACCAGAGAAAAAAGGCACTGAAGGCAAATGCAGTTTTCACAGATGTCCTGGAGATCTGAGAGTCCCACTTAAACCTCTTTGTTCTCAGCAGTAAAACTCCATATTCACAAAGGCCATCCCTGTACAGGTAGATCACACAGCTCCAGCAAATAGTCTCAGTTTCTGGAGCCTGATTGAATGCTACTACCTGAGACAGGTCTCTGTCATGTGTTGGCCCTGCTGAATAGCTTCTTCCCAAGCAAGTTTAGGCAGAGTTTGGTGGTTACCACAAGCAGGAAGGATTCCTGAAATGCAGACTGTGTGTAACCACCCTATTTTCAGTGACTAAGGAAGTTTAGTTCCGTGGACGCTGGCCATTCTGTATCAGTTGATCTCAGTGTCAGGGATTAGTTCAGGACATATGCAAATTCCCTGATGCAGACATAGCCAGGGATACTGCAATAAGCTGAGAACAGGCGTCAGAGAGAAGCACTCACAAACATAAGCCACTAAGTCCCTGGACAAGAAGAGTTCAGCCTTTTAGAATGAATCTAAGAAAGCCAAACATACTGGATGGAAATAAAATGAAGACAGGCCGCAGGAAATGTTGAGCGGACAAAAACATCTGAAAACCTAATTTTCTCATGTGTTCAGGCACCAGCCTACAATCCTGAGATATGTCCTTATGTAAAAGAGTGCTGGCATCCTGGGACTTTATTTACAGATACTTAAGCTAAGAATTTTGTGCTTGGGCCTGCTATTTTCTGTGAAAAATACTGGCAGTAAAGACTGCAATTTAACTGGTAGGCAGGAAGTAGATGGCCAGTCAGGCTGTGGTTCCCGAACTCACCTTTCTCTTCTCTTCAAGAACTCTTTGCTCCTTGTAGCTGCTAGCAAGGCTAGAACAGTGCCAGTCTTCAACCATCCTATTGAAGCAGGGCTGCTGTGCCAACCAACCAGAAAGAGAGATAACAGGACTGAAGGCTGGATGGTCTAAATTTTAATTTCTTTGCAAGGTCAGTCACAGAAGTCATTATGGGATGATCTCTGAAGTGATCTGAAGTATCTTTGTGCAAATTTTGGAAGGTCATTTGCAGACACTAACATCAAAACTTTCAAGCGCTGAACCACCTTTTTTCCTCACCATCACTCCATCATGCTGAGTGGAATCAGAATAGAAGGACCAGGTCAGAGTTAAGGTTGGTTGCCAAATTTCAAAGCTTTCAAGACCTCTTTATTTCATAAATGCAACATTGTAATAGCCCTGCTTTAAATTAGCTGATATGTATTTACTAACCTAATCTTAGTACAATGTAAGGGCTTAAGGGTCTGGGAGTATTGCACAGCTTTGATCTTCATAAACCCTTATTAGCACGGGTACTGATACAATTATCTGCAGGGTCACTCTACATACTTACAGGCTAGCAATCCAGTCAACAGATTACATTACCTCATTTATCATCATGTGATCTGGTTCTAATTAGTTCACTTCAGTTAATGGTTTCTTAAAACTGTCTTTTTTGAGTTATTTTTTCAGAAACACATAAACCACTTGAATTAAGTTCTTGAGGGTGGCTCAAGATATTATTTCTTTTCTGGCATGTTTCCAATTGTGTGAGTTACACAGACTTCATTTACTTCATGAAATAGAATCACAGAATCACCAGGTTGCTTTCAGAGATGGAAGGCACAGAACCTTGTCGTGATAATGGTAGGAACTGATAAAAACCTTTTTTAACACATTGATTACACTGTCCTAGCTCATGGATTCTGACATTTACAGTTCTGAAATAAGTCTAAAGACAGCTAGTTTTATCTCCTTGCAGGAAAAGAAAACCATGAGTCTTACTGAATGACTAGTACTCCATGAACAAATGTCAAAATAGATCTAAAAGTGCAGGTTATACTACTAGTATGGATTAGAACAAAGAGGAAATGTCAATGCTTTTGCATAGCAGCCATAAATTGCTGGTCTTAATTAAAGTGTAATAAAAAATTTAATTTGATCAAAGCACAGAGCACCTATTGTAAGCCTACTGTTTCGTCAGGGAGATTTACAGCCTTCGCTTTCTGCCCAGTACTCCAGTAATTGCATCTGGTTATTACTAGATTTGCTATTACAAATATACCTCTCCTGATGATCTGTGGGTCAGGATTTAGCAGTATTAGGCTTGACTTGGTTTGATTCCCTGTCAAGGAAAACCCTTCAACCTCCAGCCTTTCACATGACATTGTGACTGATGGACCAGCAGGAATAAAGTGGAATTTAACAAGCTGGTTATGCTGATGTGGAAATCATGAACAGAGCATGAAATTACCAGTCTGTATTTAGCTATGTCAGAAACTCATAACTCAGGCTCTCATCAAGGACTGAAGTGTTAATATTAGTTTTTGCAAAGCAAGCATTCACTTCTGGGGGAGAGTAAACATGGAAGCAAGCCAGGTTTGAAAATTCTGCTGTACTCTCTCTTGAATCAAATGAAATCCAAGTTCCAGACCAGCTCAGCACCATCTTCTTCCTTCAAGGTGACATTCTGTGTTGTTTTCTGGAAATTCTTCTTTTCCAGCAAGATTTTAAAGTGAAGACAATCTCTGAAATAAAGTAGTGGTCAGCACTAGCAGATACCTGTGTATGGAGTAGTGATATCTGTGGACACAAACTATATCTTGATATCACAGTTTAGATGACAAGACTCTGTGGCAAATGCTTATCATACAACAACTATATTTTTTATGGGAAGAAGCCAAAGATAACATAAGAAAAGTCCAGTCCTGGAGGAAAGAAAGAATTTGGAGGAGAAAAAGGTTAAAAGAATGTAACTAAGGAAAAGGGAGAGGAAAAACCGAGTTTTGTCTCATCCAAATGTCAGTGACTCAGGCACTGAGGCAGACTCCTGCCCTTGGATGTCGGAGCCTTGCTGGGATCACATGAAGCCCAGAGCGAGATCCCCCATTTTCATGTTTCCTGTTAGAATACAAAAAGGNAAAAAAAAAAAAAAAAAAAAAAAAAAAAAAAAAAAAAAAAAAAAAAAAAAAAAAAAAAGAGAGAGACCCTTTCCCCCTACATTTTCCAGACTTGGAAAATGAAAATTCTTTCTGAATTCTTTCTCTCCAGCTACATTTAGACTGTTAGCAGAAATAAGAACTCAGAAATGCAGACTCGTGTGGTAAGAACAATGTTCATGTTGCTGTTGCCTGGTTGGCAGTCGAAGTTGGCTTTCATATCTTGGGCTTATTTTCCATTGTAAGGAGGAGTTCCTATTAAGGCAATTATTGCTCCCAAGCTCAGAAGAGAAATCTCTCTCTTTTTTTTTTTTTTGTCGCTGTCTTTGCAAGATTTCTTAATTTCCATGGAGAAACTCTGTGCAAAACCATTTTTTGTTAGCAGTTGACACCTCTAATCATAGCTAAATGGATACTCCCCAAACTAAAATAAAGGTTGCTTTAGCCACCTTTTAATGTTAAATCCAGTTTTGTTATTCTGAAAGCACATGGTACCTCACTTTCAACTCAAGTATATCTGCCATGAGTTGCTGTTGTATCATTTTAGATAGTGACTCTTAGGCAAGATTGAAAGTAGATGAGATTACAACACATTCTTTTGTATTCAAAATGAGCTTATTCCCTGACCTCTTTTTTTTTTTTTTCATGGAAATTAATTGGCATTATGGGAAATGTATGTGTCCTTTTAGAAAAGCAAAGAAACAGCCACAGCCATATGTCTGTCTCAATGGGTTAAGTCGCTGAAGGCAGATCAGTTTTATCCCAGTACAATAGATATGGTATTTTCAACAGAGTGAAGGGATGTTGTTGTAATGATGACAAATGTGAGGCAACAGTTTCTGTCATAACAGTGACTTCTGATCTCTTCCTCGACATTTGTTACTGTTGTTTCCTTGCTGTCTGCTTCCAGCCCAATGCAGCTATATTTAAGGGCTCTTAAGAAATTTGTTCAACCGGTTAGACTGTTAAATGTTTCACGATTCTTTTGTTACAGTGAGAGCTATGACTCTTACAGTCAGTACTACAGAGTACTGTAAAACAAATGTTATATCATATTGGCATATATCATACATTTTGAACCCTACCAATACTGTGATTCCATCGGATCTATTTTTTCATGGACAAGGGTTATGCAGATGTTCTCATCTACACCTCCATCAAGAAGTCTCAAGATTATCTTGAACTTCCAGCATGACTTTTTGAATAAGAAAGATGCATATTTTTGGCATTTACCTGCAGCAAGGATGAACATAACTGCAAACCACGGGAAAAAAGTCTATTTAAAAGTGAAAATATCAAAGATATCATGTGGTTCATGAAAAATAAACGCCATGATATTCATGGAGTATAAATGCCAGAGTTTTCATAAGGAAATGCTAGCATAAATTTCACAGTGTGAATAATAAATTCCTCACACTGTATCCAGGATCATCATGAAGACTTACAGCAATGGGCAATATTTTTATTTTAGATTTTTCATCCTTCTTTGGTATGGAAGAAGGTCTTGTTTCATGAGGACAGGCAAGAAAATAAATTTCTTTCAGTAAGAGACTGGAATTGTTTAATTTGTCACCTTAAGGAAGTGGAAAGGGAAAGGCATAGTATCTCAAAAATATCTGAATTGCATATATATCTTAAGTGACTACAGAGGAGTAGTAAATTCACAGCATGGAAATAGAGCCATCCTTACTTTTCACAATGTTTGGGTTTTCCTTGAAGGATGTGGAATTCATATTTGCACTCTCATGGAAGCTGTTTTTGTAACTTTGCTTCTTCACATATGAAACAGTTTTGAATGGCAGACAGTAGCATATGTCTAGTCCAGCTGTTCCTTCTGTACTTGTATGGTCCCATGACCATAAATCTCTGAGAGGATCACAGATAAAACCAAAATTACAGTACTCATGGCAGAGGAGAATTTGGTGTCTGCCAGTAAATAAATGGGTAATTTGGAGAAGAACGTTATGAAGTATTTAGTTTCAAAACAAGCAAGATTCATAGAATCATAGAGTGGTTTGGGTTGGGAGAGACCCAGTTCCAGCCCCCTTGCCATGGGCAGGGACACCTCCCACCAGACCAGGGTGCCCAAGACCCCATCCAACCTGTCCTTGAACACCTCCAGGGATGGGGCAGCCACAGCTTCCCTGGGCAACATGTGCCAGTGCCTCATCACCCTCATCATGAAGAACTTTCTCCTAATGTCCAATCTAAACATTCCCCCTTCCCATTTAAAGCCATCACCCTTGTCCTGTTTACTCTATGGCCTTGTAAAGAGTCCCAGCCCAGCTTTCCTGTAGCTCCCTTCAGGTACTGGAAGCTGCTATAATGTCTCCTCAGAGCCTTCTCTTCTCCAGGCTGAACAACCCCAACTCTTTCAGCCTGTCCTTATAGCAGAAGTGCTCTAGCCCTTTGATGATCTTTGCAAGCCTCCTCTGGACCTGTTCCAACAGTTCCATGTTCTTATGTTGGAGATTCTTGATCTGCTTGAAATCAATCCCCGTGCTGAGTCCCAACCATGAGCACCTTCTTCATTACACCTTTTGACAGGAAGCAGCAAATTTGAGTGTGTATTTTCTGAAGTGACAGGCATGAGCAGTCTTTGTGTGGTCACAGGTATCTTTAGACTGAAAAAAAACCATGTGAAATCTTCTGTGCTATGGAGCTGTATTCTGTACAGCCTTCTGCATTTTTTACCTGTCTTTTACATTGTTAGTACTTCAGTGAGCTGTCTCCACTCATATGCTTTCCCCCAGCCCATAATAGATTCTAGATGTGAAATTTAACATGAAGATCAGTTCCAGCATATATTTTTTTGTCCTTTTATGTACTGTGCTATTTTGCGTGAAAAAAAAAAAAAGGAACTGTTTTTATCAAGGCATTTTTCTCTGACATAGCAAGACACAATAATGCATCCTCACAAATACCTTTGAAATGCAGAAGGCACCCTCACGTTTATACCATAGAAGGTACTACTGGAATATTACAAATTCCCCTCATTCCCAAGAGATCTGCTAATCTCAGAAGAATGGGGGCAGGGAGGGAGTTTGCTTGGCCCTGGATTTCACAATGCTGTGAAACACTTGGAGAGCTTCAGGACCCAGGCACAGGGCTACAGGCTCCTCTTGCACCTGAGTGCACTGCCAGCTGGGCTCAGAGGAAGACTTGAGACTGGCTGAATTAGCATCAAACCACTTCCTAACAGCCACAAACCCTAAACTGTCCCCTATTCCCTCACACTTCTACCAGAGAACTTCAGCAGCTACAGGGAAAGAGCACACATCTGAGACCTTCCTCAAGGTGAACAGAAAAATCTCATTTGAATTTCTTATTGACATTTAAATACATGAATTAACCCTGTTTTATGCACTTAGTAGATACATGCATCAAATAAGCACTGTCACCCAGGTAGTATCCATCTTTATGGAGACCATCTCATCCTCAGATGACGGGCAGGGAAAAGGGAAAACTGCTCACCCCCAGCTTCCACCCGGCCAAAATCCAACTACTTACCAGGAAACAAAACTTTACAAAAATAATCTGGTGGAGCTTTTACAAAGCTTGATAACATTCAGATTGTGTTTACCCCTCAAGATAAACAATTAGTCAAGCAATGGAGAAGTGAAGTGGGGTGGTATTCAGGAGAAATGTGCTGTCCCAGTTGGACATCCCTGCCTTGGCAGGTGAGTGAAGATCATTATTTGATCTTTTTGGCCATCCACTGGAATAAACAATACTCAAAAAAGAGTCCTGAAGTCTACTGATGCACAGTGTAGTAGGCTGTCTTATGCTACCTAATCAAGAATCAAGTGTTTATACTACACGGTCAAGAACTGTGTTCTTTGACCAATGGCTGGGCTACAGTGAAGATGTCCTGCACATTTCCTGCAAAAAAATTGCTTTTCAGAAAATCAACCTGCAAATCCTGAGTTGTATCAAGGAAAGCTATAGCAAATAATATAAATAATTGAATGATATATAATTAAGATATATGGAGGGCTGGAGCAGTTGCCCCTATGGTGGGAGCTTCAAGAACAAGGGACGCTGCTATTTGTCTATCCAGAAAATTGATTTTTTGTTGGGTTTTTTGTTGTTGTTTTTAACAGTCTTGGTGCTTAAGTATCGGAAATTCATGGTGTTGTTATTAATAAGGTCTTAAAGATTTCCTTTTGCTTCCTAAGGACTGTGGCAAGCAGGCAGTACAGAAGCATTCAAACCTCCCTGACAGAACCTGATAGTCTCGAAAACAACATTGCTAATGAGGCAGGTCAGTTAAGAATCTGAATGAATGTCTTGAATAACATCTAATGAACACAAGTCATTAAAGACTGGTGTATAGGGAATTGGCTTATGTTATCAAAATATATTATGAACACTAAACAATGAAATACAGTATGCTTTGCACAAAGATTTTAATAGTGATACTAGACAAATTCAAATTAGGTTTTCTTTGGGTTGGATATAAAGATTTTTCTTGATAAAGATCTTTCTTACCTTCCTTAACCTTTTTATCTGTAATTCTATCACTGGAGGTTATTAAGAGGCACTGGTAGTAAAAACTGTCTTTTCTTTTCCCTGTAGTTAAGATTCAGCTTATGCACTTCTCTGTATTCAGCTTAAACAATGAGCCTGACCATATTATGCTAGAAAGCTCATGCATTTTTGTGGTGCTATAGTATTTGGTCTCAGCTCATTGAGGAATCTTTCCTTACTAGATCTTGCTTTTCCATCTTCACTCACCCTCTAGTCACACTTCAACTGTTTTTAAAAATGTAAGCACTTTCATTTTCTATGTTTCATTTAATAAAGCATTTGTTTTTTCTCCAATAACTCTCCTCCCTCAGAGTTAAAGGCTATTTATTAAAAAAAATAATTGGCTGAAACTAAGTCTGTAATAGAAATCATAAATACCCACACCAAATGCCATTTTTTTTTGTTTGCAGATATCTCTAATCTGCAGACTAAAATATGCATACACACCCTGTTCACTCTCCACTGAAAAACCAGCCTCACTGACCCTGTGAACTGCCACCACTGATCTAGGAGCAGTTGTAGGTATTTCTGGTATGGCATTGTTCTTCCATTCTTGGTATCAATATAAAGTCTGTGTCTAACTCCTTCGTAGGTTGCAGAGAGTTATGTCTTGATATTTCTTAACCTCTGAATGTGTAACCTGTTTTTATGCAGCATTTTTCTGCACAAAATGCAAATGGAGACTCAATTGTTTTCGTGAATGAGACTGGCTTCTAAGACTGGCTCTATTTCTGCTCTGATTCGAATGTCACAATACCTCCCCAAATCCAGAGAGGCTCTAGCCATGTTCCCTGAAGAAAAGGCTGGAGGATTGTTCTGGGACAGAGGTATGACAGAGAGGCTCCAGGAGGTAGTAGCTGTAATCTGTCATCTGATACCTGAAGTTTAATAGCTGAGCAGGGACAGCCAGTGAGAATGTCTGACTGATCTGACATGGGCTTGATTTGGATGGAGGGAAAACACTTTGTTATGAACAACAAACTCTCATTCCTTTTTGTCATTGCAATGGCATTTATCTTCAGAGGTCACCTCTTAGACTCACAGATACGTCTAAACACCAGAGGAGACAATCATCACATACTCAAGGCCACTGATGCCCCAACTTTGCTTGGGCACCATCAATGTGGAGAGGAAAATGTGCTGTCCCAGAAGTATCTCCTGGCTTTCTGTCAGTGCCTGGGCTCATGTTAGCAGAGATGTTCCTCAAGGTTTACCAGGTCCTCTGGCAGGGATGCAGCTGCTAAGAAGAGACTTTTCTTTTTCACAGGAAGGAATAAAAGGTAACCCAACAAACTTTTCTTCCTTTTTGGAAGTAGTTTGTGGGACATGAGTGGTTCACATTTCACAGGCTGAGAAGCCTAGCACTCATTTGAACTTCTCTGTAGCACAAGCCATCATCTATTTACTCAAGTAAATTTCCCCAAGCATTTAAACCCACAAAACTCCCACTCAAATCTTTGTGTGCTGAGCTAGTCTGAACAGAGTCAGGGCATGAGCAGTGTAATGCACTTTCAGATTAATGAAAACAGTTCTTGAAAAAGATTACTATATGCAACAGCTCTGTAGGAGTCCAAGGTCTCCTTCCTGACTTCTGCGCTAAGGAAGGCAAAGTTTTATGTCTAGAGTAGGCTCTTTTCCTCTGCAAGAAGAAGCAACAGATGCAAGTAGAGCCGATGTGGAGAGTAAAAATAACCAAGAATCTCAGTAACCTCTCTGAGCCACATTTTAGAGTTTATGTTCAATATATGAAAATACCTTTCTTCATTATGTTAATGAAATATCAGTCAATAACTCTTGTGTCAAACAAATCCTCTTATATATACAAACGTGTATCTGTAACTCAACAGGGTAGCCCAAAGCACCAAAGCAAAAGATCTTCAGCAAGGATAAGTCAGTTTACCTGCACTGCAACACTTGCAGTTGACATCAAATGACAATCTGGCTGTTCAGCCGAGGATAGTGTTAAAGCCCCAGGGCTGCAGTTTTCTCTGCTCTTTGGCTTTTGTGGTGATTTTCTAGGGAATTAATAGTTCTTGCCTACAAACCCATCCAGTGTAGGTTGCGGTTTGAATCTAGACCTGTGAAGGCTGAAGGAGGGCTGCATGTGGTGACATGCCTCCAGGACTGGGCTAACAATGCTTTCTCCAGTATTAACAGCCATTGAAATTATTTTGAGCTTTATCTTCTGGCGATTTAAAAATAAAATTAACTGTTGTATTTTCTAAGTAGTGTTGAGAAATCAAAAGCATTTCCAAGGATTTGCTATTTCTGAACACTGAACAGTCAGAATACACTGGAAGTGGCAACAGCAACAGAACAAACAAACCAACAAAACCCCTACACCATCAAAATATCAACAGTGACTCATGAAGCTTACAAATTGCTACCTACTAAGGGATTCAAGGTGTCTGAAATAAATCATTTAAAGTCATCATAGACCAAACCTAGTGGAAGAAGCTGAATTCTTTTTTTTTTTTTTTTTTTGTGAATTTTAAGCTACATCTAAGTTAGGGGGCAGGTTTCCTATCATGACTTGTAAAAAAAATCAATATGTTGGCCCCAAGAAACATGATAAGATTATTTAGGTAGGTAAATTCAGTGCAACTGCAAAAACATTTGGGAATTTCATTTGCAAAATAAACCAAATTGAATCTTCTATGTGCTGTTAATCATGAACAGTTTTTCTTCTGGCTAAATAATCCCTCACAAAAGTGTAAATGGAGATGTTCTCTTCCAGGTCAGATGATCTCTTGGACACCTGATCATCTCTTCAGGGATATACAATAGCCAAAACAAACAAATATGCAGTAGTTCCAGTAACAAAAGTTGTCAGGGAGTGCAGTGATAGGACAAGGGGTAACGGCTTTAAGTTGAAAAAGGGGAGATTTAGATGAGATATGAGAGAGAAATTCTATACTATAAGGGTGGTGAGGCATTGGAACAGGTTGCCACAAGGGTTTTCCAAGTCTTTCATGTTTTACTTTTAATCCAGCCTCAATATCTGATTGCCTTTTTTTAAAAAAAAAAAAAGAAAAGAAAAGAACTATGGGAGATAACTGGCTTTGTTCAAGATGTGATCTGTGCCAATGGCAGCTATAATAGCTCTCCCTTATTCCTCACTGGGAATGATATGACGGAACCCTCACGTATATACCCTGTATGAGATTACATCTTGGTAAATGCCATTCTGATAACCACTCTGGCTAGACATAGCAGATTTTCCAAACCCTGAGAACTTCAATGGTATGATGTAGCGCACTAGTCAGAATAGCTAGAATTTATAAATGTCCCTGGATTAATTTTTTAGGTGTTACCTGCTGAGATTTAGCACTATCAGACACTAGAACAGGCTGCCCAAGGAGGTGGTTGAGTCACCATGTCTGGAGGTATTTAAAAAATGAGTAGATTAAGTGTTCAGAGATATGGTTTAGTAGTGGATGGGTACGGTTGGACTTGGTGATCTCAGAGGTCTTTTCCAACCAAGGGAGAATAGGAGAGGAGGTAGAAGGAGACCATTCTTGCCAAAAGCTGAGGTCACTGATGTGGCCTTGGTGAGTAGGTCTATATGAACATGGTGGGTTTCTGGGCAAGATAAAGCGTACGAAAGAGTGAAACTGAGAACGGAATGGGAAGGGTGATGTGCTGACATTCATATGTGCTCTATGCATTCTGAATGTCACAAAAAGATACTCCTTTCATTGAAGTGTACAAGGAATTTTACTACTAGCAGTGTACATCTTTGGAAAGATGTACTGTATCATAAGTTATGCTTCTTGAAGATGGAACAGGATCTTTTTTCAAGGGCACAAGTTCAACTCATCAAGCTCAACTCATAACAACTTGAGAGCTTTAAAATCGTGACATCAAAAACAGCACTTCAAATTGGAGTTAGCACCTCACTTAATATTCTGAACATATTCTTCCCTACTTTTCAGATCTATTATTTCAGGCTCTCTGCAAACTTGGGCAGGTGAAAGTATGTTGTACACATTTCTTAGGTTCTGGAAGTTTTCTTTGCACCTACAGTTGTGAAAGATTCACTTCAAAAATGAAATCTGAAATTCAGAGGAGTTGGAGGGAGCTGGTGGTACCTAGGACTGAAATAATTTTCTTTAAAAATAACTTTGTATGTCTGCTTTGTGCATATGTGCATGTACGAACATATTTGGTTTTACTCTGTAATTATAATTTTTGTATTTGATGATGATACATGCACTGCTGTAAAATAGAAAGTCAGGTTTTGGAAACACTGGGATGACACTGTATAACTAAATATAGGTGAAGAGTAGCTCTGTAAGTTGCTAGGTTTATCATGCATGTGATGGAAGTGATGGGAGACAGCTTTCTGTGCCGAGCAGGAAGATCAGACTGCCTGAGGCACCAAGATTAGAAAGCTGCTCTGTGTGTGTGCACGGAACTGCCTGGAGGACACACAGTGTTTGAGGAGGAAATGAAGATGCCCAAAGGCTGACATCTTTGGCAGAGCAATGGGAGAGAATGGGAACATGCCAACAGACATGAGAAGTTCTGCAGGGCCATGAATGTGAGAAGAAACTGAAATTTAACAGGCGTGGTAAAAGGGAAGTCACTGAATTTACAATTATTGTGATAAGAAAATCTCGGGGAAAGTACGTTAAGTGATTAACAGTCATTTCACTTTGGGGTTGTAAAAAGCGCTCAGATGGGAAATAAGATTGTTATGAAACACTTTTTAAGCAGCTACCTATTATCGGAAAACTCTGAATACTATTGCTTGCTCACCATTTTCTGCAGTGTAGATTTCGATTTGTAAGTGTTGCTGAGCCTTATGTGGCTCTCTCACATTCTGAACTTTTGCCTAGAAGTGGCTGCAACTTTTAATCCAGGATGTGTGGTTCTGATTTTTTTTCCCTTGCCTTTACTATCTGTTCTTCAAATGTGGTTAATTTCAGTGAGGATCCCTCCTTAGACAGTTCAGAAAGATGACCTAGATCCTCAGTGGCTTTAGATCATCACTGAAGTCCATGTCAATCCCATCTCTACTCTAGATATGGGGCAAAGTTATGGGAGGATCATAAATCAGCCCCTAGAACAACAATTGGTACCAAGCCTGCAGATACAAAAACAAACAAAAAAAATTTTCTCTGTTATTTGTGTTCACTTTCAATTATGGAAGAGGAATATTACACTGTTCTTTCTCATCATTGCTCTTCATCTTCAACTCCTTTTTTTCCACTTGAATTGAAAACCCTTCCAAAGGACAAGGCTGGAGTTTACGAGACACTGTGATATAGGTGTCAGTCCTACAAATGTCTTTGCACTTGGGTAACTTCATCTACAAGGGTGGTCTCGCTGATGTCAATTTAAGCACATGCCTGAGCATTTAGAAGAGTCAGACTCATTTCTGACATCTAAGTAAACAGATGAGCATCTTAAATTCTCCAGGAATTTCTGATCAGAGAGGACTTTTTACTACAGGCAAAACAATTCTGTAAATGTATCTAAATCCAGCAATAAAAATATCTTCTAAATGAAAATGGTATTCATACCATTTAAACTTTATTTAGTGAAATCCCTTTTAATAAACTGAAGTTTGAAATCTCACCTCAATTTTAATATATAAATGCCACTTTATAAATTAGGATGGTCAAATACATGTCAATTAAATAGAATTTATTCTAATGGTACCTCAGTTAACCAGCAGTCACTCATCTTCATTATAATTAGACTGATCGTTATGTCTCAGGATTTCCAGAATAAAATCTATTCCAGCGATGACGAATTCTGCATTATGATGATACCTACGAGCAGTAGTTTGAAAGGAAGTCTATTATACTTCCATCCAGTGATCTCAAGCTACTTAAACCTCACACAAGCATTCCTAAGCAAGATGAACATTATCAGCCACAGGAAGGGTGACATTTACAGGCAGGAGTTGCGCAGGTGGGTTAGACACTGCGACATGTTCTCAAGGATCAAGTTATTCAAATCTAAAGGGCATTGTTAGATTTCATGCTGCTTTGGTGAGACAGAAATTCAGGAGGGCTCTGAGCAGTAACAGATCATGCCACTGACAGAAAGACAGAACAGTGGCTATTTTGTGGTCTCAAGTGTCGGCAGTGTACTTCGCTTTAAAAATGAGGACCCAGGAAGGGGCACATTACCAACAGCCTTTGCTTCAAAGGCATGACAGGTTGAACAAATAGGTAGGTGCCATTGTTTGAAGCTAACAATTCAGTTGGTAAATTTAGTCAGCTCCATTTTCCTGTTTTTAAATTGTCTGTAAAGTAACAGACTTTTCCAAATCTCTAGATACTGCAGTAGTGGTGGGGTTTTTTGGCCTGTGGGCTATTGGAAAAATGGCTTTGCTGACTATTCACTGCATGTTGATTACTGCTTGTGCCTCATGGTTAGTCAGCTTAATGGTATAGTATTTCTGTTTCCCGATTGCACAGTTTAAGCTTTATGAGTAGGAATAATCTTTTTGTTCCCTCTAGGTGAAATATTCATGAACAAATAAAATTACTCAACAAACATACAGAGGTTAAAAAATGAAAAAGTATTTAAATGGCTTTTGACAGTCTTCTTAATGTCGTTAAGCTTGAAAGTAGTTATTTGGCATGATGCCATTGCATCCGTGGCCTTTGCATCCCAGGGATATTAAAAAAATAAAATCTTTCATCTCCCAGATTGCCGGGATGAATGAGTTTGCACAGACCAGTAAAACAAGGTCTCGTTCAAGGGAGTCAGATCTGTTTTTTTCTCTGCTATATTTTGCCAGGTATAAACCATCCGTTTCTACCAAAGCAACTCAGTTTAAAATAGTTTCAATTTTGGTTCTGCCATAGACAAACATAGAAAACCAGCTCAGAATAGAACATAGGAAGCACTTTGAACTACAAATAGATTTTTCTTTCTATCTTACTACTGAATGAACACATGTATATAAGAAAAGTATCTGATATCCCTCAGCAGAAAATGCATGTCTTGCTTATCAGCCAAGAAGTTTCAGAACATATCCAGAGATATTTTAAGTGCAAGTAATCAATATATTATATATTTGTCATATACATGTGCAGATGTTACCAACTAACTTATGCAGTACATGGAACAGAGACCCATGATCTTGGTTTCAAAAATATACAGCTGTCTTCTCCTTTGACAGGAAAGTCCCCTCCATTCAGTCAAAGAAATACTTAATAGCATGAACTTGTTTGATGTGCCAAGCAATTCCCCCTCTGGGAGTGGTGTCTCAGTGTCTGATAGAGAGCATCAGCATATACGCAGCGCCCTAGCAGCACAAACGATGGCAGAGTCCAGTCAAGTTTCGAGGTGAATAAGGCAGGTCAATCATCCTATTCTCCATATTGCAGCTTAAATATTTACTATAAAGCCAATGATCTGTGAAAACCACTTTTCGTGGTTAGAAATGAAAAGTCAGTGATTCACATCTCTTGAAGTCTCTTGAAGTGTCTAAACTGAATATTGAACATAACTAATTGCACATTGCTTTCTATTAGAGACTTGAAAGAAAATGTGGGAGAGAAATTCACACTGCATTATGATATGGTTTTAAATTAGCATGTTACTGGCATGTTTTCCTAGAACTCTAAAATAAGCCCTTTTTCAAGAGGAGATACATTATCAAAGCTCTATTATCTGTCTATTATTAGCACCTATCTGTGCTAAAATTGGACTAAATGTATCTGTGACAACTTCAGGTGAAAATAAACCTCTTACTGACAAGTTCTAGGGAAACCTAGGACAAAAAAGCTGAATAACTGCCTAAAAATAAATGGTGATTTTTGTAACCATGTTTTAAAATTTTGAAGACTAAAACTGGTGAAATGAATGTATGCAAAAAGTCACAGCTCCTTTCTCTGGCATTACTTATTTATGCGTTCCTGAATGCTGAGGACCAATAAAGCCTTATTTTGACAAAGGGCCTTTAGGGTAAGATGGAGGGTTATGTCTGAATTGTGCTACAGCAGCCTTTGCTCAAAACACCAGAGAAAATACACCCGAGTCAACAAAAGACACCCAGGAAAACATCCCACCCCCACTCTGGATACTTTAGTCTAGGTCAGGTTGGTAGAACTGATAGAGTGGCTCCTGCAAACTCTGATCAGCATTTTCCTTTCCAGAGCAGTTGTTTCCAAGTATAATGATGAACAATACTTTTAATGGAATAAATGATCTTTGCAGTTCTCTCTTAATTTCCAGCAGTTGCCAATACATGATTTTTGTAAACTCTAGTACAATATTTAATTTGTAACTCCAACTTCTGCGTGTGCCCTCACAGCCCATAGCCTAGGTGATCTAGATCCACCAGTCTTGTCCTGTCCTGATCTCCTCTGCTCTCTGCTCCCCTCTGACTTGCTCTGGCTTGTATTCAGACCTTGAAATGGCAAGCCCTACTCTCCCATGCCCAGGCAGTGGCGATGGCTATGCTCAGTCCTAGCAGGCATCCCACATTCAAGCCAGAGAAGATGCTTCCCCAGCAGTGCCTCTGCCTGCCTGAGAGGTTGCCTGTGGTTGGTCACATAAGATGAAGCCAGAGCGTGGTGCCTGTTCTCTTGCAAACAGGGGGATAAAAGAGGGAAGCTGTTTGCTGTGGCTGCCAACCCTTTCCCCCTGCACTCCAGCTTTACAATGGTGTCTCTGTGGGGATGTAGCAGACGTCAAGGTGATCTTTGCCTTACTGTTTTCATTTTGGCTTTAGATTAAGTGCAGTAGTTAGAGACTTATTTACACACTCTGCCTTCTTTTGAGTACCTCCTCACGCACAAATCACCAATGTACTACCAGCACATCCTTTTCCTATGCCAGATTTCAGTACTGTGTAACTCCGCGCTTTAGCAGAAACAGCAGTAAGGGTGCAGGTGTCAAGCTGGGTTGTGAACTGGAAGAGCAGTTTCTTATCACATTTTAGCATAAGCTTGCCATGGTTGAATTTTGCAGATTTGTAGAAAAAAACATTGTTAAGGTGACCTGCACTTAAAGAAAACCCAAAATCTTTTTCTTCTTTCTCCCATCACAGCTCTGCTGGGCCATTTTAGCTGTGAAGAAAGGTATCTGCCGACAATGTTGTTGCTTATTTCTGCCAGTGTTCCCACGAGGCAACAAATCAAACTCATCCAACTCCTGCACTTCAGGAGCTTCTAGGTCCAGTAGCCACAAATGCTGAAAAAAACAGTTTGCCCTTTGATGCCTTTGCTTGGACCACGTTGGTGGTACTTGAAAAATTATTTCTTTTCTGACAAGCAGTGCCAGCAGCTGAGCAGGGCATATGGGGCTGGGGTTGAAGGGGCTGAGCAGTGCTGGATGGATGCCTGCATGGCCACCATCTGCCTGCCATACGAGAGGGTGATTGGAGTCATCACCACAGGGGAATCTGCTGCCAAAAGCACTTTATTTCTCCACTGAAAAAAAAAAAGTGGTGCACTTTCCTGCAGCTGGCAATGAGCCTTGCCACAGCTGCTTGCTGGCAGGGCATGGTCCTGTGGGGATGTCGTGTGCCAGCCCCAAGCATTATGCCCATACTGGGAGAGAAGGTCCTGTTTCCAGGCAGTGCTTGGGTGGGCTTGTCAGCAGGGTTGTGGGAGGGTCTGGGACAAATGTGGAAGCAGTTGCATTTAATAAAGGCTCCTTCAGCAAGGTGGATTTGGGCTCCTTCCGTATGACGAGGGACTGAGATGCCTCCCTTTTCTTCTATGATTTGATTAGGCCTGTGAAATACAGAAGGAAATAAAAATGAGATTAATTGATTGTAAACCAAAAGGGAATTATAACAGGTAAAAATTCCTATTAATAGAAATTGTTTAGAAATCTCCATTAAACAGCTGATATTTGGTTTAGGCCTTGGCAACAGAGCACAGTCCTCTCAAGCACAGCTGTCTCCCCTTATCTCTTGCAGTAAATAATATAGGCTAAAACTAAAAATCTCTTTTTGGTTTTCTTAAACACTCTGCCATCCTTGGAGGAATTATTCAGGAGCATCTACTAATGAGTGTTGTCAAATGCTCAGTTGCTCTTCCTTGATCTCATGGCGAATCATTCATTTTGCTGGCAGGTTCAGAAAGGCATCAGTTCAAAAAGGCCTCACAAATCTTATACTGCCTCAGCTGAAGGCCATGTTCTGCCAGTTCTCAGCATTAATGGTGCCAGCTGCATCATGGGTAGAGCTATTGCCTAAGAGTTCCCTTCAGTATTTACAGGATAATCAGATGAGAAAAACCTCCATTGCCACTAGTAAATCTCCTTATGCTCTTGTTTGGAGTAATGTTTTCTGGGTGGTCTAGTTTAGTCCAAATAGTGAATGCTAAACTCCTGTGAAAAGTCCCAATGTAAGAATTTTTTATGTTGGGAGGGCCTCTTTTTTTTTTTTTTCATGACAGGACTAAATTTTTCCTCACCCTTATTGCAAGCCAAGAAGAATGTCTTACCCAGAGTGACACTCCACGCCAAATGTGAGAAAGGGCTGGTAATCTGGAAATTGGCTCAATTTTGTAAATTTTCTTAAAGGAAATAAGGAGTCACTGTCAATGCTGAACTTTTTCTTTTATATTTAATAGAGAAAATGTCATTAACAAAATCTTAAGATGCATTTAAATTACAAAAGTGATGTTAAAGTACTTCCTGAGGTAGGAACTCTACAAAGTCCTATCTCTAATGGCAGAGTAGGGGCCTCAGGAGCTCCAAGAAGGAGAGGCAGGCATACAGCCTTTGATCTATCAGTAGTTAGGAGCAGTGTTCCCCAACCACCTGCCAAAACCCTCCAAATGTGAACTGATCCTGGGGCACTCTACTTTTGCACAATACCCCAGACACAGCGTGTTTTTCTGCGTCACACTTCTATGTGAGGTGCTGGAGCATGTCCAGGGAAGAGCAATGAAGCTGGTGAAGAGGCTGGAGAACAAGTCTTATGAAAAGCAGCTGAAGGAACTGAGGTTGTTTAGCCTAGAGAAAAGGAGGTTCAAGGGAGACCTTATCACTGTCTATAATTACCTGAAAGGAACTTGTAGAGAGGTGGGGGTCAGTCTATTCTAGCAATTAACAAGCAAAAGGACGAGGGGCAATGGCCTCAAGTTGTGCCAGGGGAGGTTTCCATTGGATATCAGGGGCAATTTCTTCATGGACAGGGTTATTGGACACTGGAACAAGTTGTCCAAGGAGGTGGTTGAGCCACGATCCCTGGAGGTATTTAAAAGATGGGTAGATGAAGTGCTCAGGGCTATGGTTTAATAGTGGACAGGCATGGTTGGACTCAATGATCTCAAAGGTCTTTTCCAACCGAACACTTCTATTATTCTATGTAAAGTTCACACTATATGCTCACAAGGTGCATAGCAAGAGTTATATAGTAGAGAACTCCTTGTCACACAAAATGACTCACTTAGGCAGTTCAGAAATAACCACTGGAAGGATTTCAGGACCATATTGCAATCAGCAACATTCATATCCCAATCAGTGAAATTATTATCGGCTCCGTGGTTGGAAGAAATGTAATCTTTCCACATCTATAATTCTGTGGATGAAAAAGGAGGTACATGATTTAGAAAATGCATTAAGAAAAGCACAGATATGAGGATACAAAAGTAGAAAGTCTAATATGCAAAAAGAATTTCACCCAGCACAAGGGAAAAAAGGCAGTAAGAAAATTGTATAGAAATAGTCTAAAGGACAAAGAACAGTATGGATCCTGTGTAACACAAAAATAATTGTGTAAAGAAGTCTAAAATATTTAATGTTTTATTCTGCTTAGCTTAAATGAAGAGATGGGAAAATCATAGGAAAGAAATATGTTAAAGAGAATATCTAGATATTCAAGTTACCAAGGCCTCATAATAAAATAGTCTTGTATCAACTCTAAACCATTAGTGAATCTCTACAGTAACATAAAAAGATGCAAACATGGTTCTTCTCCCTCAAAAATCTAAGCATTCTAATCAATTCCTTATAGCAGCTCCTGGGAAGATTCTGAATTTATTTACTAAATAAACGATAAACAAGTGGCAGGATGATTCTAAAGAGTTAAAATAGCAAACATAAACGTGCCAAGAATGTGTTGTGTCAAACCAATCTGAATTCCTTCTCTGAGAGCATTTGATTTCGCCTTCCCTGGAGGTGTTTAAGTCATGAGTAGATGAGGTCCTGAGGGACATGGTTTAGTGTTTGGTGGGAATGGTTGGACTCGATGATCCAATGGGTCTCTTCCAACCCGGTGATTCTGTGATTCTGTGATTTTGTGAATAAGAGGACAGCACTATACAGGATCCCTCTCTACTTTAGACAGATCCCACACAGATCTGAGGAAAGTTGAAGAAATAAAGTTGGAACTATCAAACTAAACTAAATGAAAAGCGATTTGAATACTGTTTAAAAAAACTTCACAGGCTTTCAAAGTCATCAGTGGTTTGATTGTAAGGTGGCTACTAATGTAGTCTTACAGGACTGAGGAGATGGAGAGCATTTTTCACTAGCATCTTGGGTTGCAGTGTAAAGAACGAAGTGATAAATTTGCTGAAGACATTGCAAGCAGTTTGAAGGACTTGATCAGAATTGAAAGTGACCTTAATAAATTGGGTAGATCATCCAAAATCAATGAGATGATCAATACAGTTAAGACCTGAATGTTACCATTACTGCTCAGACAGGGAGATATAAAAGGCCAAGGGGCATCAATGCAATAGAACAGGAGAATGAATGCCATCTGGAGTGAGTCAGCAATGTGAAGGTGATGCAGAAACAGCAAATCTTATTTTGGGAAGCACTACTAGGCTGCTGTGTGGAAGATGCATGAGGCAGTCACTCTGTTCTGAAAGGCAGATGAATGCCTGGGATCTGTCATAGAATCACAGAATCATAGAATCACCAGGTTGGAAGACACCCACCAGATCATCGAGTCCAACCATTCCTATCAAACACTAAACCATGTCCCTGAGGACCTCGTCTACCTTTGCCTTAAACACCTCCAGGGAAGGTGAATCAACCACCTCTCTGGGCAGCCTATTCCAATGCCCAATGACCCGGCACCCAAAGCTCAGTGCGCTGGAGCAATTAAATTTGGGGAATGACTTAGGCAAACTGAAGAGAATCTGGAAGAGGTCAACAAGAATGAGAAGAAAGTATGATCTATAAGGTTGAGCAGGATTTGGAAACAGTCTTCTAAAATTGCTGTATATTTTTCTTTGTGGGTGTTTGGTGTGATTTTTTTTTTTAAACTATTATGCTAACTGAGCATTGGCTGAAGCTATCCAAGATAACAGAGAACCATGCTCAATGCAAGATTTTCAAAACAAGTCAAATAAAACCCTGCTAGAGAGAGCTTATATATGTCAGATACAGCAGTTTGGATTATATAGTTCCCTAAGGTTCCTTCCTGGCATACTTTTCTGTCAGTCTTTGAGCATCCAACATCCAGTGAAACCCTCACCTGTGAAAATGAATATTCCCTCGAAGAGTTAAAATGGAGGTAGTTTGATAACAAAAAAAGCCAACAAGAAGTGGTCTTTTCTGAAATTCATGACAAAGATACTACTATTTTTTTTTGTTTTTCCTANATGCAGAAACAGCAAATCTTATTTTGGGAAGCACTACTAGGCTGCTGTGTGGAAGATGCATGAGGCAGTCACTCTGTTCTGAAAGGCAGATGAATGCCTGGGATCTGTCATAGAATCACAGAATCATAGAATCACCAGGTTGGAAGACACCCACCAGATCATCGAGTCCAACCATTCCTATCAAACACTAAACCATGTCCCTGAGGACCTCGTCTACCTTTGCCTTAAACACCTCCAGGGAAGGTGAATCAACCACCTCTCTGGGCAGCCTATTCCAATGCCCAATGACCCGGCACCCAAAGCTCAGTGCGCTGGAGCAATTAAATTTGGGGAATGACTTAGGCAAACTGAAGAGAATCTGGAAGAGGTCAACAAGAATGAGAAGAAAGTATGATCTATAAGGTTGAGCAGGATTTGGAAACAGTCTTCTAAAATTGCTGTATATTTTTCTTTGTGGGTGTTTGGTGTGATTTTTTTTTTTAAACTATTATGCTAACTGAGCATTGGCTGAAGCTATCCAAGATAACAGAGAACCATGCTCAATGCAAGATTTTCAAAACAAGTCAAATAAAACCCTGCTAGAGAGAGCTTATATATGTCAGATACAGCAGTTTGGATTATATAGTTCCCTAAGGTTCCTTCCTGGCATACTTTTCTGTCAGTCTTTGAGCATCCAACATCCAGTGAAACCCTCACCTGTGAAAATGAATATTCCCTCGAAGAGTTAAAATGGAGGTAGTTTGATAACAAAAAAAGCCAACAAGAAGTGGTCTTTTCTGAAATTCATGACAAAGATACTACTATTTTTTTTTGTTTTTCCCACCACATATTTCTGGCTACTCAGTGTAATCTGTAGTAAATATCAGCTTTATGGAAGAAAGAAAATGATATCACATAATCACCGACAAAATAGGTACCTCCAGCATGTTTCCATTCCATAAAAAGGTTTAATAGTTATAATAATACTTAAGCCCTAGTGAAAACTAGAGTTTCAGTCTTTTTATTTCATTAATTTTGAATTGAACAAACTGGACTCTGATTGTTCAAAACAGCATATATTCAAATTTCCCTTTATCAGGCACCAGATTTCACTGTAAATAAAGGAAAATTGTGTGACATTAGTAAACAAGACTGGTGAAATTCAGAATTCATTGGCCTCATTTGCCTCATTTTTTTTCACTTTGCCCGTGCATTTATTGAGGAAGGAGCCATGCCCAAATTGTGGAGTGAAAATTGACCTTTCTCCACATTGCAGCATTTTCCGTTCATAAATTCATTGCCCTCCTGCTTTACTATCTGGTGTTCAGTACAATAAGAAGAAACTATGACATACTGTCTATAATTTAAGAAATGTGAAACATTATTGGCTTGGAGTTTCTGAGCAAAATCTCAGAAAGAGCAATGGTGATTAGGTTCATTTGAAGTGTTCTGAACCTGTATGATTTGGATGGGTTTAATTTTTTACTCCCCTCAAGTCATTAGTAGCAAGAGCTGCTAAATTTTGAGAGAATCTAATTTGTTCTCCAATTTATTGGAAGTTTTATTGTATTTTGAGTTGATTTATTAAAGTTTTTCTCTGGAAATGCACACATGATGAAAATCCGCAACCGAAAAAAAATTAATTTGTGGAATATTTCAAAAATCAGTAGCTGAATGTCATAGGATTTAACACAATGCCCTAGCTAAGAATAAACATAACTGAGAACAATTTAGTCTGGGGTTGTTTTGTTTTTCTGCTCCGCTTAAGTTGTTGAGGATCTGGCCCACATTTACTATTGCTCTTTAAGATTAACAGTACATGCTAATATATGGAGTTAACTATCCATTGATATAACTGGCATGATGGCAGTTATAATAGATTACCTAACTTAGGTAGTTTTCACTTTACTAGATCTTCAAAGCTTAGTACATTAACAGATCATATAGAAATATTATTTCTTCTCTTGGATGAGTATCTAGAAGGCAGAAAGGTGGAGAGGAAAGCTGGAGGGGGAAAAAGGAATTTAGAAAGTATTCAAGCTGTTATATTGCAAAATTTCGCCTCTACAGTATATTGTTTCTCTTCTGAGCAGCACCAAGAGAACAATAAAATGAGGGATATGAAAGTTGATAACATAGTCAACTGTCCTGTTACATTAACGCCTTTTAGAAATGCTCAGAGGCAAATAAGTAAAACAGGTTACACCCAAGTAAAATATAAAAGTGTATGAGATAGGGAAAGTTTCCAGAGGGAAATAGCAGTGACCGAGGCTAATGGAACCTCCAGCAATGAGATGGGTGCAATCAAAGCACCACGTGTCCTGTCTCCATTGTACTCTCATTACAAGCTTGCAGGAATTGCATGTTTCAGATGCTGGTTTCTGTGTAATTCAGCTAATCACTGAAAACATTGAAGATGGGGTTTAGGTGCATTTGAAGAATGGCTGTCACTGACCACATTTAGTCTGCTAAAGATACATACAGGAATTGACAGTATAAACAGGAGAATAGATACATGAGGATTTCTTTGGGTAAACTTGAAGATAACATCTGGTCCTCAGAAGAGGAATATCATGTCCCAGACACAGTCTAGGCTACACAACTTTTCCTGAAGGAGCGCAGAGACAGCCTCAGGAAAGGCAGCGTGTCACACACCTCTGGTGGGAGGTGTCCCTGCCCATGGCAGGTGCATTGGAGACAGATAATCTTTAACATCCCTTTCAAACCAAACTATTCTATGATTCTGAAAAAAAATCTAAGGCACTGTCTTGAATGTGGCAAACTACTTCATCTGAAGTAGACCACCAACCGGCCATCTAACAAGATGGAGTTATGGATCCGTTGCTCAGGAACTGGTGGAGATGGTTATCTAGCTCATGTCACACTAACAGTAGTTGTGAATTACAGTGGGATGGTATTTAAGGGGCAAAGCAGCAGCTCAATACCCAGGTGCTGCAGATTTACTGTAGTTTATTATCTACATTCCATTAAATGACTTCTCTGAAGTAACATAGTGCCTGGTGTGTGGAGTTTAAGTGAACATGCAGCTGCATTAACCACTTTAAAAAGAAATTAATAATAATGATATTCTGTCCTGACGGTTTACTGCTAGGCTGAAGGCAAAAGCGCAACCTTTGCAAAAAACCCACCTTATTTTATAACACAAGTGGAAAGTCCAATAAAAATTGCACAAAAAATGTGCAGAAATATAATGCGAAGCAAAAGTGAAGATGATAGAAAATACTTCCATGAAACAGAATGAGACCTTTGAGGACAGGAATAAAATGGAAATGAGCATTCTGAGAAAAAAGAGCAAGCTGCATTATTTTTTTCTAAGAGGAATTCCTATCATCCCAGGATATAAAAAACATGGCTTAAGAGGATGTCTTTGATAGTCTCTACATAACAACTATTTCCATTGGGAACTTTCTTTTTGGCAACAGCAGTCTCCTTGAAAATACAAGGATTTGCCTGGGAGTCCACAGGCTCCTCCGCCTGACAGACTGACAGGTCCAAAGAGGAGGATGGGTTAGTGTTTATAATGGGACATAGTGGAATGCAGCTCTATCAAAAAATGCTATGGATTTACATACATTTAATATCCACATTCCATTAAGTGACATCTAAAACCCAGAGAGAGACTTTACTTAAAAAGAAGAGACACTGGATGATTCAGAGGCTTAGTAATGGAATACAGAGCCATTCACCTCTGGGTCATCCGTCTGAGTTCAGCTTAAGTTATTATTGACCAAACATTTATACTAACTGCAGGCTGTATGGAATATCAATGGCTTTATGGCTCTGCTAGATATATTATTTGTCCAAGTCTGAGGTGTCCATATGGCAAAAATCACCTCAGACTGCCTTTATAGTTAGGGAAAAACAGGTACTTTCAAGGCATAAATCATCTGGAAGACGTAGCCTTTAGGATGAGATTAATTGCACCCTAGAAGTATCTATTTCTCTCTGTTGACTACAAAGGGAGCACAGGGTGACTTGCTCCTATGTAGATGTTTATACTGCAGAAGTCTAAATTTGGATGACATAAATACCATCCTAAGTGCTTTCTCTATAGTCATCCAGAGGGCTGTGGTAGGTCGATAACTGAGCATCGGTACCATGGATTGCCCCGCAGAGAAATGCTAGCTCATATCTGCCATTGTTCACCTGAATCTCACCCTTATTATGTATCACTGTCCTCTAGGAAATAACCAGCAACCTCACTTACTCCTCGTGGAGATGAACCAATACAGGGTTAGGCACACTTTGTTACTAACAATGACCTTTTTCTTAATACCTAGCAGCAAAATTTGTTAGTGATAGTGTGTGGGTTCTCCAGAAAGTCTGTGTTTGGGGCACGTCCCTGAATTTTCATTTATCTTTTCCCTTTTATAAGAACCTATGTTCAGTCAGGGGCGCTCTGCTGCCCTACCAGAATTTTCTGCCTGGAAAATGTCAAAATACATTAAGTCGCCACTTCCAGTTTTAATCTGTGAATGGGTAACTTATTTTCTCTTGCTGTTGTTTTCCAAACCTTTGTTGAGTGACTGAAATAACAGCAGATTGTGAAAGTTTCTGCCAAGACATATAATAGTATTAGTACTAAATAATAACAGTAGAATCATTCTCAACCAAAAGCATGTTGTGGCAGGTTAAAATAGTATGCAGAACACAGCACGTGTGAATTAGCCATCTTTCTCTTCTTTTGAAATATTGGTGTAAGTGGTAATAAAACCAGGGTAAAGTCTTCTACAGGTAAGCCACACATTCATTTTAGAATCTTTGATGGTATATTGGCTGTTATGTGATCCATATTAGGTTGTGAGATGTTAAATACAGTTTGTTTCTGAAAATCCTGGTTAATATTTGGCAGATGCTTTCTTCAATAATAGCCTCTTACATAATGAGGGGTTTGACTGCTTGTCTACACATTAGATGACACGTGCAACATTTGGACAAACTCCGGTTTTCACATGCTCTATTGTAAAGCACCTTTTATTAAGATGGCTACAGAAGGCTCACCAGATGTGTCTGTGTGCTAGATGGAAAGTAACTTCTAGGTGTAAACCAAGACACCCCTCCAGCCTTGAGCTAATTTGGCCCTCCCGTGAATCATTTTAGCCTTTTGTTGCGCGTTGGAGCATACACAGCTTGGCAATTATGGCAGACCTTTGCATTCCAAAACACAGCCCATCTTTATATTAACAAGATGGTTTGCCTGGTATAAGATCTCTCTAGCCTATCACATTCTTCTCTGCATTAAAGCGTGTGAGAATGAGTTGAAATGATGGAAATAAGTACCCCTTCACACAGTTCAATACTTTTTGTATCCATATTTCAGCCTACACTCCTCTTTTCTTCCTTTTTCTGGTGTTTGTTTTAAAATTTCTTATAGTTATTTCTTATTGATTTCTATTAGTTTTACTATCATGGCAAATCTGAGTCTTCTTGTCCAAGTGACCTGTATTGGTTTACCATCAATACTCTTCCAGCTCCAGGCTTCCTGACACCACTTTAATGTGAATTCCAGACATTAGCAGAGCACTGCAACATTGATCTGACTGATGCTCAGTAATACACAAAGTGAACATACAAAGATGTTGACCTTTCTGTTCTCAAACCCCTCAGATATTTTTCTTGTCAAGACAGAATGTGGAAATGTGGAATATGTTTTTCAGAACCATAGGTGCATTTAGCAAGTTTTCCATTTATTTTAAAAACAATTTTTTAAACTTTGTTTGGGAAAGTAGTTAAAAACATGCTGAAGATACGTTGACTGAAATTTAAAGCCACGTAACTGTATGTCTGGTGGAGTTCTTGCTTGCTAAATACCCACCAACTTGAGACAGTTGGTCCCAATACACTGGGTCTCTATGGTCTCTGACGTCTTTGGCTAAGTGCACAGCTGTCGTTTACTTCCTTGAATTCTGTTACTGTTCTTGAACTCAAGTTCCCTTTCATCTTCTATTTCATAGCTACAGAGACATAGAAATCAGTCATCCCAGGTCAATAGGAGAAGTGATACAGAACAATAGAATCATAGAATGATTTGAGTTGGAAAAAAAATTAAAGATTTCCTAATTCCACCCCGCCTTGCCATGGCAGGGACATCCCACTAGATCAGGTTACCCAAGGCCCCATTCAACCTGGCCTTAAACACTTCCAGGGATGGGGCATCCCCACTTCCCTTGGCAAATTGTTCCAGATTCTCACCACTATCATGCGGAAGAAAATCTTCTTAATGTCTAGTTGAAATCTGCCTTTCTTCAGATTATACCCATTCCCCCTTGTCCTATCACCACAAACGTTTATGAATAGTCTCTCTCAAGCTTTCTTGTAGGCTCCTTTCAGGTGCTGGAAGGTCACTATAAGATCTCCTTGGAGCTTTCTCTTGTCCAGGCTGAAAAACTGAAATAGCAACATCTCTCTATCTTTATTCAAAGTGCTGTTTGTAGCGATCAGAGAGATATTTTTTTCATTTTGGTTATATTTCTCCCTCTCTCCTGTGAATGTCTTGAAAGTATTGCTTCATCAGCATTGTCTTTTTGACTAGCAGCAAAGTTATTGAAGTGATAATTTGTTTTTACCTTAACTAGTGTACCCAGCTAGCACATTCAGCAAATAGTGAACCTCACATAGCCCTATTAGAAGACACAATGTCTTTTTAATAGCAACTTGGTATCCTAAGTTATATGAATATTGTCTAAATAATTTTCCACTTTTTCACAATGCCTGAAATCAAGGCTCTCTAAGTGGATCATACCCTCACCTGGAGTAATACCAGTCCAGATGTATCAACTGTGGGCAATTTCCATGTCTAGTTCACACTGTAACCCTCATAGAATTATGGGACATAAACTTCAAATACATGATATAAATGCATTTAAAAGTGCCTTTCTTCTTTGGACCGAGTTCCATTTCACACATCTGATTTTGTTTACCTTTCTCACAGTCAAGTGGAAGACACTATGGTCCAACTGGTGGTAGCAGAGGTACATGGGGACATAAAGAAGAGGGTAGTAAACGTGGATACCTTGCAATTTTGGGCATTGTTGTATTTTAAAGTGGGCTTGGCTGGTCTTAGTAGTAGTGTAAAGTAATACCATAGAGTATTTAGTATATGAATTTGACTCATTCAGAACATTAAGCCTATCTAAATCAGTGCTTCTTGCAGTACCTGGAAAATTTTCTAAGACTTCTTCAAGGGCTAGTCCTTTATAGGACCAAGCCTTCCTTCCACTTCCCTCCATGAAACATGAGCTTCTACCACACTTCATTAGCATGAATGTTCTCATCAGAGAATAAAAAAAGAGCTAGAGCAGTACATAGCCAGAAAAGGTTAAATTTTTCTCAATATGTGACTACATGTGTCTACAGATTTTATTGATAATTCCACAGACAGAATAACTATTTGCAGCCAATGAGACGGGTTTTATTCAGCAATTTCAGTGCATTTATTCAATATTTTCAGCATACAGCCATTGTACTTCTTTGCTATTGCCGGTTGCCATACTGAGCTCTCTGTGTGGTCTCTCAATGTACTAAGCTCTTTTCCTCATCCTTAGATGATGAAGTCTTTAGACATTTATGATAATTTGAGGAAATGCCTATCTTGTTCTTCCTCATACTTTGTGCACTGAAGTGAATAGTATCTCCATTTTATCTTTTTTTTTCCTGTTGATTGCATAAATTCTCTCAGCCGAGCTCTTTATCTCATTTCCATCTCTTGTTTATAGTCTTTGATATTGTACTTAATGAAAATCTGCCACAGCCCCAAACACTTTTAGTTCTAGTGATAGTTCTAGGAGAAGACTGTAAAGGTGGTCTGAGTTAGTTTTGAACTCCCTTTCCCAGAGGCTTATGCACTACACATACCTAAGGGTACACAGAGGCCATACTTCGCACCTTTCTGCTTAGAATTGGAAAATCGCTCTTCAAGAAATGATGAGAGAAGGAGTGTTGGAGAGAGAATGGAGTTGGAGTGGAGAGAAGGCTTGTGTTGGAGGCTTGAACTGCTTTTGCATCAAGGTACAGGAAATGCTTGCTGATTTGAATAAAATGGTATCAGACATTTATTTATTTGTATTTATTTGAGGTAGGAAAATCTATCCAGAATAAATATGTATAAAGTGAGTGAGAGTTTGAAATAAGGCATTGCTGAGGTAGAGAAGGCAGTTCCTGAAGGCTGGATAGACAGTGAAGGAAGACCTGAGAGCAATAGCAAGAGGGGAGGCAGTGATACAAAAGATACAGAAGTCTCTCTGAGAGGCATTAATGACTGTCTCACTCTCTGGGTGAGATTAGCATTAAAGACAAAATGTAACAGTAGAAGGAAGAAGACTGAAAAGAAAAAATAATGATTGAAAAACCCCTAGATGTTAAATATGACAAATGGAGTTTAAGGCGCTCTTAAACTACATTTAATCAACCTTTGCCTGTCAAGGGGAGTCCTAAACAACAACAGCCAGAGATAAGTCAGATGAGGAGTTGAGAGGACCTAGTTAGATGCTCTGAGGATTGGTGTTCTGCATAGAAATGTACAAAGGGCAAAGTAAGCAATGGGGAAACCACCACTACACAAAGTAGGTCTGTGCTCTTCCCACGTAGCAAAGCAGATTGCACTCAAATATGGTAATAAATAGGGTCCCACTGGAGAACCCCTTTGAGTGGTTCCCTATTGAGCAGTGAGCTGTGGCAAGAAAGTTCTCCCCTTGGATCAGGATGCCACCCAAAGTAACTTCCCTGGGACTGAGAGACCTCATCCTCGTTTTGGTGGGTGATTTGTTCTTCTGGATATACCCTTGAGTGAACTCAGTTATGGGTGAGCGAGTCAGTCTTCTGGATACTCTACCTCCAAGAGAGAGATCTCCTTTTGTGAGTCAGTGATTGTGTGTGTTTTGGGTCATTTTAAAGGGTTGTTCAAAAACTTAGGCGTTCTTAAAGCTGATGTGTAGTAATAGTTTATGATTGATAGCCAAGCCTGTGTTTTATTTTTGTTTGTCAGAGTGCTAAGTAGGTCCTCACTATTTTCAGTGACTGACAGTCTATTTTATTGGTGCTTCCATGACATCAGCACAGTGAGAAGTAGCAATGCTGCACCCACTCACTGCAGGCTGGTCACATTAGGATCCTACAAGCCAGGACACATTATCTAGGTCCTGTTCTGCTTATCTGACCCTAAGGCTGAGAGATGCCAGGCATGAAAACAGAGGCCACCTGCTGTTCTGCACACCCATGTGTCACAGGTCACCATTCAGCCCTGCACCCCAGCAGCGGCCATCAACCACCAAATGAACAGTACAAGTGTATTGTAAGAAAATCCCTAAACAGTGTCTTTTGCCTTTTCTTATTCCAGATTGAAACGAAAACTCATCTTGATTCCAAGAGCAAAAAAGAATCAAATGATTGCTGTGGTAGAGGTTGCAATTTTTGGAAATTATAAAAGCTGGGATACTGTTTCTGGAAAGAGAGATTGAGAGTCTTCCACTATAGCAACATGGCATTTAACTTAATTAGTCAATGAAAGAAATATATAAAACCTCTCAAAGGAAACATGCAAATAAGGAAATCATTAAGGTTTCACAGATAGAAAAAGGATTCTTGAATAGAAATGGGCAGTGCCACAAATGAAATCTTTCCAAATTCTCTATTCCAGACCTTGGCAGAGCTGCTGTTGTTTGCAGCAGGCATGTTCATACCAAGCTACAGGCACTGAAAACAGCAGCAGGACAGGGCTGCAGATTGGGTCCTTGCTCTTTGAGGCACTCTGACTCACAGCAAGTCACATGAAATGGACCTAGCTGCTCCCTGCATGCTTCTGCCAGAGACAGTGGGGGTCATGGAGCATTACAATGGGTCCTCTGGGGTGCTATGGTCTCTGGGAACACCCTCAAGGAATTCACTTTTGGGGAATATTATCTTAGTGGGAATAATTCATCAGTGCTACCAGCTCAGGACTATGTCTAACAGCACTTTCAAAGCAACAGTTAGTAACTGGTGGACAGCCTTCAACAGCCAGAGAGATATTTTAGAGAGAAACATATGCATGCACCCACACTTAAATTTCTTTAGAATACAAAAATACTACATAGGATAGGTTTATTATCTTACACAGTTTTCAAGCAAGAGCTAATTCTTCCACTAAAACCACTAAACAAAACTTCACTCTGTGCAGTATTATTGAAGGTTCAGTGAGAGACTGAGCCTTTATGTCTGTCACCAGCTTTGAATACTGAGAGTTCTGTTTCTATCCATGTCACCGCCACCCACAAGTGTCTACGCATCTGTGTCTGCCTGTGGTTTTGCTTTAAATTGTCAGTTTTCCTCACAGCAATCAATGCATCATCATCGGGACCCTGCAGGGAACAGCATGGAGAGCTATGAATAGCCATACCCGGGGAGCTGCACACTGAGTGTCACTGAAGGGGGCCGGAACATCTGCAGTTCTGCATTGCAACTGGCCTTATAAATGGATAGGCGTCTGCAATAGAAAAATCCAAATTACAGAATTAAAGTTCTAAGCACTTGGGCTGTGTTTGAATCTTTAGTCAGCAGTATTTCACCATTACTCCATCATAGAGTAAAACCTGAGTATGCCAGCAGGAATAATAGCTGGTCATTGGTAACAGCAAATAATATCTCATATTCTACATCTTTTTCTCACAGACATTCAGGGAAGGTGAAACTACTTCTGTTCATTCTGTAAAGAACTGACCTTGAACTATTTAAGTGGTTGCATGCACAATCTTTTAGGTTTTTTTAAGTTAATATAAAATTTCTGTGAAACATAAAATATAAAAAAAAAAAATTAAGTAGTTCCACACTGATACATTATGCGCTATTTTTACCAGTAAGTGACTTTAAAAACAATTATAAAGGAAACATTACATTGAGGTGTTAATGCCTAGATATGATATGACTCAGACAGATGGACAATAACATAGTCCTCAGCAACTAGGATTCATTTATTTTTCAGAGCCTATTCTAATGCAGTACCTAATGTCTGTTGACTCCTGTGTCTGATCAGCTGTTTTCTTGATAGTTTCCGGCCTAATTCAAGTTACAGTAGATGAAATACTGGCAGAGATCTCTTAAGACATTTCAGTTCACTCAAAAGGAAGAGCAAAAAGCAAGTCTTTCATAAGCAAAAGCTCAAAAGTCCTTTCTTTAGACATCTTAGACACAGGAGACACCTAAATATAAAGGTACCATTGAATGAGACCAGGGTGGTTGGATAATAGGAATGAATCATTTTTCTGCCGTGAGAGTTGTTCCTTTTTAATAGTTTTTCACCGGGTTCAAAGAAATTTTATTTCCTTACAAATGAACCCAAACATTGATAAATCTACAGTACCCGATGAGATGCATCCCAGAGTCCTGAGGGAATCGGCCAGTGTAGTTGCACTCCCCATGATACTTGAAAAGTCATGGCAATCAGGAGAGGTCCTTGGTGACTGGAAGAAGGGTAGCATTGAGCCTATTTTTAAAAAGGATAGAAAAGACAACCCTTGGAACTACCAACCTGTCAGCCTTACCTGTGTACCTGGGAAGATCATGGAACGGATCCTCCTAGAAGCTGTGCTAAAGCACATATCGGACAGTGAGGTGATTAATGGCAGCCAGCATGGCTTTGCCAGACCAAATCCTGTATGACCAACTTAATTTTACAAGTTTCCCAAGGAAGTTGTGGCTGCCCCATCCCTGCAGGTGTTCAAGGCCAGGCTGGATGGGGCCTTGGGCAGCATGTTCTAGTGGGAGGTGTCCCTGCCCATGGCAGGGGGGTTGGAACTGGATGATCTTTAAGGTCCCTTCCAACTCAAACTATTCCATGATTCTATGAATATATAATTCTATGATTCTATGATTCTATAATTCTATGATTCTATGAAATGTAAGGACTTTCAAGCATTTCAGTAATGAAGTAAGTTAGTTTTATCTGCTAGTACAGTATTATGTAAAAGGTCATCTTTTATTACAGTGAAAACTGAAGAAGCTGTGGCACCTTAAAGATAATTTCCAGTAAACTCAATTGTCTAAGTCACTGTCCTAAATGCAGGACCTAGGTATTTTTGTGTTCTTCTGGTCATCCATGATGACATCCATCAGGATGAGAGCAGGATCTTTGTTTCTTCAGTTCGTCTGTTCCTGCCACTTACTGGCTTTGCTGTGCAGTGTCATAACAAAGCTCACATTAAGCCCCTAGAAAGCTATACATCATTACTTGGCTTAGACCCATGTCCTGTCTTGGTTTTCTTACCCAAACCTACCAAGTTTCCTATAAATAGATTCAGTGACTTTGAAAAGTGAGAACTGGGGTTACTTTTTATCTTCTGACAGGCATTGTGTGCAGTTGATACTATCAACACAGAGAAAGAGCTGTAAATTATGTTGTTACTAGGTGGAAAGCACCCTCAAAAAAGTCAGGGATCTGGGTATAGATGCTGGTGAATGTCACCTGTGGCCTCTTTGGATGGGGCAGTCCTGTAAACAGAAATACATGGACAAGTTTTCACAAGAACAAAAGTTTGATGGGTGAGGTGTTAACCATTATTTCTGGTGTGAGTGACTTCTCCCACTGGTAATAAACAGAAGAGGATCATGGAAAATGCAGCCTCAGAGAAGCTCTTCCCTACATTTGGCTACAGGTCCAGGTGAATCTGATTGTCCTGGTTGCTTTGCCTGAGGCTCATGGTAACAAATGGTGGTCACGTGGCAGTTTAAATTCCTTTTAGCTAGTGCCTCCATGGCCCTGAGATGCTAGTCTGCTCCCTTTAACACACCTCTGGCAGTGTGGCTCAGTTCATTCCTTTTCAGTGTCATGAGGCTTAGCAGTTCCTGAGCAGATTTGGCTGACAGAGCTCAACCACATCCTCATCTTCAGCTCACGATGCATCCGCAGAGTGCAAAAAAGAAGCTAGGCCTTCCAAGTATAAAATCATATTACAGTAACCACTGTAGAATTGGAAGTGTGTTGAGCGGATATTGATGGCTTGACTAATCCTTAAATTTTAGATCTCTGATGAACCACTCACTAAAAGTCTAAATTCTCCATATAGTAAAAGGAGTATGTTTGGTTCCACAGGCAGATACCTCAGGCAATGACTCTGCAAGTAAAACTCACAAAGACCTTCTCTACAGAGATTTTTCAATATTTCGTGAAGACTTTTCTACAACATGAATCAATAATATCCGTTCCCATTTTAGCTATTATTAGTCAAAATTTCTCCTTAGAGTTCTCAGAGAAGTAGTTTTCCACTTTGAAATAAAGTATTACTGCTTTACAAGGTTGCACATAATGCATTCATTTGAAAACATATGTTTAAATTTTTGCCTATTAGGAAAACCTACTCATAAAAACTTGCAATAAATCTAATGCCTATCTGAAAAGGCAGTATCTCAGCTAGTCACAAATCAACAGATTACCAGTGTTGAATAAAACAAAACAAAAACATGGCTTCTTTAATTTTCCCGAGCAAAACAGAGTACAAGTGAGTACAGGAAAAGATCATAAATCTCTCAAAGTCACTGCAGGTATTTCCTCATGACATACCTCCTGCTTGTGAGGATGCTCAGGTACTGTGGTGTAAAGCAGAGTCTGAGATAATAACTGAGGTGAGAATGAACGTAGTGCAGATAATGACAAGCTGTCCTTTATTTCAAAAGGAAGTAGGTGCTTCCCATTTAGTCAGAGTGGAGATACTGGCAACTCCAAAGTACTCTGCATGCCATGGGCCTCCTCCTCAGTTTTTGTCGCAGCATGACTGAAGAAAAACTCATTTTGGACCTGTGCCTGGTGCTTTGCTAGCTAGAGATAGGCTGGAGTAGAAATGGCAATGAGCCAGCTTCTCCAGCACAGTATCACATGAAAATTCACCTGTAATGATAAACTCAGAAATTCCACTTTATAGCTATATTTATTCATTCACTGTTAAGCTTTCTTCATTTCATTTTTCTTTATATTTCTGTCTCTTCTTTTTTTTTTTTTGAGATAGCTTGATCATCTCAACCTCATTTTGCACTAAATCTCCTTTTCCTGAAGTGTTTGCAATATTTTTGCAAAGCAACCAGCTTAAGAAGCCCTTATATAAGGGCAGAAAAAATTTACGTGTTCACAGAGCAGCTATGAAAAAACTTTTAAAAGACTTTTAAAAACTGTGGAGGCCCTTTGTGACAACACAGAAGGTGGAAAGTCCCAGAAAGAGAAGATGCTTTATCTACTAGACTACACCAAGGCTCTTACCAGGCCACAGGATACCTCAGGCTGAGAGGGAACTCAGGAGGTGTCTGCTGTGATCTCCTGCTCACAGGAGGTCAGCTCTGGGGTCAGAACCAGGCTGCTTAGGGCTTCATCCAGTCAAGGTCTGAAGATCTTCAAGGATGGAGACTCCACTTACCCTCTAGGCAATCTGTGCCTCTGTCTGACTGTCCTCATGGGGGAAAAGTTTTTCTTATTCCCTGGCTAAAACTTTCATGTTTCAACTCATGTCCACTGTATCTCTTATTCCCATCATTCACTGATGTGAAGAGCCTGCCTCCGTCACCCTGATTGCTAATACATGATAGGATGAGAGGAAATGGCCTGAAGTTGCACCAGGGGAAGTTTTGATTGGATACTAGAAAAAAATTCTTCACCCAAAGGGCTGTCAAACACTGGAACAGATTGCCTAGAGAAGTGGGGTCAACATCCCTGGAGATATATGAAAGATAGGTAGATATGGCTCTTAGGAGCATGATTTAGTGGTGGACTTGGTAGTGATAGGCTTATGGCTGGAACAGATGTTCTTAAGGGTCTTTTCCAAACTAAATGATTCCGTGATTCTATGACATCCCAAGCTACTGGGGACTCCTATTAGGTCTTCTGAAATCAGTCATTTCTCCTCCAGGTTGAACAAGCTTAACTGTCCTATCCTCTCCTTGAAAAGCTCAGCACCGAGGCAAGCAGAGGGAGTGAGAAAGTGGTGGTTGGTCCATACAATGCAGCCACTGTGCTGTCAGGGTCTCTCCATGTTGTTGCCTGAAGAACAGTAGTAAAAAAATTGTTTTAATTTTTCTAAAATTGTTTTAATAAACCTGGAAGTTTCTCAAGCATTTAGGAAAGTTAGAAAGAACAGTTCAGTGCATCAAAGCTGTACCTCTACAGCTAAAAATATATTTTAAAATACTGCATTTTTAAATTAAGAAATTGGACAAAGTCCTACAGAACCCTGTTTCAGGTTTGGCATTAAGCCTGCAAAAATACTTATTATGGTCAGACTCTGCTACTGAAACATTTATTATGGCTGGATGTAGGCAAGATTGGTCAATGTGAAAGATGCTTCTAATCTCCTTTGCTCTCGATGAGTATGTTTTTCACCATGTTCTAATTCAGTAGAGTCTGTCTCACTGCAGAACAAATTCCCCACCCCCAACCCATCAGATTTTATTACTTAACTCACAGATTTGTATGAAAGATATTTTTGTTCTTAGCAGGGTGCAAGGAATGTTAGAGAGTCCTGTTTCTTTTTTCTTTTTCTTTTTCTTTTTTTTTTAATTGAGGTAATTACTATGCTGGTGTTGCTTGCTTGCTTTTTATTTGGGATAAGTTTAAATTTATAAGTTGTTAAAAGTGAGTTTTCTGTTTGATCATTAAACGGTATGAAAATTGGTGAAGTGAGACCACAAAAAAAATGGTAACATAAACATCTGATATTGCTGGAAAAAAAAATGCCTTTGGAAAAATAAAAGAATATCTCATAATGATTTCGTCTATGGGACTGGAGACTGAAATAGATCCTATAACCTCTTGTCATCGTTTGGACAAGGTTATAATTACTGTATGCCATGTTGATCTATTATGTGCTGTACTAGAGCTTGTGATGCAGTTTGTATTAAGAAGTTTAGCTTTACTTAATTGAAGAGAAGTACCTGAGGCTTAAAGAGTTAGTTGATGCTTCATGAATGAAACCTTGTACAGTCATTTACTGCATGCTTCAGATCCCATTGCCTTACCAAAAAGAAGTAAGTCAACTCATAACAGTTTATTTGAGATGTTGCTGGATAGCATGGATATACCTTTAGGTTTTGAGAAACAGACACAAATGAAACAAAGCTTTATTATCTAACTTCTCCTAGAGCTTTCTATTTGTTTACATCACAAAATAAAATTTCTGCATATTCAAGTCTTGCGTTGTTTTCTGTATGATTTGTTTTGAAGGCAAGAGAAGGAAATAACTCTATAACCACCTATTGTTGCATATTCTTTTCCTTTTTTTGTCTAGTTATACTGTGAGATGTTCGGAGCAGGAAATTACGATTAAATCAATCAGTTCATCTTACAGAGACACTGCTCCCTGGGGAAACCACTGGGCATTACTGCAAGTCCAGTACAAACAATGTTCATTCAATGTAATTAATTACAAAAAAGAAAGATCTACTGCAGTTCAAAACTAGTTTTAATATATTTTCCAAAATTACCCTCTTAAAAATTATTTGAAAAAAGTATTAAGAAAGGTAATGATTTGTTTAATACAAAAAAATACTTACACTGATCATTCTACTTAACATAGATTATGGAATTGTCCCTCTTCCAGCATCTGCCCTTGACCTTGGCTTTGGGGTCTTGGGACGAGCATGTGGTGCCACAAATATCACTGGGAGCATGAAGAACAGTTACAGCAAGTGTTGCACTCAGTCCATGTGGCTGGAGCGCATCTAGTACAGATGGGAGCTTTGGAGACTTTAGATGCTCAATTCTAAACTCCTCATTGGATGTGTGTGAAGGAAGGCTCATTTTTCAGTGTTGTAAATCTGCCACATCTGTTTCTATAGTAACAGCTAAAAGCACAACTCCAACATAAACTGAGTGTACACAAACCAAAATGTTTACCTTTACTTTATAAGGACATTTGCTAGTCTCTACAAGAATTTAGAGAAGGTGAAGTATAAAAAAAATAATCTTATTTTATAAAGTTCTGAGATGTAGAACATAAATTGCTCCGTTAAAGTTGAATTGCTCTGGGTTCCAAATGATCTGTGTAAAAACACAGTAATTATTAACACAGCACCTGTGTATGAGTGAAAAGTAGCTTCTCTGAGATATGTTTTGAGTGCCAGAGTTGTGTTTAGACCCAGAGGTTTATTTTATTTTTTTTCCAACTTTCAGGCTCATGCTGCATGTTATTTTGATTAGTCAGCTCATGTGTTTGAGGGCATTTATTTTAGGCTGATCCTTCCAGCTTTTCTTTTTCAAGTAAAGAAGACACATTTGAGCTGGCTTTATAACCATTTTGAAGTTGCATGAGTGGATGCACACGTGCAAATGCACACAGGTTCACTCACAGTCCTCCATGCTTTCAGGAGCTATCTGATAGTAAATATTATTTCTCTTCCCACATAATTAACCTTTAATTTTCAAGGTTTCTTTATGAACTTCCATGAATTATTGTTGAAGTTTCATATATTTACTGCCACACAATGATTTTTACATGACTTTATCACCTATATTTCACTCTTGAATCTTGCATCTCAGTTATTTCTAAACAGAACACAAGACATCTGATCTGCTACAATTTTAGCAGAGCTGATCAAGAGATCAATGTGAATTAACACAGGCAAATTCACATCATCCCTTCTTCCTTTGTGAGCCTGAGATGGAAAGAGTTACTGAACAGCCGTGTGTTTTTCTAACAAAAGAGAGGAAGTAGGAACCTAAAAAAGGTTTTTAAGTGACAGTGCAGGAGGGCATAATGTTGACTTGTTATGCTTCTAAGCAATCTAATTTAATATATGAGGAAGACGCCCTTGGTCTTGTTGTGACCATCGGTTTCTCTGACAGACTTTACAAAACAAAACAGTTTGTTCCCAGTTTTAGATTAAAAAGTATTATCAAATAAAAGACTGTGTTTAGCAATTACACAGCATCTAGAATCTTACATCAGAAACAGAAATAACACAGTTTCAGAAATAACTCGCAGGCACATCAGTCAATCAAATATGGGCGTTACTGAAAAAAGATCTAAATATCTTAGTCACAACAAAGACAGCTATTTTCAGAGACAGCTCTGCAGATGCACATTCTGTTTGCAGCTGCAGCCCAGCCCTAAAAAGAGAGGTCGACTGGGTTTGGAGAGAATCCAGTGTGAGCATCTGAATGAGCTCTGGATCCTGACCCTCCAGCTGAGTATAAGCAACTTATCAGATGAAGATCTTAGTCCACTCAGCCATCAGGGGAGTTTTGAGGTGCCCCAGCTATACACCTGAGCCATAAATTCATTTCTATTTGGGTCAGCAGAGCAAAAACCTGGTATTTGTTTTCTCTGCTGCCACTGTTCGCAGTGCCTCTGAAGAAAGGAGATAGGAAAGTACTTGAGGGTTAAATGGTGTAAAATGCTGTATCTTTAATCAGCTGAATTGTACAAGGTGATGCCTGAAGGCCTCTGAGGTGCACTCAGTAGCTTGTGAATGCAAGTACTACAGCTTGAGAAATTAGGAGGGTGAGAATCAGTGGGCCAATTCCTCATCTGATGTAAAATGTCATACATACACTCCCCTGCTGTGTTTCAGACCAGCTGAAGAGCAGAGTGGTTGTGTCAGAGATTTAAAAAAAAAAAAAGAGAAGTAAAAATGTATAGAACATATGATTTAAAGGTTTAAATCTTGATGATGATGGACATACAGATAACCTCATGGAAGTCCTGCTCACATGGATGATCATTGACTCCAATGTCAACATAGCAGAACTTTTCCAGGCAAAACCAATGATAACCAAATGGTGAGATTTTTTCATGGGGAGCAAATGCAGAGTGTTACAGGGTTCTTTCATACAGTGCAGAGAGGATAACAAGGACAGTTAGGATGCTGAAGTTAGTTGTATTAAAGCAGTAGTGAGACATTTTTTTGAGAGAANATACACTCCCCTGCTGTGTTTCAGACCAGCTGAAGAGCAGAGTGGTTGTGTCAGAGATTTAAAAAAAAAAAAAGAGAAGTAAAAATGTATAGAACATATGATTTAAAGGTTTAAATCTTGATGATGATGGACATACAGATAACCTCATGGAAGTCCTGCTCACATGGATGATCATTGACTCCAATGTCAACATAGCAGAACTTTTCCAGGCAAAACCAATGATAACCAAATGGTGAGATTTTTTCACGGGGAGCAAATGCAGAGTGTTATAGGGTTCTTTCATGCAGTGAAGAGAGGATAACAAGGTCAGTTGGGATGCTGAAGTTAGTTGAATTAAAGCAGTAGTGAGACTTTTTTTGAGAGAGAGAGGAAGATTAAATATGAGGTCACATTATCACAGGGAATGATGAATTCTCTATCTTCTGGTGTTTTGAAACTGAGCAAGAAACTTTGGTAGCTGTTGAACTTCCTACAATGCATGTAAAATACCACAGTATGATATAATAAGTCCTTCTGACCTTCATCTCACTGGGATGTGAGTCCATAAAGACAGTAGTGGGGACTGACTTCAAGGAGCTCATGACAAAACGAACCTGGCTGTAGGCTATAGGTGGCTCTTACAAAGACAAGCCCACCCTTAGTAAAGGGAATCTGAGGATAAGGGAAGCTGGATATAGGGTGTAACACTAATTCCTTCCTCAGTTTTTAGAGTGAGAAATGGGGTCCTTTCGCCTTACTGCTTATATGACTGTGTTGTGCTGCTTTGAGCCTTTGCATCTCACTTTGTTTATGAAGGCTTAACAGTTACGTCCAACATGGGTTTGCTGAATGAGGAAATGTCTTTGCCTCACTTTAAGTGTATCTTTTACACTCAGTAAAAGTACAAGCATACCACACTTTCTTGAATTCCTTGGAGATTCAGTGTACTTTCAAGGAATTTATTATATCTTCTTTCACGGGATGCATCATACACTATGGTGAAAATGTCTTTTCCCTGAAAATGAATCCAGGTTAGGCCAACAGGAGTGGAGAATTTCTGTGGCAGAGCCCTATGTGGGCTAGATGGATCTTGGTAGCCCATTATCACAGGGATGTTCTGATTCCTCTGTGTGCTAGGTAGCATTTCTATCAGGATAATCTATGGCTCTTGCCTATGCATAAACAAGGGGCGTCCAATCTCTCTAATGAGGAGTTTGTTAACTACTAATCTGTGTACCTCTCCACTACTGCTGTCTTGGAGAAACTACCACTGATCCTTCCATTATACATGCATCCTATGGGTGTTCCTAGGGTCACAAAGCAGCCACAGGAAAAGCTCTTACACACAGACCAGTATAATTTTATAATTTGTGAGAGTGGTAGCTGCACTTCTGTCACATTCCACGGCATCTCAGGAAGAATTTAGTCTCTCTCTGAGGCTGAGGAGTGATCCAGGTTCCCTTCTGGTGGAACGTGTTGCTGTTGGCTCATGGATTGAGAATGGTATAGGCCAGCTTAGATCTCTGGTATGCAGGAAATGTCAGCCAAGATGGGTCTGCAACAGCAAAAAAGAGTTGTAAAAAGTGGACTCAAATTTAGGCATAGATCAGTGAAGAGAATATTTGCAGAGCATACTAAGGCAAAGTTCAGAAACTGCTAACTGAGTTTCTAATACTGGCTTCCACCAGTTATTCATTCGAACAAGTATACTATCATAAACAAAGCCCGGAGATGTTCAGGCACAGAACATGGAGATATGTTCTTTTGCAGACATAACTTCTCCTTAGAAAATAATCTACTTAACAGATCTTCTAAATCTAAGAAAGATAGGAAGAGGGTCACTTAAGAAGCAACAGGCATGGTTATTCTCAAGTAAAAATATGAGTTAAATGCAACAAGTCAAGTGACCTTTGACTGCTGCCAATTATCTTCAGTAGAAACTTTTAAACAGCAAATTAGATTGCCCTCCAAGAACTATACAGTTCTTGTCTTCCTATCCCAAGTGCTATTACTTGGTACAGTAGGTTAAAGTAATTTAAAACAAAAAATAAATAATCTAGGTTTCAAAAATAAATGGTTTTTTGGGTTATTTGGAATGTATTTACAGAAAATCTGTTGAATTTATCAGGGATAATGGTTTAATCTAGCTTTTTTTTACATTCATTCAGCAAAATGCTATGATCATTGATAATGAAGACTGAATACATTAACTACGTCTCATGTCATTCTTCTGATATAAGATTTCCTCAGTTTGGTTTTCCTGGACATGGATAATGTAAGGGAATTCTTCACAAGCGTAGACCATGTCTGGTCCTGCCTACAGTGGAGATTTCCAGTGAGGAATGGTCACTCAGTGAAACCATCCCAAGTAAATGAGCAGCACCAATTTAAACCATAATGCAATAATACACTTAATTCCGTCTTGTTGTTGTTGTTGTTGTTGTTGTTGTCATAGATACTGAAAGGGAGTTGCTCAGTCCTGTAGCCTGATAGCTCCAGCCCCCTGGTCCCACTTGTTGCAAGGCTAAGCCTCTGTTCCCAGTAGGTACATGCTCACCCAGCACACTTATGTATACAACACACATATGTGTATATTGAACCAAACAGATCACAGAGAGGCACAGTGAGCATTCACACAAATACAAGCAGCACAACTGGCCTCATCCTGCTCCCTTTTCTGCCAGAGCAGAGCAGGATGGAGGTCCATTAGAAGGAATATTTTTATATAAGAATGTACATGTGGATCCCTTCAGCATCTGTACTCAGACACTTAGTCTGCATGGTAGCTACCTCTCGATCCCAGTCTTCCCAGTAGCTGCTAGCAAGAAATATGAAACCCTGGGGGTGCAGTCCTATTCCAGGTGCTGTTACATACTCCTTGCATGTGACAAAACCTCCTGTGCCCTTCCCTTCCCCTCTGTCCCCAATCAGCAATCACATCCCATGACCTCTTGGGCAGATGGCTGGGCAAGGTCAAGTGCACTCTCAGCAACTTTGCAGATAACACTGCCTGAGGGTTGGGATTCTATCCAGAGGTACCTGGAGAAGCTGGAGAAGTAGGTCCATGTGAACATCATGATGTTCAACATGGCCAAGTGCAAGGGCTTTCACCTAATTCAGGGCAATCACTGGTATCAATACAAGCTGGGGGTTGAGGGGATTGAGAGCAGCCCTGCTGAAAAGGACTTTGGGGTACTGGTGGATGAAAAGCTAGACATGAGCTGACAATGTGCTCTCACAGCCCACAGAAAGCCCACCATATATTGGACTGCATCAAAAGAAGCATGTCCAGCAGATCAAGGGAAGAGATTCTGCCTCTCAACTCCACTCTAGTGAGACCCCACCTGGAGTAGTGCACCCAGCTCTAGAGCCCTCAGCACAGGAAAGACACAGACATAAAGTGTTATGGGATGAGACACATAAATGCAGGGAGAGAAAGAGACAGTAAGTGCTCATGCAACATAGCATCGTATATTTCAGATGTTACATTTACATTTCCTCTACTTTTCACATTTCTTTTATGCACTTCAACATATCTCCCTTGAGCTTGCAAAATCAGATCAAGTTTAAAAATTACTGCTAAAAGGAGTGTGGTTTCTTTCCCCAAGATTTCAAATCCTGTTATCCTGGGAACACATATCTTATAGTCTTCATAGAGACTCTTTTCTGGTCTCATGCACTCAAATGTCTTCTAAGTTAGTTTTAAAAATGTAAATATTTAACAGATGTAGGACTGCACCTTGGAACTATAAAGAAGTGTATCTGAACATCTTACCCCTTCACAATTTTGTCTTCATCTGCTCAGGTGGTGAACATATGTGCTATCTTTCTAATTTCATTACATATATACGTATCAAACAACTGTTATGAATAAAAATAATACTATAATAACAGCTGACGTGTTCCACACTCTGCAAGTTTGGTGAAAACTGAAGAATCGACTTGCAAAAATAAGAAAGGTTTTTTGCAGTGTTTTTTGGGCTGTCACTGTAGTAGAAAAATCACTGCAGTGATTTGGAAAATGCTGTTTGTGAAGTTTCCTGTTCTACTTGTTTTAATTCAATGGTAAATGTCTCTTGGCCAAAGTAGGATCAGAGCTCGATTTGTTTTATTCAAACAAATATTGGTTAGATGATCCCAAGATTGCGTATGTGCATACATGATCCTTCTATTCTCACCCTCCAAACTACATTTACGACCAGCAGATTTTAAATTAAATATAAACTCTTTTTCAAATCAAATATGAATATCCACTTTACACAGTTACCATGGCAAATTCATGCCCAGAAAGGCCCAAAGAAACAGCAGAGTCTATCAGTCACCCAAGAACATGATCTCAGAAGCTCAAATAAACCAAGTGCAGCTACTGACTGTGGTTGAATGTGTAATGACATTCTCCCAAAAAACCTATTGCTGTACCTTAGAAATTGACTTGTGTTTAAAGAATAAAATAATTATTAGCCAAAATTTTAGCAACTATATAGAGAGACGCTGCGACACTTTATATCAGCATTTTATTAATTTCTCAATTAAAACTCTTTTTTTTCAAGTAAAATCAAAAACTTCAAAAAGTAAAAGAGCTTCAAAAAGTAAAATCAAAATAGATATTCATGATCTTTTTTTCTTCAGTTTAATATTAGCCTTTCATTTCTTAAGAACTTCACAATTTCAAAAAGAAACAAATTGAACTTTTGGTTAAAAAGTTTCAAATTTTGCATGTTTAAGTAGATTTGTTTTTGTCAAGAGTGACTAGTGTGTGATAGCCAATGTTTTCCATAACACAGTGTAGGAAGTTTGGGTTGCCTGGGGGGCATCAATAGAGCAAATCCCTGCGGCCACAGTGGCCATCAGCTTGCTGCTAGGTCCCAGGGGAGACCCCATGGCAAATGGTCACAGGATATCCAAGACTGGAATGTACCTCTGGAGATTATCTCATCCTGGATAAATAGTTGACCCTGAAATCAACTTCTCCTCCCTGCTACGACAACAGTCCTGCTTGAAGGCAGCTGATGTCTCGACTGCACTGTGAGCTTATCCTTACAAATCACCTGCAGCATCTCTTCTAGCTTGAGACAAAGATGTACAGAAAATTCCCCTTTTCCCATTCCTTGGGTTTTGATTGGGATAGGTAACTTTTGCAAGACAGAGGTCACATTTCTTCCCGGGTGTCACTGTCAGTTCTGGGGGAGCCATGGGAGGAGGATATGAGATCTTACATTTTTTCCTCAAGTTGTTAATCATGGTAAAATTACCTTGTGGATTAGTTCCTTTCACTTCCACACAGCTCAGGAACTTCTCCTGACTGTTGTCTTCTGAAAATTGGGGAAATTTTTATCTCATTCTCCTTCTAGTCAGAGGAAACAAACTCCACAAGATCAAATAATCCTGATAAAGATACGTATCGGGTAATTTGTAAGTACTCTTCAACTTACTAGATGGTGGATCCCATTTCAGTGCCACAGCTAAACTGGTGGGGAGCATCATCGGGGTATAATATTGTGATTTCCTTTCTCCTAGGCTGTTAATTTAATTAAGTTCTGACATCACATTCTGTTGGATGTTTGAATGTATTTTGAGAAAATTGTGTGCAGCTGTTCTTTGCAGACTGGTAATTTTCCTTCTGTCTATCAGGGGCAAGGAGATGTACTTTATGGGGCAACAGAGAAAAGGGCCAGGATATATTTCAATGGTGAGCAATCCTATACAGGTTCACAGACAGCTTGAATAAGAGAGGTCTTGTATCAGCTGCAGGAACTGTCAAATTTTTATCCTAGGTTCTGACCCTAGGACTTAAATAGAAATAAATAAGGAATGAGTATGACAAACAAGGGAAAGAAAAGTATGGAGAGGCAAATATTTGGGGATATAATCAACAAGAACCCAAACAAACTCCCACGTGACATCCCCAAATCTGCCTTCCAAGCATACGATATATATCTTCTGCAAGAAGATTTTAAAGAAACATCAAATAACATCTTTGATTCTCTTAACCTTCTCCCCTTTTTACCTATGTTCATGACATTTAAGAGCACAGCTGGGGCCCCCCAAGCTAACTGAAGTAATACGATGCTCTGAGGCCAGCCAAACATCCCAGAAGCAGCAAAAGGCTGACAGGATGAGCAGCTAAACAAGATAACAAAGTACTTTTAAAAGAGATGGAAACTGAAGATCAGGTGGAGAAAGGATGTGGGGGGAGGGGAAGGTATAAACTGTTCAATCAAATTTGTCACATCAATAAAAATATTCATTTTAATGAAATATTGCGTGTTTTTCTTTGTCTTTGCTTCTGTTCTGATGAAGGAGTCATATTGAACTATTTGTGGTATGTGAAGTATTGGAAAAATAAACCTGGACAGAAGAGAGGCACAGATGTTTTCTATGTTCGTGGTTTTTTTTTTTTTTTAATATGTTCTTGGTCACCACATTTTGCTGCAAGAGACAGCTCTGTGTGTCACGTACTGAGCTTCATCGTGTGCTCTTTGGGGTCTGTGCGGAACAGTACAGGCTGCGGAACTAGGAGAAGAAAGGGCAGGGATGCTTAGGAGCTGCTGCTGGAGCAGCCGTGCCATCCTACCATGCTGGCAGCAAAAATGCCTTCTCTTACCATTCCCTCTAGGACAAAATCCACAGGAGACAAGCAGGTTTGTGGTGGGACATGCAGTGTTGCCATGATCGGTGAAAATATTTTATTTCTAGTGTGAACAAGGACCAAATTAGAGGTTGGAAACAACCGCTGAAATTCCTTGAAAAATAAATACAAAATGATAAATCCTATACTTGAACAACAGGCCAAAATCCTACCTAAGAGGTAAGAGGTCAGGGAAACCATTTCCTCCTTTGAGTCTTTGTAGCTGTAATGCCACTCAAAATTGGCAGCATAGAACCAATGATGAAGTCAGTTGTGGAGAGGGCCTCCTGCTTCATTACATTGCTGAGATGGTGTGAGGAGGAAAGGAGGATTTCCACATTTGTTAAGATTGCTGTGGTACTGGATTATTTTGCAACAAAGGCAAGGGACAACTCTTCATTTATGCTTGGCATTTTTTTCCCCCAGAACAGTCATTATGGAAACAGGAAAGTTATCTTGAACCTTGAGCCTCAGAAAGTGAATTATATTTTGCACTGGAAAAATGCAGATATAATAAACTTTTTTTTCTGCTGTTCATTCATGTCTGGATCTTTATTTAAACACAGCAAACCAAGACAGAGAGGGCTGTGTCTTCCTTCTTGAGCTATTCTATTTGAGCTGCATGATCACTCTTATCAGAAGAGCTTTCCCTCCCTCCAGAATGGCACAGGGCTGTTGAGTTGAAGTGGTCCCTGTTCTGCAGTCCTTATGTCTGTAATGTAAAAGCATGTGATCAGTGGTGGTTGTAATAACAAAAAATAGACATATGGAAGTTCAATGGGGTGAGCATCATATTCAAAACAGAAAAATGTCTACAGATTAGTGGAGAAAGAGTATAAGAAAAATGTACCAGGTCATCAAGCAGCCCTCTTGGAGGAGCTCTTTCAGGAAGTAAGTACATCCCATCATAATGAGTCATCTGGAAAGAGAAATATGAAATCTGTAGTGGAAGGAATAACTAATTTCTGGTGATTAATCAGAGAAATGAATAATTATAGAAGGAAATACAAGAATAATAAATTCATCTGAACATCAGAAGTCATTTTAAATATGTAGTGACATTTTAGAGAGAAAAGGAAGAGGGGAAAGTACGGATGAGGGAAAAAATCCATCTCATATAAATAATAATAGAAGTTGGACAGGGAAAAGAGGAGCTGAGATAGCTGCTATTGCCTTGTTGAACTGTATAATAGAACATTGAGGCAGTGTGAGAGACCTGGGCAACACGCCCTTTGAAGTCAATGGGTCTCTTAAGGCTGCAGGTTTCTGCAGGACTTTGAAGGTGTCAGGAGACGTGGATCAACCTGTTCAGAAATTATGTCTGAAAGTCTTATTTTTTTCCTGAGAATGGTCCCCTATGATGCTCTGCATCACACATACACATAGAATCCTGCAGAAGAGAGCATTGCCCATCTGTCCAGTGTGTCCAAACCTTCAAATTATTTGAACCAAGAATGGCAACTGCCCAAAGCCTGTCACCTCAATACAAGAAATCACAACCTCAAAACCTGTTGAGAACAAAATATTGAGGTTATAAACATCATTTGGAGTATAGTTCTTGTTTTATTAACAGTTTGCCAGAGCTGTCAGCTTGGTACATTCTACTGTTACTAACGTCATGTCCAATGCTGGAACAAAACATGGGATCCAGTACATGAGAGTACACATTTTGGTAGGAGAGGAATGACTGGGGGATAGCCTACAGCCCAGTAACCGTAGCCAACTTCTCAGAGTAAAGCTAATATTCAGATATCCTGTCCCAGCTTCTGCCAAAGTATAGAAATCCACCCAAATCTTTCTGTGCCGTACCCCAGTACACTGTAGTATTTTTCTGGAAGATTTGGAAATACAATATTGAAAGTGTTTGTGTTTATGGAGGCAAATTCGAGGCTGCGGTCTTACTGGTATGGGGCACTGGTCTTTACTTCCATGTACATATGTGGAATTTGGAAACAGTGTCATGGTGGCAGCTGTGATGTAAGGCAGTCAGAGGACAGGGAAGTGTATTTGAAACAGAGCTGGATGAAACAGCACAGATACTATCTGACCCTTACTGCAAATTCCTCTCCAAAATGATTGACAAGATGAGTCCACTATGTTTTGAATCTGTAAGGTTTTCTGAATTTGTTTATGAGTAGGAAAGCATTGCATGTCTTAATGTTCCAATTTTATTGTCTTCGCTAGAAATTTCAATGCCCAAATGAGGGAAATTTCTGTATATTTGCTTGAATATTCTTATGCAGTGTATGTGCAGTGGTGATTAGCTGAAAAGAAGTGATTTATCTTAAAAATACATCTTTTGAATTTGCACTTTGTTGGCATTTGGCAACAATCTGAAAGAATTTAGCAGTCATTTGTGTCAATCTGACACAACGTAGGTTTAAGAAGTAAATGAGAAACATCAAGTGCCTAGGAATCTAACTGTGTTATAGATATATTTACTCGATCGTTGGGAATAATAAACATGATTTGTTAGGGTCTTTTCAAGAAGCATGACAAGGGTTCCCTGAGAAAAATTAAATCAATTAATTTAATTAATTTAATGGCAAAATTCACTGCCATGACACAAGCATGACTTACTTAAATCAATTTTGTGGTGACCAGGTTATCACCAAATAACAATGCTGTGCTACATTGGAGATAGCAGTTGAATGCAATCACCAATGAATTGATTTTTGTAGCATCTTTCCACTGGTAGATCATTTACCTTGCCACACTGCATAATAGAAAATGTAGAACCCACATAGAAAGGAGGGATCTGTGTATAGTTAATGATATTCTGGGATTTTTAAAAATGAAATATTTTGATTCTAAAATAAAAAATCTCAAACCAATGAAAAAATGCCAAAGCTGATATGCAGTATAACTTTATCACAAGTTTTCTATCAGAAGTTCTTGGAGAAATAGAAGATTTTAAATTAAATCCCATGAGAATCAGACACAAAGATATTTGGTTCTGGCAGTGCTGGATATTGTGATGGAGCATTCTGATAGTTATGTCAAAATTTCTCTGGAAAGCTTCAACAGAAAACTTTTCCTTTTCATAAAGGGACTGTACATAAATTGTCACACACCTCATTTCAGAACTTCATCCCCATGCAGCCTACATGAATCTTCTTTTATATCCTTCCAACTATACATTCATCTATGGCTTTGTGGATATATCTGCCTGGAAATCCTCTACCTGGATATCCCACAAAGTTTGTGAGAACTCCATTTTTGGTGGAGATTGTAGCAATTATGTGATCCACTTGTGATTTGCTGTGAGACAGTCAGTCCTTCAAGTATATTTAACTTAAACTTTCATGGTCTATTCACTTGAAATATTTAAAACCATATAAAAGATTTTTGTGAAAATCTTAGGAACTGCTTCCCCTTGCTCTCTATCAATAGCATCAACTTTAATGGGAGAAAATAAAAGAGGTAATTTTGAAATACTAAAGATATTTGCCTTCTGTTCACATAGACAACAGAATAAGCTTAATGAGCAAGATAAGCTAGAAATTCAGAGTCCTGAACCAGAATCAGGAAAGGGCTTGAACTTTCTTTAAATACCAGCAGCTCTGTAAGTCTGGTCAATTGATCCTGGATAAAAAGAATGTTGTTGGTATCTCAGTAAGCCAGTTAATATGAATAAGTGTTTCAGAGGCAATGGGAGATACTGGGTTAGCCAAAAAATGCATTAAGAAAATATGTTTTTGAAAATGTAACTTTGCAGAGCTGTCAGCGTGAGGAGGGTGTGGGTCACGCCAAATGGAACGGCATCTTCCTGAGAGATTTCAGGTTCCATTAGCAACTGAAGATGCCTGTGAATTCAGTGTTATATCCATTACAGAGCAATTCATACGCATCTTTAGTAACTGTCTATCCATCTTACAGACTGTCTTTGCTTTTCTTAGAATGACATCAAGAAAAACGTGCAACCAAACACCACAACTGAATTCGATCTTCTTTTGCATCTACAGGAAAAGCCATACATGAATGCAATTATTCTCTTCAGTAACCTGTGGATTAATTCAGGGCCAAGCTGTGCTTTGGCTCCCGTTTATACTGAAATAGCAACCAGAATTACAAATGCTCTCCTCTCCTCCTTCCTGCCTGCTATATTTCACACCATGGCCATGCATAAATAGAACCTTTGCATTCAGGGAAGGAAATAAGGGGGCTGTATCCCCTGTAGTTTTCTATGGTTATACAATGTGAGATTTCAAAAAGCTTTTAAGAGCCTGAAATTCAAGATTGCTGGTTGTCAGGTACCTAGGTCTAAAACAACAGTCCAGACCTCAGTCCCCCTCATCCCCTGGAAGTTCATGTGTGTTTGCCAAATGTGAAGTCTTCTTCCTAGGATTTAATGCCTAAGCACTCTCAATGTTCATGAAGCTAGAGGAAGAACAATTACGCTGGTGCATGAGAGTGTAACATAACATGCATTCAGTCAGACAGGCAAACCTGGGGTCTGAGTTCAGAATTATTCTTTTGTTTGTCATCCAATTACTACTTAATAAGGGGCAGGAGAGGTGGAAGGTACCCTATTCTGTAATTTATGTCACACTTTTTGGAAGGCTAACTTTGAAACCCCAGACCAAGGAAGAATTTTGGTCTCCATCTCTTCCTGTGTGATTACTCTAGCTATTAGCCATGATACAAAGATCACAACAGTGCTACGATCATCTGGGTGTTATATGTCTGACACATTCAGCACTGAATTCATTGCTTTGGGGTGATGGTACGCAAGCCTGCATATAATAAACTTCCAAAGCAGCTGGGCACTTGGGACAGCGTGTGCATTCCAGATGACCTCAAGGAGATGGATGTTTAGATGTTCAGCTTAGCAGGCACAATGCAAGTAGCATGGAAATTCCTAAATGAAACCTTGTCTAAGCTAAGTCCCAACTACACAAACCACTCTCTTAAGTCACCTTTATGGACAACAGGGTGCTCCTGTGCTCCCGGAATGTAATTATTTGGTTCAACATACCTGCAATAAAGCAAATGTGATGTTGCAGCTCACTAGTCCTTTTACACCAAAAAACCTGAGGGCAAGTGTTTCATGTTCTGGGACGTGACAGGAGTATAGAAGAAGTTGTCTGACTATGGAAAGCCCACTAGCATAGTGTTGAGGAAATGAAAAGGGCAGAGGAATGAAAGTAGAACAGTGTCATCCATGCTACTTCTGGGAGCAGCTGCTGGATGGAGTTGGGCATGGTTTTTGTTTTGGATGGAAATAGTTGGTTCCCTCTGCAAGACAATGCAGGAGCACACTGCTTCTCAGGTAGTGCATGTGAACCAGAAGTGCAAACAAGAACTGAGTAACAGAACTATTTACCAGGCTAGAAACATGCTCAAGTGCTAACACACTTATGCAGGGGAATTTTATCCCTTTCTTGCACTGCTGGAGTGGAAGGGCCTGTAGCAGGTAGTGAGAGGCAGAACCATCTCCCTCCACACAAATCCTGTGCTCTGGAAAGAGGTTGTCCTCTGTCACAGTTTAAAATGGACATTTTTCCCAGAGGAAAGCTTAAGAATGAGCCTAAAGTGTACTCAAGGGCCACCTCCCCAGGGCATTTCTAGGCTCCAGCTGGCATATTTTGTAGTTAGATAGCACAGATAGAGGTTTTTTTCATACTACTTATTTCAACTCAGCTTTCCCAGGAGTCCAGATACATGTAGTTTCTTTTTCTAAATTCTTTTTATTATTAATTTTTCCCCTCTACAATTTGCTTGCATTAAGACTGAAGCTTGAAATGGTTAATTTAATACCTTCCCAGCCACAAAACAGCATGGGGACAAGTTGAGAAAATTGACTTTCTTAATTACAATAATAGGGGTTTTGAAGATGTAACACTGTATCTTTCCTTCAGCAGCAGAAATAGTTGTGCAGCACAGAGTTAACTATAAGAATGCCAAGAGACCTGTCATGGTCCACAGCTGTAGATATTTTAGCATAATGGCAAAATATATTTCTGTAGAGACTGTTCCAAGGGAAATATCTTTTCCAAATGCAGTTTTATTTGTACATAGCAATATTTTATGTAACACAAATTTCACCTGCTACATTATATGGGAAAGTCTTTAGAAGAAAAATAAATAAATAAAATCTGCATGCAATTTTTTGATCCATAACTAAGTCAAGACTCTAAGAATGAAACATGATTAGGCACTGTTTTTTTAAAAAAAAGACAGGCAATGTAGTACAAATTACAGTGTACCACATCAAAGGAAACCGAAGAACGCAAAATCCACAGGACGGCTTGAATACGTTAGTTAGAACAGAAATATAACCAGGATCTGAGGCCACATTTTGAGAAATCTCAATGCACCCTACTAGGTTTTTCTCAGGTGGACAGCAAGACTACATAAAATAAAATATTACACTTGATAAGCACCAGTCACAGAATTACACAGTTTCACTACAGCCTCCATGGGTCCCAAACTGGCGTCCCTTGAAGTGCTGCCAGATCACTGACTACTTGCACAAGTTGCTCCAATGAGAAACAGTTAGAAGGGCTGAGGGCTAACAGGACACACTAAAAAAAATGTGAACAGTCATCAGGATGTTTTGAAACAGAGTTGTTGTAATTCACTTCATTTAGCATTCATGTAAATTTAACAATTTCCTATCTCTCATTTGGGTTGCTGAGCCTCGGCTTGCTGCAGCAGAGGCTGAGGTATATGCTCCTTATCCTCTGCAGGAGGCAGGCTCCAAATCAGCAGCCTTGGAGCCAGGTGATAACTCAGGCTCTCCCTGCCCTGCGGAGAGTTCCTGCATAGCTAGAGGGTCATAAGGGCTCTGCTGCAGCCACCGGCTCTCTGAGGCTGGGCTCTGCCATATGAGAAGTTTTATTCTTGAATCCAAACCACATACATCAATGGAAGATTAATCTTGATGGCAAGCACAAATAAAGGGGAGAATAGAATGGGAATTGGATATGTCACGGACCATATAGAGTTGTCAACATAGTTAATAGTGAGGGATGACCATTTTCAGACTGACAGTTTGCACACCTGTGTTGAATGTCTACATTTAGTTGTCTTCTTCAAGACTCAGATCAGTCTCTCTCAGAACATCTCAAATGCCTCACATACAACAGGTGTCTGCCTGTGGACCTCACCAACCTCACAGGTTGCTAGGCTTCCAGGGATCATGAGGAGTTAACTTACTTATTTATTTTCTTATTTTAACATAATTAAACACCATCTGAATCATATGAAATAATCATCTACATATAGTTTCACTGGAATGTGACTTTTCACATCTGTGTCTCCTGCTTCTAAAATACAGAATCTCTAGTAGTCAGGTATATGTGTTGCTGAAACTCTAGAGAGTAAACAAAAGACACTGTCCTTTTTATCACAATTGCATTTTTTTATAATGAAGATTATGGTAAAATATATTTCTGGTAAAAATTTCCTGTAGGAGAAGCAAGAAAATGAAGTGCCAGATCTTTTAATAGAAAATAATTCTAATATTTCAAAATAAAAATTACAAAGATGATAAGAAACATTTTTTATTACTCCTGCTCAGAAGTGTTCAGCTTATTAAACTGGATGCTTGTAGGACAGAGGTCTCTCTCTCTAGTGGCACAGTGAGGCTGCAAGGTACACGTTCTTGCTCTTTACCAGCCATTTATTCAAAATGCATATTCCAGGGTGAGGAAAAACAATCAGTCAGGTTTTACATATTTAATTTAAAATGCCAGTTCCTCGGGACTAAGATACAGTTTTCTTTTAAATAATGCCTATTAAGGATCATGCCTGTTCAGATCCTTAGCTCTGAATACAGAGTGGTCATGAAATTTCAGCTTGAGGTGTTTCTGTTGACACCTGGAGGTTTATGCCAGCACCTACTGAAGAATGAGTTACCCACTCCTCTACCCCCATCATGCTTTAATAACCTTTGACTAATACTCATATGCTATATTGTTTGAAGCTAATGTACCCAGGTAAGATTGTAAGTACTATTCTGAATGAGATTTTCCTTTAAAACAGAAAATCTGCAAAGAAAAGAAAGAAAAGAAAAAGGAAAAAAAGACAACTTGTTTAAATGAACTCTTTATCTGGATGACTTCAAATACTTTGACATCTATCTCTATTTTTATTTGGAAAATGAATCAAGAATAATTAAATGGGAATGGTAACATCTGCCACCAATCAATGGACTCAGAGTAAAATTAAAATGATCTCTTTTTCCTTTTAAAATCCACTTTTTTCATCTGATGCCATTCATTGAGATCAGATGCATTTCAGTCTAGCTGTGTCAGATCATGGAATTACATAAGCAATGAAGTCCAATAGCATGGGAACAATGGAATGCGTAACAATATAATCAGCAGTAAAATCTGTATTTAATGTGTGACATTCTGATGCTATAAAATATGATGAAATTTAAACCTCTTTGTCCTTTCTCACCATGTTCTACAGTTGCTGAGAGTTTTTAATTTTGTGCCATTTTATCTTAGATAATACTCTTTTATTTTTTTGTTTCTGACTTTGGAAATTATGTATTAGACAGATGAAGGAGACAAGTGAGGGAGTGTAAATGGATAAAACAGTCTATACTTTGCTTAGCAAGTGTTAAGCAGAGCCAACAACTTTTTAAACTTGACAATCCTTAATCTTTTGCAGTGAGCACAGAAGGAGGTTTTCTTGTTTCAAAACTACCACGGCATTCAATACCGATCATTTTACTGCTGGGATTAGCTGAGCTCTATCACTTTTGTAATGAAAAAGTTGCTTTGCAAGGGAAAAAATTCCAGGTCAGTCCAAAAAATTTCAGCTTTACTCACTCTAGTAAATGACAGACTGCTCTTTATACTACTGCCTTTTATGGTAGTAAGGTTAAACCAAACACAATGCTAAACTGGTGTCAAGAGGATGGTGTTGAGGATATGACAAGAAAGCCAGGAAGATAATAAATAAAAAGGTTCCCTCTATCAAAACTCCTTGAGACAGGAAGAAGTGCTCAAACATGGCAAAAACCTTCAGAAAACAATCCAGAACCATAGGGAAGCCAAACAGGGTTTGTGGGGAAAGAATTGATTTAGTTGAGTCTAGTGTAAGCTTGCAATCTTAATTTGGTCTGATGACTTCAAGTAGAAAGTAGTAACATGCATTGGGACTCCAGGAGAAAATTCTTAGGGTAGGATTCATCTCTCATAATTTGTCTATCCACTGTCAGGCAACAGCCCTGAGCTCCTTGTGTTGGGTCCATCAGTAGAGTAGCACTTGCAGTTCTGGATTCATCTCTTCCCAAGGGCAATTGATTGATTACTTAGCTAAAACTAACTGCCAGGTTTTATGTGGGTTAATTAGGTGAGCAGGCTCCTGTCCCATACATCTCTGATCTACTGGTGTTTTGTCCAGCTGACCGCAGCAGCAGGCGGCTGGGGATGGCAGTATTTCTGAAAGAAGTGCTTGTGGCCCCAGATGCATGCCTGGGACTTTCAGCACTGACTGTACGAGGGTTGGGAGCCCATCCACTCATTTTTCCTATGTTTTTTTCATGGTTTGAAAAGTCTTTATATTTCTGCCAGGGTGTAATATTATGCTTTAACCTTGAAACAGAATTTCTGCTTTTTCAGTGGGTAGATGGTAACCTGAACGTTTGCAGCTGTGAGGGACTTTGGATAATATAGGGTGCCTCAGGGCACTCAAGGCAGAAGCAGTTTCTGAAGTATCAGAAAGTACACAAAATGGAGAATTTGAGAAACTGAGATTCCAAGAAACAGTCAGTGGTCATGCAAGATAGCCATGCTCTCAAAAAAAGGGGAAGAGCCAAACTTTACTCTGACCTAAATATAAAGCATATTTCAGGGAAAAATGAAAAGGAAACGTTTGCTTCTGATTGTTCTGAAAATAAGCGTTTAGAGGAAACCCTCACCTTCTGAAGGGATTTACTTGGGGCAGACCATGGGGCATTAAGAGCATCTCCAGCTCCCTGTGACAACAAATGTGATTTCACATGTTTGGTGCTTCTCTGTATTTGGCTTCTTTGTTCACGCCATGTAACAAAATGGTTTGTGATAGTACAAACTCCTGCTGGAAGCCCTCTGTGAGGTCCTATCCATGTTAGCACAGACTGGGACCAAATAGTCCTCTTGGCTCTCTTGCTAGTCATTTTCTCCTCTGGGTCTACAAAGTTTTAACATCTCCAGAGTTCTTTCTATAGGTATGAAGAAGCAAACAGCTATCAGCAGCTTGTACTGCCCCTGCACTTTGCAAAGAGCTGGCCTCATGTCTGTGAAAAGAGATGGAAACTTTGACAATTGCTTTAAGTAAGGAGGATAAATGAGGGCAGTGACTGAAGCACTGGCCTGATCCCAGAAAAGGATTGTGCTGGTGGTGCTCATAGCCTGGGGGGTCATCTCCCAGACTGACAAGTTGCTCTTAAACTGTGTTGTCACGTTCTTCAGAGTAAGGATAAAAAATCATATAGGCAGGCAACAAACAACTGGCACATCTGGCACTAAGGAATACCCGCAGCTTTGGACAGGGCCAGTGAGGGTGTAGGAGTTTTCCCTGGTGAGGGGCTTCTAGAAGAGCCTGCAATTTAATTGTGGAAGGAGTTTCCTCTAAGCCATGCAGGTAAATGCAGAGAAGTGCAATGCATGTTACTCCATACTATTTGTGGAGCAGTTCGCTCCGCTTGTAGTTTGCTTAGCTAAAAGCATTCCTCCAGATGCTCACACTAAATAATCCCTAAGATATTCACCTAGCTGTTCTACCTTCTGGGCCTTTCCACAGGTTAACAGATCATTTACCTTCAAACCAACTTTAATATATCCTTTGCTTTTTCAAACTTTTCTGTCTTATCTTGTAGCTTGATGGTTTTCCTGTTTATCCATTCCTGCATATACACCTATTTTAGCAAATCCAGACAAAGACTGGCAGTGGTGCTGCATGTAGAAAAGCTACAAGGATCTTCAATATCATTAACATTAACTGTGTAGTTATTTTGTCAAAACAAATGCCAATATTTAAAACTGTACCAGCTTTACCCGATGAACAATTTTAACAGACACCCTCAAAACTGACTTTTTATCACCTGCCCAATAGATTTAACACACTTTTATGGTTAAGAGGAAAAATGGTACCAGGGCATGTCAGCTATCACCCTTGAATTAAGTTTTTTTTCAGAGTGGAAAACATACATTACTTGTCCAATTTTGTGGATGTATTTCAACATTCTCTGGATTAATTTTTTTTTGCCTTCCTGTGGCTGCAATGCATCACATAGCTCACACTTCAAAGGAAAGGATATTTCTTCAGGATAATTGGGTGGCAGAAGACTAAGTAATGCAATGCATTTTAGAGAACAGAAGGAAGATCAGACTCTGGGTTTGTTTCTGGAATTGAAACAAATCCTGGGATTTTCAGTTATATGCATTAATTTATAGCAAAATATAAGAATAACACAGGGAAACAGTGAAGGTGTTTACCTCCAATCTACCTGCAGGACACTCAAGATGCCAAAAAGTTGTCCAGTTGCACAGCCTAGATTTTACATAATCATTTGTAAAATAAGATGTTGCATACCAATTAACTTGACTGACTTGAACTGATTTCAGTAACACTAAAATAGACGTCTCTTGCTTCTCTCTTATTTGAGTGGGTCAAAGGCTGAAATGATGAAGCGGAAGACTTCGAAATAATTATCTTTGTATTAGAAATCTAGACTTACAGGAGTCGGTAATTTCCCAGAGTTTATAACCCAGCTGCTAAACCGTATACCTCTATCATCTTCAGCACTGTGGTGCCTGTGTTGAAATTATAGCAATACTATAAAAGAAAGTCCTTTGAGGAAACATACTTCTCTGCTGTTTTTTCCTCACTTTGTGCTCCTGTTCTTGTCAGGTTATTTGCTACCTGTCAGCCGAATCCCAGGAAGTGTGACCTCTTCTGGGCTACACAGAGCACAGTGGAGAGAGAGTGAGTTGTGGGGAACACACATTGAGTGTTTGGGATGAAAGCCAGCTCATGAAATCATAAGCAGAGGATGCCCTCTCTAAGGATCATTCTCTGTGACAAATGCATGTGACTATGACCCTTTGAGTGTAGAGGAATCATGAATCAGCCTTCATAATTCATCCAGTTTTCCAATGGCTACAAACAAGTGAGGTGTATTGCAGCCCCAGTGGTTATAATAAGTCCTAGAAATGTTTGGGGTTTTTTTTCTTGTCTGATTGTGCTGAACAGCCAGAACACATGAAAATGTCCTACGTGCGCTCGAGGTGCTGTGGTTCACTGTGGATGGGCACTGCTTTTCAGGAAACCAGAACATGAACCTAGTAAAAGCAGAAAAGAAACAGAATAAACACATTTATTCTGACCTGATTCCAAGGATTCTTTTTTTCCTGTGCAACCAACTTTGTATTGCAGCCCCAGTGGTTATGATAAGTCCTAGAAATATTTTTTTTTTCTTGTCTGATTGTGCTGAACAGCCAGAACACATGAAAATGTCCTACGTGCGCTCGAGGTGCTGTGGTTCACTGTGGATGGGCACTGCTTTTCAGGAAGCCAGAACATGAACCTAGTAAAAACAGAAAACAAACAGAATAAACACATCTATTCTTACCTGATTCCAAGGGTTCATTTTTTCCTGTGCTACCAACTTTTACTTGCCTTGATGGGTGTTTTTAGCATATGCAATGATAGTTGAAAACTTCCTAGATATTGATCTTTCTCTGAGACCACACTGAGTGTCTGTGGCTCTTCATAGAATGGCAGAACCAGATGGGATGCTGAAGAAGCCCTTCTTCCATCCACCAGTCTCATCCCTACGTCACATGCAAATTGTTTCTCTGCTAATCTCACTGATGGATTTCTTTGGGAAAGCGTTTTTCAAGGAGGTTTTTACTGAGGAGAGTTTTCATGTTTCCCCAGAAACAGGAAGGTATGTCTCAGGCAGGTAGCATGGCAGAAAAGGAGCATGAGGAAATTTTGGGGGCTGGTGGTAGAATTGTGTGATTTGCCCTCCCAGCACCTGTCTGTTTTTCATGGGGGCACAGCAACAGAGGGGTGAGGTTGACCAGAAAAGCCATGGATGGTGCACCCCTAGAGGTTTTTAAGGCCAGGTTGGATGGGGCTTTGAGCAACTTGATCTAGTGTGAGGTGTCCCTGCCCCTGGCAAAGAGGTTGAAACTGGATTATCTTTAAGGTCCTTTCTGACCCAGATCATTCTGTGATTCTATGATTTCATGTCCTGTTTGTTGCACCAGCCATCATTCTTTTGAGGAACTAGGAAATTTCACCAGCCTCAAAAGTAATTGTGGTAGGTAATCCTTGTTAACTGTGGGTGGGATGAAGTGGCAAGGGACAGGTCTCCATGGCCAACCCTCTGCAAGAAAACTCTCTCTGTGCATTCAACTGCCCATAGGGAGCTGCTAGAGTTAGGCTTAGGCTTAATCTTAAGTTTAGAGTCAGTGCTATCCCTGTGTAGAGCTGTCCCCACAGAGAGAAAGCTGCAGAGAGCTGGCTGTCAAGAGTTGTCCTAGACCTCGGTGAATAAGTAGTGGGAAGCAGGTGAAGCAAGCTAGGAGACTGACATATGAAGCAGGAGGCTCCCAAGAGGAGCACAGGAGTAGCTTCTGACAATGGAGCCAAGCCAAGTCTGAAAGGTGCTGGAAAGATGGAGGCTTTATCTGAGAGTCAGGGGAGGTGGCAGTTGTTGTGGAAACACAGGATATCACTAAAAATTTCAGGACTAGAGAGCAGGAGTGTAGGAAAGGGTGTGGTGGGGAGGGAGGAGGTTTGTATTCTGATGATTTCATGCAGTCTGTTTCACCCAGTAGTCTGAGCTAACTCCTTTTAAAGAGGAGCCTTGTTCTAGTTTATGAGTTTGCATTCTAATAAAATCTTGCTTTAGAAATTGGAAACCTTTCAGTATCTCTCGATGCACTCACTTTCCAGAAACAGCCAGGCAATTCTGCCTCAAAGCCCTGGCCAAATTGAGGCCCAGCTGCAGATAAAAGCAGAATTTTGAGGAGGACAGCGTCGCAGAACATTAGCATCACCTGGAAGATGAAAAGAAATTGGATCTAAAGGCTGGAGCTATGCAGAGCTTTGCAGACTGAGGGCTACTCTGTATGCTGATTCTCAAATGCTGCTTCTCCACTAAGCTCTTGTGTGCAGCCAGTTTTTGAGATTATTCGGCATTTTTCAGTTTTCTCCAAAAAAAAAGCTGGATGGAATCATGGTACATGCATGTATTCATGACACAGCACTTGCATACTATTTGCAGTGCTTCCAAAAATCACTAAATNTGTGCAGCCAGTTTTTGAGATTATTCGGCATTTTTCAGTTTTCTCCAAAAAAAAGCTGGACGGAATCATGGTACATGCATGTATTCATGACACAGCACTTGCATACTATTTGCAGTGCTTCCAAAAATCACTAAATGTACAGCACATACTCTGCAATATAGATTTGCACATGTCCAGCCAGTTTTACTTGTCCAGAGATGTTGAACATACTGAGTATCTGCAGACCATAAAGGGAGGATTAGCTGCTTCCTAGAAGCACTGGATTTACTGTACATACATGATGAGGTGCGCGCGTCCATATTTTATTTTTTATTCAAATCATAAAATCATAGAATGGTTTAGGTTGGAAGGGACTTTAAAGATCATCCTCTTCCAGCCCCTCTGCCATGGACAGGGACACCTCCCACCAGACCAGGTGGCCCAAGGTCCCATCCAACCTGGCCTTGAACACCTCCGTGTAAGGGTCATCTCCAATTTCCCTTTTTGTGTGGGAACACCTGAACAGAACTACAGGAGTAATAAATAGGTGTTCAAGGAAGAAAAAAGATGAATGGATGAATAGTGTGCTAGGTTAATCAGAAGAAAAAGGTTATGACAAATGTCAATTTGGTAGATGTGGGAGAGTTCACTGTGGCAATAGTAATGCTCAGAGGTGGAATGGGGGGTCCAGAAGCAGGTTGAGCCTGGAAGAACTGTAGGGTTCCCACTTGCTGACCAGGGTGCCAGGGAAATTAGGTGGAAGTTTTTCACGGAAAGTGTCATTGGGTATTGGAATAGGCTGCCCAGGGAGGGGGTTGGTTCACCTTCCCTGGAGGTGTTTAAGGCACGGGTCGATGAGGTCCTGAGGGTCATGGTTAAGTGTTTGATAGGAATGGTTGGACTCAATGATCCGATGGGTCTCTTCCGACCCGGTGATTCTATGATTCTATGAAATCCTCCGTGCTTTTTAGTGTCATGGGATAGGAAAGGACAAGTTTCAGTGATATTCTGCAGGAAAGACAGATCCATCATAAGTTCAGATAAATATAAGAGTCAAGGGGAAAAGCAAAAGCTATAGGAGAACTTGCTTAGCTCAATAGGCTGATGGACAGAAGTATGGGGCATTTTAGCACACTTGTTTTGAGGTTTTTTTCTGGTTTAGGTGGAGTATTTTTTCTATTTAAATGCATGACCAAATCAAAAGTCAAACCTCGAAGTTTGAAAACAGAAGAAGAATGATTATCCCCCATGGCCTGCATGCAAACAGCGGGCTTCCTAGAGTGCTGCTGAGGGATGCACTAGGAACCATGGAAAAGACACATATTTGCATGTGAGACCACAGAGTGCACACTGGAAAGTCTTCAACCACTGTGAAGATTCCTGGAGGTGCAGAGAGCACATTTCAGTCTGCATCACAAGTCAGACTCACTCTTGCTGGCAAAAGCAGGTGAACAATTCCACTGTATGTGTGTGCAAAGCAGATTAAAAGATCAAATTAATAATTTTTTATGAAAAGTACCGCTGCATATGGTAAAGTCATTTTCACATCTAGTGTCTCAGCCATTCAGTTTTAGTACCCCAGAGGGGATTAGAGCAATTGGACTAATTGCTTAACAAATTGCCTTTGTAAACCAAAGGCATTTTTCAATAGTACAAGACCAGAAAAGTTTTATTTTCTTGCTCTTCTATAACTAAAGGCATCCAAATTAATATTTTTTTTAACTTTGGCATTATAAGTGGGTCTCAGACTGAGCTTTTATTTACCAAGTCATAGCTGGAAGCCAATTCTTATGTCCAAGTTAAAAAAGAACCCTGAAAACAGCAGCTCCTAATGGAAAAGCTGAATTTGCCCAAGCTACGGTGAGGCAAATGTGTCACTACAGTAACACAAAATATCTGGGTTTTTTATACTCTAAGCCTCATCACAATATTTTTGTGAGGAATTTATATTACTAGAGGAGAATTCCACAGAGGAATGTGTATTCTATATAGTACTGATGAATTAAAACTGCTGTTTCATTGTGATGGAGAATTTTTCTTCTTGTTTACACATTTTTATGTTTTCAACTACCCTTTAAATAGTGCATACAAAGTATTGACCGCTTTACTTTCTTATTTCCAGTAAACTTCACCAGAAATTATGTTAAAATTTGACTAAACAACTTTTTAGTGTGCCTTCCAGAAAAGTTTCTCTGCATAGCAGAGCATACACTTTCCTTAATCTTGGCATTTTGCTCTTCAGCTACCGTCATTCCATCTGAAGCATTTGCTTTGAAATGCCTGCCAAATATTTTTGCCCCTGTACCACAATAACAGTGCAGCAATGTGGGAGTGATTCAACTCAAGCGTGTTTACAATGAGAGCAGTCGAGAGAAACAGGCCCAGGAAAGTGGTCTATGTGCTAGATTCTCCTAGTGAGATCCAAATCCTAAGCAGATCTGCTAAACCTCATTAAAGATCACGTTTCATTCTTCTAAGCTGCATTTCTTCTGATAAACAAGACAGCTTGCATGTGAGTTGTTTGAATATTGTTGTCCATTTTACCTTTAGAAATTTATTTTATAAGAAGTGCCTTCTACAAAGAGTTGCATTAGACAATGTCTTCAGTAGTGCAAATCTCTGTAGCTCTTCTGAGGTCAGAGGGGCTCTCCTGATTCACGCTGGCTGTCTTTGTAGCCCTTTTTTTGTGGGTAACTCTTGCAGAGGTGCTGAGGTTGTTTGGGCAACACATTACCTGTCCACATGTTTTCCCCCAAGGAGAATGCAAAGCACATCACAGGCCTTGCTGTTAAACTTTAATGTTGAGGTACAGGGAATATTTTGCAACAGTCAGGATCTCCAGGCTTCAGCTCATTCAAATCCTGGCCGCCTTGTAAATCTTTCTTGCCCCACTTCAATGGAGATAAGAGGAATTGTATGCTATAGGTTCAGTTGAGAGAGACCACCCAAGTCATAGCTCATTTCACTTCTGTTGACCTCCTCTGATATGCCCATCAAAGCGGTGATTAAAATACAGTGCAGCAACTTTGTGTAGTGCAAATGTGTTCCATCAATCTCCTTTTCATCTGGCTCTTCAAATACTTCAGACCTGAGTAAGCAGCTGAAAATTTTGCAAACAAGAACGAGTAAATGTAAAGACAGATTTCCCCCTCCCTCCCTGTTCTGGAGCAGGATGATCTATTTACCTTTCTGAAGGAGCTGTCAGCAGTGTGGTCATCGTGAAATATGAATTCACAAATGGTGCACTCCTAAGAAAACAAGTACATGTAGAAAGCTGTTCCTTCTATTTTCGAGAGTTTTTCTTTCTTCTGTTCTTTGAGTTTGGCAGCAGACTTTCTTTTTTAGTTCCAGTGTAGCCTTTTAATAGGCATTTAGTGGTCTGCTGTAACTAGATGGGCCTGAACCTGCAAACCTTTTATTCACCTGTTTGGCTGCAGTTGTACAAGTACATAGGTCAGGAAAGTCAAGCAAGTGAATGAGTGGGGAACTATAGCGCATTCAGCTTAGATGTGCTGCTACATGTATAAACAAAAAGAATCCTACTATACCATTGGAATAGCCTCTTGTGTTATTCTCTGATGCACTCTACACTGTTGGTATTTGTTCACTGGCAGCCTAGTGCTACCGGCACACGTTTATGCTAAGGCACATGGAGGAAGTGATTTGAGAAAGCCAGCATGACTTCACCAGGGGCAAGTCCTGCCTAAACAACATAGTGGCTTTCTGTGATGGGGTAACCACAGCAGTGGACGTGGGAAAAAGGATGGATGTGATCTGTCTGGACTTCTGTAAAGCCTTTGACATGGTCCCCCACAGTCCTTTCTAAATCAGAGAGATGGATTTGATGGGTGGACTTTTCAGGGGATAAAGAATTGGTTGGATGGTCGTATTCAGAGAGCAGTGGTAAATGGCTCGATGTCCACATGGAGATATGTGACAAATGGTGTTCCTCAGGGATCCATTCTGGGACCGATGCTGTTTTATATCTTCATCAATGATATACATAGCAGGATCAAGTGCACCCTCAGCAAGTTTGCAGATGACACCATGCTGAGTGGTACAGTTGCCACAATGGAAGGATGGGATGCCATGCAGAGGGACCTGGATAGGCTGGAGAAGTGGGCCTGTGGGAACCTCATGAGGTTCAACAAGTCCACCACTAAGCCATATCCTTAAGCACCGCATCTACAGGATTTTTAAATACCTCCAGGGATGGTGAATCAGTCACTTCCCTTGGAAGCTTGTTCCAATGCTTGATAAATCTTGTTGAAGAACATTTTCCTGGTATCTAATCTAAACCTCCCTTGGTGCAACTTAAGGTCATTTCCGCTCATTCTTTCACTTGTTGCTTTGGAGAAGTAACTGACATGCACCTCATTCCAGCCTCCTTTCAGGAGGAGCTACTCCTTATGGGACTTATTCTCTAGGCCTTTCACCAGCTTCATTGCCCTTCTTTGAGCACATTCCAGCACTTCAGTGTCTTTCTTGCAGTGAGGACCCCAAAACTTAACAAAGTGTTCGAGTTGTGGCCTCACCAGTGCCAAGTACAGGGGGATGATCTGTTGCCTTGTTCTGTTGGCTACACTATTTCTGACACAAGCCAGGATGCCATTGGCCTCCTTGGTCATCTGGGTACACTGTTGACTCATACTCTGCTGGCTATTGACCAACATCCTCAGGTCATTTTCTTCCTGGCAGCTTTCCAGCGACTCTTGCTCAGGCCTTAAATGTTGCATGGGGTTGTTGTGATTCAAGTGCACGATCCAGCATTTAGTCTTGGGAATATCATACACTTGGCCTCAGCCCATTGGTCCAGGTCCCTTTGTAGAACCTGACCATCCCAAAGAAGACCAACTCTCCCGCACATCTTGGTGTTCTGAAAACTAACTGAGAGTACACTCAATCCTCTTGTCCAGATCATTGACAAAGATATTAAACAAGACTGGCCTCCAATACTGAGCCCTGAGGAACACTGCTTGTGACCAGCAGTTAACTGGATTTAACTCTCTTTGCTACAACTCCTTGGCCCTGGCCATCCAATCATATTTTACCAAGCAAAAAGCACTCCTGTCCAGTCCACAGGCAGCCAGTATCTCCAGGAGAATGCATCAGCATCCTTGGGTAGACTCCATCTGGCCTCAAAGGCTTATGTGTGTATAAGTGTGTTAGCAGGTCACTATATCCCCTTGGATTATGGATGCTCCATTCTGCTCCCTATCCGTGTTTTCTGTCTCAGGGGTCCAGGTACCTGGAGAACAACCCTCCTTACTACTAAAGACTGAAGCAAAGAGGTCATTAAGTATCTCGACCCTTTCATCACCCTTTGTGTTTCACCCTGCACCCAATCAAAGATAGAAATTATCCTTAGCCCTCCTTTTGTCACTAATGTATTTATAGACACTTTTTTTTATTGTCCTTATGGCAGCAGTCAGATTAATTTCTAGTTGGGCTTTAGCCCTTCTAATTTTCATAACCTCATAACATCCTTGTAGTCCTCCTGAATTGACTGCCCCTTCTTCCAAAGATCATAGACTCTCCTATTTTTCCTGGGTTTCAACCAAATCTCTCTTCAGACAGGCCTGTCTTTTTCCTTGCCAGTTTGTCTTTCATCACATGGGGACAGCCTGCACTTGCATCTTTAAGATTTCCTTCTTGGAGAATGTCCAGCCTTCCTGGAATCCTTTGTACTTCAGCACTGCCTCCTGGAAGTCTAAGGTAGCAGTATTACTAACCCCAATCCGTACTTCTCCAAGAACTGAAAACTAATTTCATGATCTCTATGCCCACAATAGCCTTCAACCATCACTTCACCCATAGGTCCTTCTCTGTTTCTAAGCAACATGTCCAGTGGAAGCACCTTCCTCAGCTGGCTTACTCACCAGCTGTGTCGTGAGGTTACATTTCACACACTTCTGGAACCCTTTAGGCTGTTCCCTCTCTGCTGCATTTTATTTCCAGCACACATCTGGTAAGATAAGACCCCCATGGAAACAAGGACTAGCAATTGATAGACTTCTCCCAAATGATTATATACTATTTTGTCTGCCTTTACATCCCTATTGATAGTAACAGATTGACACCATGATATCTGTCTTATTGGCCTTCCTGCTGATTTTACCAATAAACACTCAATCCTATTGTCACCCTCATAAAGCTCTAGATAGTCAAAACAGTCCCCAACATACAAGGCTACTCCTGAGGTTTCTGTCNGAAGGGTTTGTAGCCATCCATTGCAGCATTGCAGTAGTGCAAATCATCTCATCCTGTTTCTGTTATGGCAACTATATAATAGAATTCCTGCTGTACAATGGCTTCGTGCTCCTCCTGTTCATTGCCCAGGCCGTGTGCATTTGAAAAAATGCATTTAAATTGGGCTATAGATTCCAACACCTTCTTTGGGGCATAAGCCTTAATTCCTACGTGACCCTTCTCAGGCTTTTCTGTGGTTTCTAACACATCAGTAACTCTTGTGAATTTGCTGCCACGTGGATCTCCATCTGCTACCTCCATGGAGACAGCGGAATCAAGAGTCTTGCTTACACACCGTCTCTCAAACATTGCCATGTCTACCCCGAAGCACATATGTAGCCAGCCTGGTTTTATCCCCCTTAAGATTTCCTTCTTAATTAAAGGTCTTTCCTGCACAAGGATCTTTTTCTGCATATTGAGCCTTCTGTTCCCTTCAGGAGAGAGCCTCCTATGACAGTGACCCATCTTTTACTCTTTATGGAAGCAGTTTTGATGTGAGTCATGGGCCAACTTAACCTGGGTGACACCTCTAAACTACAGGAACCACCATCCTTGTTGCTGCTCAATTTCACTTGTGGAACCTCATACCTTTTATGCAAAGGCACTCACAGAGGAGAAGTGCCTGCTGTGTCAGGCAGGAACTTGTTACCATTATCCTCTATCCCATAAGTCATCACATTCAGCATGATGGAAAGAGGATAAGGAATCCTCCATATCATGCAACCTGTCTGTGTGTCAGGCCTATCTCAGGAAAGGTACAGTGTGATTCCAGAAGTCGATCTCTCTCACGTACACTCCATGATACTCATCAACCTCCTCACTTCTTACTGGGTCTCTGCCACTGAGTGAAGGAGATCTACTTGCATGCAACTCCCACAGGTGTGCTCACTGCTGCCATCTGATACTGGCACAGGAGCAGATCATACCCTGCAGCCTGACACCCGGGTGGCCATGTCTTCCTGCTAGAGCTCTGTCTGGGAAGTTGCATCAGTCATGGCAGGTGCAGAACTTAGAGCGGACATAGCCTTTTTCCTGGGGAGAACAATTGCCTGGTGTAGACAGCAGAGCTACAGCGCCCTTTCTGCATGTCCTCCCATGCCATCTGCTGCACCACACCCTGCTTGCAGTGCTCCTGGCTGCTGGAGCTCCTGGGGTCTTCTTTTTTACAAGATGGGGGGTTTGGCTGCCATTGCTCCTGGACCTGCCCATCTTTCATCAGCCATTGTAATGTGAGTTGTGGGCTCCTGGCAGCTATCTCAGCTCCCTCTGAGGTTCCCCTGGTTCAGAAAAACTCCCTACGCACTGTACTAGAGTGCTTGGCTGTGGATCCTGCAGGCACTAGAGCTGCTTGCTTGCAGGTGTTGGCAGGAAGGAGGTTGTGCAGCCAGTGCTGAACTTGGGCTTATGACTGTGTGCTGTCCGTAACCTTTCCTTGGACCCCATCATTCTCTCTCTCTGCCTGTAAGCCAATACCTGCAATCATCCACCCCTCTCTAGATACAGCTTGTGGAGATGTGATGTATAGTGCAACTCATTTTGTAAGGTTTCTGGAGCTTCATTCTATGTGTATCTGCCCTCTCCTGTAGCTCTGAGCTTCACAGATTCACACAGCACATACACCCATACAAAGAAATGCAACAGAAATCTCTTGCTTCTGCAGTGGTTTGGGCTTTGCACATCCACTCAGGGGCTTTATTTAGTTTGATCTGTAATCTTTGGTCATGGGATGTTCTTTCTAAATCATCTTGATGTCTAGATGTGCACTGGAGGAAAACCAAGTACAACTGCCCTGTTCTCTGGAGCTGGGCGAAGTCATACTCACATGTACTGAGAACTTGTGCTGGGCTCTGTCATAGCGTGTAGCATTCTCCACATAGTATCATAACCTCCTACACCCTTTGCAGAGGTGGGGATCTCTGAAGAGGATGATGTCTACCATTTGACTAGCTTCTGTGTGGATTACAGGAATGGAAAGGCAGTTTCACTGCACTCACTCACATGTGGACAAGGTCCTAAAGATGATTTAGACCTGTATGCCTCTGCATTTGCCTAGACATGAGCAAATATAATGATATGATCACAGTAGCACAAAGGCACCTCTGCTGATGTACTCTGACTAGTGTCATGGACATCAATCACAGTTACAGCAGAAGGAGATACTCTCTACACCACTGCACGTGTGGGAGCAGATCTGACACAGAAACCATTTCAGTTTTCCACAATTGTGCTTGGTTGAGATGGGAAGCAAGGATAAAGGAAGACTACAGGCTGCTGTGTGAGTATTTCAGGGTGTTCAGATCACTGAGTTGGATTCCTTAAACCATCAAAAAATTAGTCACATACTAAGAGGTTCCCTGCTATATAGTCTGGAGGTCTTCCTGCAGTCAGTGCACATAGATGTTTGCCTTCAGGTGTCCAGGGGATATGTGAAGTGAATTTTCCTTTGGAGATGCCCATTATTTCCTGTTAACTTTTGAAAAAACTTATACAAAATGTTTGCAGTTTGGACAGATTAAGATACCTGGGACAAATTTGCACCACATGCCTCTCATGACACCTATGAGGCACCTTTCACCTAAGGAACAAGATTGAAAATAAAGGATTGTTCCTAGTAAATTCCAATCCGTGTCTGCCCTAGAGTTAAGGATACTCTTCTCTTCCTTGAGAATTTCTATACCTTCTCCCATATTAGTATTTGATAACTTCTAGGAGGCTTGGTAAGCTTTGATAACTTAGCCAAGTCAAATGGTTACCTGTTTGATCTCTCTTTCTTCTCTCTAAATAAAACACAAATGAAAAAAAAAAGGTTTAAAAGGTAATAAGGTGGAAATTAGGGATAGATTAGAGCAAACAGAAGAGAGAACGATCTGTTCAGATTTTTCCTGAGAGAAACTGGGCTCCTGTGCTCTACCATTGTTTTTGCAGGTGAGATCTTTGCCTTCTAAAGCTGAGGAAGTCTGAAGACTGGATGAGTTTGAAAGACACACATCTGCCTTTGAATTCAATTATTATCATGGAATCATTTTACATAATTGACAACTTTTACAAAAAAAGTGTGGTTTGCAAGATATTTTGTTTATACTCTAGCTAAACTCTGCCTGAGTTGTCTAGTCTCACTGAACCATACAGCTTATTCATCAACGCAGAGTTCTCTTGCATTTCAGTATTTATTATGAAAATGAAAATTCTTACTCTGAGCTATTTATGCTGGCAGTGCTTCAAAGGTAGCAACTGCTTTACTTCATGCCAACCTCTGTAGCAGTGGGAAAGAATACCTCTCCTAAGATCATTTATATCTTTTTAACTTTTCAATGCAGATTTGTCTGAACACATTTTTTTTCCCTATAGTACATACCTGCAATGACAGGACCTTGTTTGATAAGATACTGACATAAGAATTTAAGTGCTCTTGTTTAGGGAAAATAAATTGACTTGTGAATCAAAACATCTTTTGGTTTCTTTCTTCACTTGCTGGCAAAATAAATACAAGAATTTCCAACCTGCAGAAACATAATATCCTGTTCCCTGCATGGAAGGGCAGCCATAACGTGATCTCACTGCCACAACTGTGAACAATGGGCTGATCCTCCAAACTGTGGCAGAGCACTAGCAAAAAGGAACATTTTATTCTGGTCAGGGTACAGTCACATGTAGTTTTATGTCAGTAGCTCTTCCGTTTATTGTCCAGAAAATTTACGACACGCATGTGCACGTCTTCTAGTCTGGGCTAAGCCTTGACTTGTATAATCAAGACTTTCACAAGACACGTTAAGTTATTCCCATCAGCTTCCATTTATCTGCTCCTTTAATTCCTTCCAGAAAAGGTTCAAGAGTTACTGTTTGTTTTGCAGAAAGGAAAACATCAGGCTTGCCTTTGCAGGAACCAAGATGCTGGAACTGCAGCTGTGCAATGGTGCAGAGATGAGTGTTCTCTAGCAAGGCAGCGAGGAGGTTCTTCTCCAGACGGCAGAGGAGGCTGCGCTGACACGGTGAGCACACCTGTGTTGCACTTGTCCTCTGCCAGAGAAAGAGTTAAAGCATGGCAGGATGCAACCGGTGGTGATTTGACTGTATAGACTGTACCTACTCTAAACAAAGAGAAAAGTTTACACTGCAATGGGATGTCCCTCTTTCCATAGGTTTGGTAATAGATGAGGCCAAGCTAAAACTGCCTGTGCCCAAAGCACCTTGCAGCAACCCCTACTGTGATGTCTTGGAATTACCACCCCACTATGATGCACGAGTGAGACTTAATCTCACTGCCCCTGCCTCCTTCCACACTCTGGCTCATTTGCAGATATTATTTAGGAAAGGGAGCTGCTGATGTAATCACTATATTGAATGGTGGGCACAGGTCTTGTGTCATTACAGCAGTGTAGGTCTGAAGCACACGTGTCTTGTCCGGTAACTGAAAATGAAAGGCGATACACCATAAAATGCAGTTGCACTAAATGCCACCACACGTGAAAACTGAGATTGAGAGGTAATACATAGAAAAGCTCCAGGTAATAATAGTTGGGTAATGATTCGCTTGTAACACATCTAATTTTGTTCAGGTAGGATCAAGCCACACTTACCTGTCCAGGATTTCTTTCTGCAACAGGTATATGTTTATCCACAGATTTTATATCTTAGGATAAAAATTAGTTCTTTGTTCCTAAAGCTGGAAAAAATACAGTGCACACTGTTTTTTTCCTTGTGCTGTTTTCCATGTAGAAAGACTGTGTTAATGTTAGCAAGCAGTAAAGTGCAGTGGGATCACCTCCATAGTGTTAAACAGATGGTGTTGAGGCCACTATAAATATCTTTTAAGGTGATTTACTCTGGACTAGCGCTATCTGGTCCCACAGACTAAACGCCCAAGAGCAGCTGGACTTCATCAGGCAGGCCAAAATGCAGTAAATGGGGATGAATGTGGGATTTACTTTGAAATCTCACTTCTGATCTGAACTAAAAATCAAATGCCTTGTAGCGCTAGTGTAGGTGTATCCTGAGTCTCCTCTGTCTTCCTGGACAGACTTTGGCTCTGAACAGGTCTAACACTTCTCCTTCTAAGGTCTGGGTAGGTTCTGCAGAAGATGAAATATTCATCTAACAGCAAGTGTAATGTACTTCATTTGATAACTATGTGTCCTCATGTGGATATTGATGAGAGTCTTGAAAGGTATTTGTGGGTCATCACATGAGTCACTCAGTAGGGTGTCAGAAGTATTACTGTGTGCAATGAGAGACTGCTCCTTCCACAGAAATAGAAAAGGACTAACAGAGAAAACCAGAAGAAATGTCTGAAGTTTGAAGACAGGTTATTCAAAGCTTCTGCCTCTCACGTTTATAGTTTGTTGAACTTGAATAAATGCAGTTACTGCAAACCTTGAACAACAGCAAGTGATGAACACAGAATTTATGCGTATCTGTGATATGTACATAATAAATGATACACCCCAGTGGTTACACACAGGATAATATAGTTCTGCTATCATATGTTTCTATTTATTTTTTAATTTATGTATTTTTCTATTACTTGTAATGTTCTCTTATATATCTCTAACTTATTTTTCTACACCAACTTCCTCTTTCTTTTGCTTGGCAGAAATTGTTATTTTTTCAGTTTACAATTGGGGGGCATTCCAATTATTTATTTATTTTTCTGTGACAGCATAAGTGCTGCCAGCACAACTTCTTGGAAAAGTGCTAGATTTAGCCTCATTCTGTCACTCGTACAGTAGCCAAGCAGGGCACATTGTTAGCATTCTGCGAACAATGGGTATTATTGTTATATTAAGTCGATTTCATTTCTTGGGGAGAAATGAAAGATTGGTGGATTTAGTAGGAGATAAACTAAATAACAGGCATGAGCCCAACTTGGATTTTACTGAAAGCAACGGCGTAACTCCTGTTAACAACACTGGGGTTAAGCCTTTAGGATTACATCTGTTTCACCAGCTGTAGGCATCCATACGTTAGATTTCTAATCTCAGCCACAGGCTCTTCACAACAGTGGAAAGAAGCTGTAACCTCCTGAGGGACATTCGGCCCATGCTAAGGTGACTGGGAAATGTGTGATGAACTGGCATCCCTTTGCTCTTCTGTTGTTCTGCTTTCAAAATTGTTAGTGTTACAACTTTTTTTACTGGGTTATCTTGAGCTGTGAGCATCCCACAGTGGTGCTTCAATCATGATGAGTTTCTACTAGAGCCATGGGTAGCAATTTCAAAGCCCACAGCTGAACAACACTAGCCTCACTCATGCAGAGGAGCATTGGGAAATAATACCTGAATACAGCATGGATGACTTAACTCTGAGGAAGAAGCTGGCTTTAGCACACGTTCTGTCTGACTTAATTAGCCCTGAAACAGGCAGTCCTTATCGCCATTTCCCTAAGCATCAGGCTGGCTCTCAAGCTTAAGAAATATTGTTTCCAGGCAGCTTTTCCTCCATGGCAGAAGGCTTCATGCAGAGATCACTCACTTCATTTTCCAGCTGTAATGAGTGCAAAAATCAGCTTCATACACTGCACCTAAATCGTGGCGTCTTTCACTGGCACATTCCTTTTAATTTGCAAGATTTACTAAATGGTGTTCATCATGTCTTGAGTGCTGAGATGAATGGATGGCGTCTATGGAAGGGTAGAGCTTCCCCTGGCTTATGCTGATGATACATTTTTTCTTGGATTTCTCTACTAACTAGGAGAAAATCTGGCATGTAAAAAAAAAATTATTATTTGTTTTCTCTGTCCTGTTGCTGTTAAAAGTAGAGTCATTGTGCCATCACAGTATTAAACATACTCAATGCTTTTGAGGATGTCTGAGACTGCTGCCACCTGTGCATTTCTGGGAAGATCAAAACAGAGAATAGCTGCACTGAAAATCAGAACTTGTCCTGTCTGAACTAATAAAAGCTCGGGTTTTGAGCCTGAGCAGAGGTAGAAGGCATCTTGATGCATCTTCATATAGACTCTTGTACTGACCCCCTTCACAGATCTGTCTGTGGGACATACTCTGAGATACTTACAGTAACGTGACAGATTTTTATGGACTGGAATGCAAGAAGCACAGCAAAGAAGTAGGGTTTGGAGCTGAATCCCAAGCAATTTTTCTCATTTACTATAAAATATCTTTACATAACTTTGACAGAGGTTATACTCAATGTGCAAGCAGAGCCACTGGGTCTCTTGCACCCAGCATGAGGCTCAGGCACTGACAGTCCTGCTGCTGTTGCCATGTCCTGCACATCTAAAGAACAGCCAGAAGTCACAAATCCCAGTTGCTGCCTTGCTTGACAGAGTGTCCCCAGCCATGTGCCCCTCTCTTACGCACATAAGTGGTTTTGGCCATTGCCCAGCACATTTCTACATCATTAATCAAAGGAGGTAACTCTTGGGAAGTCTCACTATCTGCTCAAAGTTGCCTTCACATTTCCGAGTTGCACCAGCTCAGATATAGTGTGGTTTATTTTAAGCTTTCAAATCAATCTAAGTAGTTTAAAAGAATTTCAATATTAAAATGACTTCAGAGCACTTGAACTTTGGAGCAGTTTTTCAAATGTCACAACCAAAACTCAGAGCAGCTCTGACAATAGACAAAATGCCTATAAACGAGGGAGGAAGCTGTAGGCTGCAGGAGTGTGTGTGAAAATATGGTACAAACAGCTTTCTGCCAAAGACAAGTGGACAGCTGATATTTAAAGCAGGAAAAAAAAAAATCTCTGGGGTTAACAAGAAAAAAAATCTGAAAGTGTTCCAAAACATTTCACCAAAGAAAGTCCAAGTGTTAGCGACAGATGTTAATGATGTTCATTAATGCTTGACTGGCAGGTAGTCAGATACTTGTGAGCTGAGTGCAGCTTAAGAGCTTACTTGAAAGCAAATAGAAGTTTGAAATGAGGCAACGCTGGTTCCTGGTTCTTGGAGGAACATTGGAACTTCTGCGAGCTGTGAACACACGTCTGTTTAGCCCAATATCCCGTCTTCAGCAGCAGCCAGAGGCAGATGCTTTGGAAAAGAAATACGACACGTGTGGAGCATTCCTTCTCCTATAATCCCCCTTATCCTGGCAATCAACAGTTTAGGGACTCCCTAATGCCAGACATTGCATCTGGGTTGTTCTTTTTCATAGCCAGCAATGGACCTATCTTCCATAAATTTGACTAATCCGTTTTTGAACCCTTTTATACTTTTGGCCTCTGCAGTATCGTACAGCAACTTACCCTTGGGTTGAATTATGTCGTCTATTAGAAAGATCTTGTATCTGTTTCAAACCTGGTTCTCGGTAATTTCATGAGGTGTCCCAGTTCCTGCACAGTTAAAAATAGTGAGTGACTGTCCCTTGCTCAGATTTTAGTGCTGGCTCTTTTTAGAGATCTGCGGTTTTCCTTAACCAAGCAGAAAATTCTTACTCTCTGATAACTGCTCCGTATCTCTGTTACCCTCTTCATTATAGACTTCTTTAAGCCGGGTCACCCTACAGGATTAAATTATGAATATACCACGTTATACTATTTCCCATATCTTTTGCCTATTTATAGCCTGTATATAGTGGGCTCTGTTCATATACACTTAAAAAGAAAAGAAAACCTTGTAAAAACTATCATAATTATCTCTTCTGTCTCTTATTGCTCTTACAAAAGCTGATATGGTGGGTTCCCAAGGTACAAAGAGGGGTGTAAAATGATTTTTTATTCAGGGCATCTCCACCAACTATCCCTGCACCTCTGTAGGGCTGCAGGGACTAGCTCCAGCCTGGGCTTCCCAGACTGATCTCCATGGTGGTGTCTTTAAGGTCACCACCATGGAGGTCATTGTGGTGCGGAAGAGGATAGATGCCTCTGGAAAGCTGGTTGGACTGCACTAACCTGCCTGTGATGAACCATGACAGCAGAAGGGTGTGAAGGGCTTTCCAATATGATGAACTCTTCCCTCTCTTCTTTTCTCTATGTGTGGAGAAATCTTTCACTGCCCTGCAAAGGACGTATGAAGGAGAAGCCTTGGCTTCTGAGTTTAATGTGAGGCAATGCTGTGCCCTCCTTTTTAATTGTTAGAGCTGCTAACCTGTGCTTTTTTCCTGTAAGGAGTCCCTGGTTCCTGCCCCCTCCACAGCACTTTCCAACCTGCAGTGGGAGGCTCCACTGAAGAGCAACCAGGCTGTTCTGAGCATCTCAGCCACGCAAAATGGGAAAAACCAATAATTTTCAAACAGCTCTTGATTTATAATCATTTACCCAGCTAAAGTGATTAGCCCAAAGTGTTGACCTAAAGCTGCCAGTGGGAGGCAGCTCCATTGCAGTTGTAATTGTGCTTACATCATACCCTCAGATAATTATCTGATTTATCACCACAGTGGTTCTGCCCTAATGTACTGAGCCTAAATGTTCTCCTGCTTCCCTGGTGGAGAAATCACAGAGAGATAGGTTTAGAGCCAGATTTTCAGAGACAGCTTCCAGATCTTTTCATCTCTTTCAGTCCTTGTGCTTTTGGGTGCGTTACAACTGAAATAAGTGAAAATTCCAAAATCAGAATGTTGCCTCATTAAGCACAGAAAATTTAAGTGCCTGATGATCTAACAGATCCTTCTCCAGTTAATCTTCCACTTTGCAGCCACTGGACACCATCCATGAGCTACTCAAGAGTGCTCACAGAAAATATCTGCACTGTATGCTGAAAAATAGGAAAGCGTGTTAATGACCTATCATAGATGCTCCAGTGGCCATGGTCACTGGGAACAGCTAGTCTAGCTTCAGTGCATTCAACCCTGATTAAGCCACTGAAGCTTAAGCACGCATGTACATGTTTTGTTGAATTGCTGCCACACTGCATAAAAATGACATTTTGGGCTCCAAATTTTGAATGTGCAAATACTTTGGGACCAGAGAGAGAGCATGCAAAGAGTGAGAGGCACAAATCTGCAGGGCGCATTGTGAAATATGGCCCTGGATTCTGGTAGCTGAATTGATCTTAATACTCAGAGGGTGAAGAAAAATTTATTTGTATTGTTATAGAAAATACATCTAGCAGACCTTCACTTCAGCAGTGAGTCTATTACCATTTGCATTCAAAAAATGCATTTTTAATCTGTTATGTAATTTACTGCTATGTAAAACCTTTTCTGTGATGTTAAAAAAGGCGTGTCAGTAGCTACAGGAGAACTTGCCCTTCAAATGACATTTGGTTTTAATCCTTACATTTATTTGAACAAGTTTGTACATACTTCCTCAGCTCTAAAAAGAATCTATCCTTCAGGTTTAGCAATGGTGAATCTGAAACAAAAAATGAAATGGTGTGTTGCACATGAGAATTGAAGCAGGATAATAGTGAACGGTCTTTTTGACGGTCACTGCACTGTAGCTGGAAGGTCGCTGCTAAACTATGGAACAATTATAGTCCTCAGCAGAACTGCTTTACTCCTGTTTTGTACTGCAGCAACTTAATGAAGTAAAATTGGACCAGTGCCATGACATTTAAGGAGCTGTGTTTTGAAACCTCCTTCACACCAAAGTAATTTGCTGTGACAGGTTTCTCATGTCTCAGAAACACATTCAGAGATAAATCATTAGAATGGTCAGCTAGTATTGAACTGTAGCTATGCACCAAGTATGTCATCTTGACATTCACTGGATTTCCTACCTGCTGTGGGAGATGGATGTCAAAGAAGGGAACGTCCAACAGAGGAATCATTTCAGAGGTTAATGTTCAGCTGTATCCCTGCAGATGCATGAAGAGTCCCTACATAAACATTGGAGTGATTTTCATGCCATGTACCCAGTTGTTGCTGTGTGGTGGGAAGCAGCCTGCAGGAGGTGGGGGTTTTGCTGTAACTGGAAAGACACTGGGATAACCCTTTTTCTTATATACTTGAATCTGAATGTCCTGTTTGGTTCACATGGCACATTTCCTAGAAAATGAAGAACAAATTCTGACCAGGGCGATTAGCCTGACAACCCCCCAAGCTATCAGTGGTACGTCACTGTGCTCTTTTATTATTGCCTTACACCTGTATTTGTGCAGTGAAATTCTAGCAGTGAGGTTGCCCATGGGAAGATGTTCTGCACACAAGTGCTGCTGTTGTCAGCACTTTATCCCCTTGCAGCTTTCCCTTGTTGCAGAAAGTTTTCATGGTACTGAAGACCCACTCATATGTTGTTCACAGTCGGACTGGGGACCTAAATGAGAAATTATTTGCAAAATGAGAAACATTTGGAAAGTTAACGGCAACACAAATTACGCTGAGTTTAGGCAAATTTATTCCAAACTCGCAAACACTGGATCGATAATTAGCTGCTGGTAGAAATCTTTTGAAGAGAGGGAGACTGATTTTGTTTTTTCCCCTCTTTCAGATTTCTTCTCCTATTGTGATATTTTTTTCATATCTTTCCACTTCAGAGATATGAACATTTAAAAAAAAAAACAAGCAGAGTTTTGTTCATTCTTGTTGTTTCTCTGTTGATGAACAAGGAAGGAAAAAAACCCAAAGCTTAGCAAAAGCCTCCAGTCCTACAACTGGTACCACGAAAGGTCATGTTTGTGCATTAAAACACTACCTGACCTCCAGGGCTGCCTGCTGATTATCAGCTACAAAGCCAGCATCCTGATCAAGGGAAAAACAAATGCACAAATTACAAATATAGCCGTGATCTTGGAAACCACAGTTCTTCCTTATCTGCTAGCAAATAAATGCTTAGAGAAATAAATAACTCTTTAAAAACAGTTTTATAAGCTCAAGCTTTTCAATCACATATTCTTGCAGAATGGTTGTCACCTTTCTGGGAATTCAGAATGGCATTTCTGGGAACCTGTTTTATATTTCTGTTCTCTAGGTTTGGTGTTGTAAACTGATTACCACTCTGCAGTACACAATCACTTAAAGGGAGACTTAAAACAAGCAGTGGGGAATTAACTTGTGTGCCCGGATACTACTGAAACTGCAAGGTCTTTGCCCTCAAATTGCTTGGTTGTTTTTTTTTTTAAATACGTACTTTTTATGGCCAGGATTTTAAGGAACTGCTTTAAGACACATTTTATTTGTCTCATACTGTAGCTCTTTTTTTTTTTCCTTCAAAAATCAAACATTTATTAAGCTACAAACAATCTTCATTTTCCATTTCCTATAAGCATACCTTTTCATCCAAGTCCAGTTTCTGTTAAGAAGATGGAGGAGGAGGGGGAATTCTGCTTTAAACTCCCAGGCGGGTTGCAGGTGCATTTGTTTATATTAAGAGGAATTTCTAACAGAATCTTCCTTTGTGACACACTGCAGCAACTTTTCAACTTTCTCTCATTAGCTGGTGGCACTTCCTCCTCAATAAAGTGCTATTGTGCTGCCTCTAACCTGATCTTGGAAACACTGTGGAGCTGTCAACTCATCAGCCCTAGAAAATGGAGAGTTAATCTTTTCAGGTGGCTTGTTTCATTTCCTGTAGCTCATGTAAAATCCAAATATTTAGCTACTACAAAGAGTGAGTTCTTCACCTGGGTTTCACTGATAAAGCAACAAAGATTATCACTTCTGAATTTCTTCTCTCTTTTTTTTTTTCTTTTCTGCAGTTTGAAAATTAATGCCTCTGGATGAATAGAGCTTCATTTCCAGTGTCACTTTAGGAGAATTAATTGAGATAGCAGATAATTTCCTTTTCTGAGGTTTTTAGTTGGTTTATATAGTGTTTAAAAATTCCTCTTCACCTTCTCTTTTTGCTAATACTCTCAGCATTTTGGTTGCCATCCATTGGATATGATGCCCAGGGAGCATTATACTACTCAGTCTTTCACTGAGCTAATCATGGGGATGGAAGATGCTTTGTACAGGATCAGACTCCCATAATTTCAGACTTTGGGATGTTTTTTCAAGGTCAGTCAGAATCCTATGGTCAAAAAGCCTCCACTATCACAGATTATTCTCTTGACCTACTTTAAGACTGACTTTTTTGCTTTGAAATCACCTTCCTGGTGATCTTAAACTAGCTGAGAAAACACACATTGCAATGAACAAGAAGAAAGCAAGGGATTTCCATCTAAGTGAAAATAAAGCAAAATCACCTACAACAAAACCGGTGGCACTGGAAGCCACCTCTTATAAATGCCACGGTAAGGCCCAGCATCATAGAAAAGACTAAAGTAAAAGGATTTTTGATGGGATGATACAAAATGTAATTAAACCACTGCATTATAAAAAACATTAGAAGAGAGCTGCCCTTTATGGATTGGGTCTTTAAAACAACAAAAAAAAATCTGTTCCTAAGAAAGAGGCCAGTCTGCTCGTTTACCACCTGTCAGAGCAGGGACAGATTCCACCTCAGAGCTGGTGGAAAGCAGAGGAAATTAAACTTACCTCTGAGAATGGTTACCCTACTCTTTGATTAAAAAACCCAATAATTATTGATGATTCTTGGGAGACGTGGCATGAAATCAAGTTGCACAGCCTTATGTGGTTTGCCAAAGACAAGAGAGGCTTCCCCTGCAGACTGGAAAGCACGTGTAGGCAGCGGTTTTTGGAAAGCAGCACCAGAGCAAAAATTCCTGAAATTTTTGAGTGGAGGTACCTGTAGTGCATTCTTCTTGCATACCAATACACATCACTGATTTCTAAGCTACTGCTCTGAAAAGTAGGTTATTGTTCAGAAATTCAGTGTGCAAAAGAGGACAATAGTAGGGGGAAAGGAAGTAAAAGAGAGAGGGAATTTAGGATGAAACCAGAAAAGAGAGAATGCAAGATATAATCTAAAGGGTAAACTATGACATATTAAAAAAGATTTAACCCAGGTCAAGAAAGCATTTCTTTTCCCCCTCAGAGCAACTATCACACTAGAACATAATCTACGTGTTATCACACAGAACTACATACTCCCTAGGTTAGGGCTGTAAATTACGTGTCTGAACAGTCTGGTAAGAGTGGATTTGGTTGCTTCTGAGCTCACTCTCACAACCCTTCTGTGCTATAATACATTAATATAATCGTGATAGCCTGGAGATACAACTGTGATGGCACAAAACTTGATGTGTCCCCAATGAGCTCTTAATCCTTCTGCTTCACAGTGTTCTCACTGCTCAAAAGCATTGCAGTTTACAGTGTAAAACATCCCCAGTACATTAATTTTACAATGTTGCATACCAACAGAAGCATGATAGATAACATTTATATCTTGTACCAAATAGATGTCTAGTAACAAATATTATTACGAAAAATACCAAAGGAACTCTAGAATTGCTAAGTTATTTTGGAATTGCTTTCCCACTGACTTTTGGAGCACGCCATAATCCTTCCCTATATATCAGTTCAGAAACACTGAAGCCTCCTTTATCACAAACAGCTGACCCAATCTCAGCTGTTCTTTGAAAATAAAAACATATGTTTTCATAGTTACTCCATGTGGTGATCCATCTAGTCCCTCTCCTCTGATAACTCTTGCTGCCAAAACTTACATTTTTATGAAACAGCAGTAGCTGCTCCATCGTTGGATGTGAACCTGCCTTCCAGGCAGGATCCCCAGTTTCAGCTCTATGCCTCAAACAATTGCCCCAAATCAGCCCTGTCTTCTGAAGTTTTGTCTGCTTTGCCTTATGCTACAGCAGAGGTTTTTTTCTGCTGTTGGAGCTGAATGTATGATATGTCAAAACATTGCACCCTTCATTTCTGGAAGATATTCCTTAACTTTTTTTTGCTTGTCGTACCTTCAAAATGACTTGGTCCACAAGTGCTGAATATCTTTTGTTTTGTTAGCCTCACTTAAAAAAAGGCTGTGTTTGGGCAGGTTGTATTTAATGTAAACACGCATAAAGAAAACCCTGACCTTTCGCTGACTCCAGGTTTTGGTCCAACAATGACTTGGCTGAATAAGAGGTAGAAGAATACAGTTTTTCAGATAGAAGAAAGCAATATGACATGCTATTGACCTGGGAAGTGCTTCAGGATCAGAGAGGATGATCTGGGAAGTGGTGGAGGAAGAGGACAGGAAGGTTTCCTGACCACAGACAGGGAGGGAGTTGAGAAGGCTCAGCACAAAATACTGTTGTTTCAGTACAACAGAGTGTGTAGGAGAGGGGCACGTGCAGCATGTATTGCCAAGGATCACCACCGCTTCTACCCATTATAATCTGCTCAACATCCGCAGGTCATGACATGAGCTAGTCAGACAACTTGGACTGAAACAGTGAGCTGAAGATTCACCAGCCACTTCTCTCCATAATTCTTTTACCACCAATATGACGCAGGCCTTGCCAGCAAGTAGAGGGGAGATCAGCTAGAGAAGACAGGACTACAACGGCCTGAGACTGAAGCAGCACAGAAATTAAGCTAAAGGGGAAAGAAAACCAGACAGCAGGCCTGTTGGAAGCACATTTCCCTTTCTGTCTGTAAAACTGGAATAATCTGGGTTTCCTCTAAGATGTTAAACTCTTTCAATGCAGCACTAATACCACTGAAATCACTGTTTTGCTGGAAGACCTCATCCCAGCTAGCTGAATGCTGAGATTTTATGTAATTGTACCTTCCTCAATGCATTGCAACAAGAGTCAGGAAGATATTGATGTTTAAGGAAGTCCAGGCACACCTCCTCTGGGCAACCTTGGCTGACACCAGCATGTCAGCTCAGCCCTCCTGCTTCTCACAGAATTTCAAATCAAAGCAAATCCATGTCTCATGACCCTGTTGTCAGGGAATGCCATGGCCTCAGACACATCCAGAACACGTTTACAGAACCAGCAGAGAATAAATTATACAGCCAGACTGACAAAGCAGCCTCTTGCTTGTGGTACAATGACACACTCACCCACAAATCTAAAGCAGGAGCAGTGCAGGAGATCATAGGGGAAGACTTTCAGCACAGGAAGGCCATAGATCTATTTGAAAGAGTCTAGATGAGGGCCACAAAGATGATGAACAGACCAGAAAACCTCCCATACAAAGACAAGCTGAGAATTTTGGGGCTTATTTAGCCTAGAGAAGAGAAGGCTCTGGAGAGACCTTCTAGCAGCCTTCCCATACTTAAAGGCAGCTACAGGAAAACCAGGGAGGGTCAGAAATTATGGCTGCCCCATCACTGGAGGTGTTCAGGGCCAGGTTGGATGGGGACTTGGGTAGCCTGATCTAGTGGGATGTCTCTGACCATGGCAGGAGGGTTGGAACTAGATGATTTTTAAGATCCCTTCCAACCCAAACTACTCTATGATTCTATGATTTCCCGCTATCTTTTGGAACGTCTGGGAAACATAAGGAAACCACTGACAATTAGTGGTCACGTAAAACAACTTGCTCTTTCCCTTTGTGATTATATAATGCATCATCTAGTAGCACTAGTCTTGAAGGAACTGGTTTCACAGAACCACAGGTGGCAGATGTTACATTTGCCACAGGAACTGTAAACTCATTCTTTGAACTTGCAGCATCTTCCCAGACAATACATGTGAATGTGCAATCCCTTCTCACAGAGAACTTCTCTAGAGAAAAGGAACACGACTGCAAAAATAATTTAAAAAGCAACCTGCAACCCTCCTTGTTGCAGCACACAACATCAAAAAAACTTTCCAGTTGGTGAGGGTTCCCTCTCATTATACTTCAATTCCCAGGGTCACAACCAAGTACAGCAGTAGTTCACTAATTAGTTGCTAATAAATATTATTATCCAATTTAGGTTTTCAGGAAACTAAAACATTGGGCAGACTAAAATGCATTTTCAATAAAAACTTAAAGTTTAGAATTTCTCTTTGCTTAAGTTGGCTATGAGCTGTGGTATAATACAGTTATCTCGGCATCTTTTATGCTGTTTTTTAAGGTTTTCAAACCAAACTTTCATTATCAATTAAAATGCCGCAGCAATACGAACAGTTTCTGGACACCTGTACTTCCTCATCCTCTCTTTGTATTTTATTTTCCAGATAACTATTTGCTCATCCTGGGAGTCTGAAAATAGCACTTTTCATGCTGTCCTCCATGCCCACATGAAGTGAATGTTAAATCTTTCATTTCTTCTTGTCTCTGTAAGTTACACCTTGGTGGTGACATTTTTCAACTGTAAATGTGCATCTTTTTTGGCTGCCTGGTTTAGCTTTTACTGCTAAAAAAACTTTTTACTTTTTTTACCAGGTGATACCCTAGAAGGATTCCTGCTGAGTGCTTGACAAGGTGTTGTTTCGTTACAACTTTCTCACAGGTACTTTGACCCTGCTGGGCTCTGGCCTGGTGGGGATCAGTTTGCCTACAGTGGGAAATATTTAAGTGGCTTGAACCTAAGGGCTTCAGCATGAGTTGTTCTGTAAATTGTAATATTGTTCCATAAACCAGCAAGCATTAATCTTTCAGGGTTAAGATTTACCTAATACGTATAGTTCTTTTGGTTCTTGCCTACGCTTTTGAAGAGAACACATAACGTCCACCATCATTGCAAAACTGTCATGTTTTCCCTTCCCTTTTCTCTGATATTGTCTTTATTTCAGGTTCCTGGGGAGTGCAGGATTGTCTCTTGTTGCCTTGTGAAGGTGATGCCACACAGGCTTAATTTTATAATTTAAATGCTAATTATGAAGTAGTGACAGAATCCCACTGTCCTGTGACTCCATTATGGGGCAACTGTGACATACAACCTTTTTCACACTCTCACTGTGTGTCTTTGCTACCATAACACACAAGATAATGTTCCATAGATTTGTTTGTAAAATATGAGCAGATTAATGAAATGGGACTAGGACATAAAATAACAGAGGAGAAAATATCAGATATGAACTTAATATAAAGAAAAGAAAGTAGAAGGTAAGAAGGAGAAAATTGAAGTGGGCTTATAAGACTAAAACTAAGAGAAGACATGGGCAGGCCCAAGTCAAATGTAAATAATTTATTCCCATAATAGTCCAAAACCAGAGTTTTCATATTTCTGCTTGATACCTGAAATGAGAAATATTTCAAAAGCTGCATCTTAGGGTCACTTGTGCATGGGAAATCAATAACATGGCAAAGCCTGGTTGTCAAAATTGAAAACAACTAATTGGCAGTCATTCATTCTATGTATGTTTCAGATGCAAATTCCCCAATGGCCTTACCTGTTAGAAAACAGGATTCATCAAAATAATCTCTTTTCATGGCCTCCTATGGAATGATACTGCCCATCAGACATATATTCTAGCTGAAGATAGAAAAAGCACAGCATAAATTATAGGTGCTTCCAGAAACACAGAGTTCAGATGGTGCCTGAATGAGCCACGGAAGGGAGTCAGGGGACGCAGAGGTTGCCATAAAATTAATCACTGCTTCTTTTGTAGTGATCAAATAAGGAAGGAAAAGTGCAGATACCTGAAAACAAAGAGGGGTACCTGATGCATCAGATGGTGGAGCAAGAGAGGAAGATGCTGTATATACACACCCTGAGTGTGAGAGCGCATGTGCCTGACTGTGGTAGAGAGGGCAGAAGTGGGCTGAGGGACTGATTGGGTTCTGCTAGGCTGGTGGAAACTTTCCTTTTCTGATATTGTCTGACTATAACTAACAAATCCTCTTGCTTTGATCTTGTGGCAGTGGAAATCTGGCTAATGCCGCTGTTTTGAAATCTTGTGGGTTCCTTTCATTATTTCATTACCTATGCTGAGTAAAAGAAACAATGTGGTTTGTTTTAAATTAATGGTTGTCCATTCATTACTGCAGTGACTCCAAATATTTTCCTCTGTTGACTTTTTGTAAGGTCAGGCCCTGACTATTGTTCAAGTTTGGTGGGTTTCACTCAACTTCTGAGACTCAGAGGTAAAAGGAATGTTCTCCTGTAACCACACCATAAATAACTTTCATGATGGTGGCCAGTCTGAAGTGAATCATTGGTCTCACAAAGGAGGTCTTGGTAAGAAACATGCCCGTAAAATAGTCCCTGAATCTCTTTGATATCAGGCTCAGCAGTAAAGCCCTAGTCCCCAGGAACACAGGCACGGAGACAGATCTCCCTGGGACTTTCTGTGACAAGCACAGCACCAGACACACAGGGGGAATAAATCTGTTATAACTTTACTTCCACCTCATCCATATCATCCTATACTACTATTACCATTAAGCTTTTTAACAACCTCCAACTCCTTCATCAGACATTTCAGCTACTCCTCTGTCCTAGTTTACTTTTTAAACTCTTTGGAATCATGTGATTTTGCTCTTTGCTTTTTTCCTTGCTCATCATTTGGGCTTGTCATTGCTGTAATAAATATATTTTAAAAATAATACAAATTGAACAAAATTGATTTGATGTCTTTCATGAATGATAAATCAGTAAAAATAAATTGTGGTGAGCCAAAGATTTGTGACAAGTAGGGTGAGGGTGGTGATTCTTCCCCTGTACTTCACTCTCATGTACCTCACCTGAAGTGCTGTATCCAGATCTGGAGTCCTCATCACAGGAAGGACATGGATCTGTTTGAGTGAACCCAGGGGAGGGGCATGAAGATGATCAGAGGACTGGAGCACCTACCATTCAAATACAGGCTGAGAGTGTTGGGCTTGTTCAGCCTAGAGAAGAGAAGGCTTTGAAGAGACCTTAGAGCAGCTTCCAGTTCTTAGAAGGTGCCTACAGGAAAGCTGGGGAGGGGCTCATTTTCAGGAAGTGCAGGGATAGGATGAGGGGAAATGGTTTTAAGCTGAAATAGGGGAGAGGTAGGTGAGATATTAGGAAGAAATGCTTTACTGGGAGTGTGATGAGGCACTGGAACAGGTTGCCCAGACATGCTGTGGATGCCCCATCCCTGGAGGTGTTCAAGGTGAGGTTGGATGAGTCATTGAGCAACCTGATCCAGTGGAAGGTGTCCCTGCCAATGGTATGAGGGTTGCAACTAGATGATCTTTAAGCTCCCTTCCAACCCAAACCATCCTATGATTCTATGACTCTAGGTGTGTCCACGCAAAGTGCTCTCACTGACAGCTGACAGAGCTCCTAGGAAAGCAAAAATGTCACCTGTGTTTCTGGGGCTCCCAAATTAGTTTTTATAAGGGTCATTGAAACCAGCAAGTAGTTCTGCAATCAGAATACAGCATACAGCAAATAATGCAGATTTGCATGATGGGGATTAAAATAAATATTAAACTGCTTCCTCCTTCCCAGAATATCTCCCAGCTTCTGTCCTGAATAAGGAAATGGTATTTTAGAAGTGGAATCTTGTGACAGAAAAAAACAACCAACCAAACCTGTGCATTAATAAAAGGAGAGCAATCCACTGTCTGCATCATTAGGAGCAGTGTCTGACACACAATAGTAACACTGTACAGCTTTGCTGCTCAATGGAAATAAAGAAAGTGAGGTTGGTGCAGCAGGGGAATAACCTTTTCTTACACAGATTTGCTGTTTGGATGAGCAGCCAGGATTTCAAGTCTGCAAGTCCTTTTGAGAGCTCAAGAGATGCTGAAATGCAGCTTTTGGCTTTTCCCAGGTTCCCTTCATGGCCCTTGTGGCTTCAGGATTGTCCCCTTCATGTTAATTTCCTACCTAGTAGTTGCACTTCAAGTTTTCTCATTTTCTAGGAACATCAAAGGCCACAGCTCAGTGAAAGTGACAGTTATATAGTTATTCAGATACTCACCTGAAGCTCTCAGAAATGGGTTAAGGAGATCTGCTTTTTCTCATCTTCCAAATGCTTATGGAGGTATTTACATTTTTCTTTTACTGCACAAACAGCAAGGTCATTTTACACTTGTAGGCAGAAGCCTGGAAGCTGAGAAGAAGTCTTGGATGGACCACCAGGACACCCCACAAAGCACAAAACTGGAGCATCTCAGGGGGCTGCAGGGCTTCCCTTCTTAGTTTGTCTCCCTCAGTGAAACTAAAATGAAGCATCTGAAGTTTGGGATTGAAAATAAAAGTGTCATAAAGTGTTACCGTTGAGAAGGCAGGTCCAGCCAGGTTTTTCAAAACTTCCCATATCTTTTCTGCCTTTTGACAGCTTCTCAGATAACTCGCATGGTGAGGCAGACATGTTGCTGCAGCAAGCACCAGGTGGAAAAAATCAAAGTAACAGCCTGTTGCAAGGCTCTTGTTAGCATGGCAAGTTTCATATCGACACCTGGCGTGCAGACATCCTGGCCTCCACATGCACACACCCAGCCTGGCTTTAAAGTTGCTATTCGGCTATGTGCCATCGCCTCTGTGCTCCAGAAATCACTCCTGTCTGTAATCACTTCATTTCATTCAACAGCGAAAACACAGGCAGCAAAAGAATTTTTTTTTTAATGCCAGGGTCATTGGCTAATTTTTCTGTCTAAAATGCTTAGTGGGGAACAGTGCATTAAAGGTTTGCCCATGAAGTTCTCACTTAGGCTGATAAGCAGTTATTCCCATGAGAAGTCAGAGCCAACAGGAGAGCGTGTAGGAGTGACCGCTCACCTGGTTGTGCTTGTGGCTCACAGTTTGGAAAAATGAGCACCTGTGCAATCCTCCTGAGGTCCTGTGGAGGGGAGGGTGATGCCCTGAAAGCTGGACCCAAGGCTGGAGCCCTGCCTGGATCAAGCAACTGGTGATGCAACTCCATTCAGCACATTAACACAGATTTTCCCTTCTGAATAGCCATATTTGTCAAAATAGCAAGCTTGGTCTCCACCATTGCAAAAATAAGGCTTTGATGCATTGTATCTCTTTGCCAGATGTTTAACAGTAATCTAAATAAACGGTTTGGTTCAGAGGTTCACAGAATATGAGTCAAGCCTCATATTTTAAGAAGAAAAAAAATTCTTATGATTTCATTGTTGTCATAATTCCTGAGCTGCCAAGGTAGGGTGTCTCATTTTTAGGTATTTTAAAAAATGGTTTGGTCAAAAAAGCTTCAGCCATTGTATTAAACAGCTGACAGGTTCCCACCAGCCCTCCCCATGCCAGCTGGCTCATGTATTCACAGAGTCTCTTGGCAAATGGTCAAATACAACACACATTTTAAGCAGCTGGATTAACCTAGAGATTCTTACCAGAACCTTTTCATCTGTTTTTCAGAGATAGACGACTGCCATTTAATTATACTTTAAGTGAATGAAAAAACAAGTCAATGCCTAATTAATTGGGGTTACAGAAGAATGGCAGTGCAGAGACCTGGATTCTGAAACACAGCATTCAAAGGACAGCCTTGATAATTTTAGCTACATTTAGAATTTATTTGTGATTTTTTTCCCCCCTTTCTCTTTCTTTTCCTTCCCTTTCCTTTCTGTTATAAGTTTACAGGGAAAATGGAAAACAAAGGCATCAGTTCCATGCTTTGATAAGTTCTGTTCTAAAAGAAAAGTTACTTTTCCAAAAGAAGAGTTTATCTGCTGTAGAGATGCCTGCTAAAGGATGCTGGTGTTTTTTTGCAGTTTTACATAATTTACAGTGCTGCTTACTTCTATTCTTTATCTTACAGTATAATCAAAACTGCAGTAGTCTTACTTAAAATTTCACAGTCTACATGATGATCGTGTTTGTAGTGCTTTAAATGAGGACCACATGTTCTTTCCCAAACCTATTTAACAGTGGTATCCAGATGTTGGAACCAATTATGGAGGACAGCTCTACTTACGTATCCTAATAGTTTAGTATATAACACTTATTAGAGACAACACCTTCCACCCAATACTTTGCTGCCACCAAAAAGGAGCACAAGAAGGCAAAAGCTTTTTCTGTAAGACCTGAGTGTCACATTTCTGATCCATATCACTTCTTTCCCTACTGCAGGAGTCAAACAATATGCCACATCCTATATAACTCTCAAGACACGGAAGTGTAAAGAATTATTAAGAGAAAGAACTTTATTTCTTTGCCATGTTGTGTTTATACAGACCAGATGAATGATGTAATAATTCATTATATCACATCAGAACAGATTGTCCTGTTTTGTTGTGATTTGCATCCAAACTCACAGCTGAAGGTACTCTTGATTATCATTGGCAGCTGGGTCATATCTGTTGACATGATTCAAACACTATGAGGTTAATAATGAATTCTTTAATCTTTTAACATTTTTGCTGTCTAAATTATGTGAAACAGACAAAACCGAATGGACAAATAACGTCTCCTAAGCATGTTTTTCCTCAATCATGTTACATTTTTTTCTGTACCATTCAGAATATGAGTGTGTATATATATATTTTTAATGTAATGGCAAAAGGTGGCCTGCTTTGCTTACAGAGCCTTCACATTTTTCCAGTAAGCTTGAATCCACACTGAAACATCCTTAGACATAGCTTATTTTTGTAGCTGAAAATACCTGGCCTTCATTTATTCACTACCTTAAGAAAATGAGTCAGTATCACGAAACATGATCAGAGCAACAGGATCCAAAACTAAATTCATTTTTTAACAAAACCCCTTGGAAGAGAAGGTCTTGCACAAGTACACAGACACAGTTCATCCCTTGTGGTGGAATGTGTTTTACTCATGAGAGTAAAAGAGAAGATTTCCATGTGGGTAGACATTGAGGGAGGAGCCAAGATGTTGCATGAAATTCTCTGAAATTTCTTTGAAATTCAGATTACAGCTTATGGTGTTTGGGCTGACATTTGATGCAGCTTCAGCTCCATGGCATAAGGCTTTACCTTTATTTTCCTTGGAAGGTTCCTGAAGAACTGATCATCACAAGTGGCATCAAACAGAAAGCAGGTCAAAATTCTTTTTTCTTGGTCACATAGAGGAACAAGACAAGAAGTTTTGAAGGTTGGAAGCATGAATCATGGAAGGGTGGATGGATGCATTTCAGTCTATGTAGGTGAAGGAGTACACAAGGGGGATGAGAAAAGGGAGATATCCTGGGAAGGGGGCAGAGGTGACACAGCTCCCTAGAGAGATTGGCAGCCTGGCAGAGGAAGATTTTGGTGAATTTTATGCAGCTGGTGTAAAGCTGCTGTGAGATTAACTGCCAGCTCTCCCAAGCCTGATGGAAGAGCCCCCAGTTCATCTGTTGTCATACAGCCCTTTCTGGATCACAGTAACAGTCAAAGCACAGGCTGGCTCGTAAGAAAGCTTTTGCATTGCTTTATATAGTAGTAACACAGCTTCCTGTGAAAATGATGTGCAGAAAAAATATCAACCACATACATAAACAGATTGTAAAGGTTTCATAGTGCTATCAAACCAAGTGCATTCCTCTGTAACAGTGAGCCTCACTTTGCTCTTTCATTCATGTACAGTTGTAGCAGTAGTAGAGGACTTCAGAACATGCTAATATTTGTAGAGTGTAAGGCCTACAGTGAAAGGTGCAATGTGTTTATTTCTTTAAATGAGAGGGTAGGTTCAATGTTGATAATGGAACATGAGGCACTTGGAAAAACTCAGAGCAGGAATACTTTGATGTTGCTTAGTCTAAATAAAGGTGATACAGGCTTGCTGAAAGGGGCTCTGCCTGCACACCTCAGCTACAACATGAGGGTGACCAGACCACCCTCTAGTGGGATGAGGCTGCATTTCAGCTCCCTTAACTGAAACCATTTTTCTATTTCGTTTTGCCTTGGAGATGGTTTCAGATCAAAGGAAAGTTCAGATATGTATCTGAGCAGGCAGCGTGGGAGGGCTCCTATGCTAAAGGCTCTTAAACTTCTCCTGCTCAAAGGGCTTCTGAGTCATAACAGTGGGACTTGGTGTCCTGATACTGAAAAACAGAACTGCCTCTCCCATGTCTTCGGTTCTGAAAAAAATAAAATAAATCTATCTGCTTCTTCTTGCTCTTTTCATCATGTCATCAGGTCTAATTGACACATGCAAAATAACAGTAAAGAATTGCTAAACTACGGGGGAAGGAAAGGGCTCCAGAGAGGAAAATATGCAAGAGGCTAGGAGATGAGCAGTTGAAAAACCAGCAAGAGGTTTTCCTAATCAGACCTGGTCACATGAAAAAAATCCACTTGTGAAAAAATATTTCACAAACTGAGTGTAAGGGGGGAAAAACTACTATGAACGATATAACAATTACTATTTGTTACTGCCAAGCTTCCTCATTTAAGAAAAATGCAAGGAAAAAAACTCCATTTGACACACCTTGGAAAAGTCCTCTGCCCAGACATGAGGTGCAGCCATCAGTCTCGGCATCGGGCACAGCTGGAGCACCACCTCGTGCAGGAGAAGGCACTCAGCACCACAAAGGTGAACAAGAGAGCGTTCCAGCAGGTTATGATGTCCAGTTCTACCTGGAGACACACATGAAAGCTGCCACATGGCATTTGTAGACCATGTCTCAGCCACAGCTGGCTGGCAAAGCTTTGATACACAGGGTCGAGGAGTAAAGGGAAGAAACGGTGCAGTGCAATGGCACCTTTGTACAGGACAAACACAAAGGTCTGTCATGGACAGGTTCTGGCTGCAGTTTCTAACTCAGTTAGTAAGGAGTTGCTGCTCTCCTTCCACTAAATCTTCTAGGCCGTAAGCTCTCAGGAGAAGAGACTATGTCTTCGTCTGCATATGGAAAATGTCAGATTTGTTTTCAACACTATTGCTGCCTGAAAAAATTGAAGTATTTATGTATAATAGTAAACATATGTTGTCTCTGCCTCATACCTATAGCGTTTCCTACTTGAGTAGCCTCCTGAAAACTGACATCCCTGACCACTACCCTGTCTTCACTCCAATCTTTCAAGCCCTGCTTCAACTGAGGAATCCGAAAAAACGTCAACTAGCAAATGTGGCTAAGTGATGAGTAGCCTCAAGTGATACCTATGAAACAAAAAAATAAAGAATTATGTGGGTTTTGTGCCTTTCTCACTTTTAGTCTATTTTTTGTTTCTGACTTATCTCTTCTACTGCTATAGTCCCTAGAGGTTGGAGACTGAAATCCTCACAGCTAGAGCTGTTCTCCACATATTTGTGTACACACACACACACACACACACAGAGCAGGGCACAGAGCAGGCTGAGATCTAACTTAGGGTAAACAGTCAAAGAGTTTCATTTGAATATGCCTTATGATGTGCTCTTTTCTAGCCTCATTTCATACAGTCCATTTAAAAAAACTAAACCACATTTGTTTTAATTCTTGACTTAGAGAAAAGATTTGTCATAATATAAAATAAGCTGTTTTGTTAAGCTTACTTAACATGAAGATGTTTGTTTCATGAAAATGAAAATATTTGTAGAGAAATCAGACAACGTAGTGACAAAGATCTCAGAAATTACAAATACCTTCACTGGTATTCTTATCTGGATTATAATGAGTCAATGTTGAGTCATTCAGATACAGCTTCTTCTTTGTTCTATGGCTGGAATGACTTAGGTTTAGAGCAGCCTGCAGTGAATAAACACTGATAACATATAACAGGTTTGGGGCCTTAAAGTATGTGATACAAACATGATTTTCAACCGTTTTTCCACATGCCATCACCTAGAAGAATTGCAGTAGATGCAAATAAGCTTCAAAATAAAAAAAAATGCCTTTTATTTATTACCTTTCACTCACCACTCAAAAGTAGTCTATGGATCCTGGGAATTTTGAAGACTATACACCAAAGATGTCTTTGCTACTGGGAAAGTTAATTGTTTAGTTGACTGAGTTCAAGTAATTACACCTTCAGAGAAGTTTGGTTAGTCCTTCAGCCATTCAGAGAAGGTAAAAGACGACTTTGAAAGCATAATTTCTGTACACAGTCTCATGGAGATTGACTGCATGTCTCAGTGACTTGTGGATGGTGCAGACTGTAGAAGCTAAGACAGTTTCCTTCTGTGGCCACCGGACAACCCTTTCCACATGTGCTGGTGTAGAGCAGCCCTGAGGCTGCTCCATCTCCTGCCAGTCACAGGTGACCACAGAAAGCCAGAAGCACAACAAAGGACTGGTGTACCAGACCTACCACCTTCCTTTCCCAGAGTCACAATAGGAAAGTGTAAGGTGCTGTGCTGTTTTATGTCTCCAAAGAAAAAGCCTCCAAAGAAAATGGACTGTGTAACTTTGAGCTTAAGCTCTCTCTCTCAGTGGGAAAAATTATTGTCTTTTTGTGTTCTGAGTACCACTTCCAGTCATATCCAAGCATCCTGCAGAGTTCTCATGTCTAATGATTCACTAGGTTGGTCTTAACTTACCTCAGAAAGTCTCAGCTCCTTAGCTGTGCATAGTGGCACTTGTGTGACAGAAGCAGGAATAATCCATAAACCTGATACAAACCATGTCCTCGGCACCCAACATGGGCATGCTAAGAGGTGGACAAAGTCCTCATGAACGTGTCTGCATGGGAAATGCTGCCCATGGATAGAACCTTGTTTGCTCTCCCACACTAAGGGGGAGTATTCTTTTAAATTATAACAGATCTCAGTAATCAGAACAGAAAGATCAATATATTCCCACCCAGAGAACCACAAATCACTCTCACCTGGAGCCCCAGGAGGAGTTTCCAGGAAGGACCAAATTCCTCTGAGACATGTCTGACTTTCTGCCAGGGCTGTCAGTGCTATAAGCAGTGTACTGATGGCAGGCAGAGAGTGTGCAGGTAGCACGTAGATAGCTTGTTTCGTCTGGGTTTTACAAGCTGAAAAAAATTGTGATCAATAAACACTTTGTTGCTTTTCAGGGCTCAGTGTGCATTGTGGGCTTTTTCCAGGTTCATTTTTCCCCTTCTGCTGCTGTATAGTCCTGAGTTCTTCAGGGATTTCTTGCTAAACTTGTTCTCGTCCTACACACCTGAGCCATTTTTCCCTCTGCTTTTTTCTTCTCCTTTTTTCAGTTACAGGTTCTTCATGTTTTTTCTGTGCTGTTCTCCCCATTTCCGTTTTCTATAACCACTCATACCACTGACTGTCCTGCAAGCAACCAGGAGCCTTTTTTACCTCCTTGTCCTGTGCAATGGATTTATTTTAATCCCTATTTTGTATAGCCTGTTCTTCTTCATTATTTTTCTCTTCTTTCTTTGGCAAGGCACTGGTCTGTGAATATTGAAGCGTGAGATTTGGCATCACTAAGATAACAGAAGAAAAATAGAGAGGAGGTAAGTAGATAACTCCTGAGGGGTTAACTTTATGGCTGGTGGTGTTCCCTATTTTCTACTTTTGTTTCTGTTTCTAATTTTCCCTGGACTAGAAGGGCTTGGTTCTTTGGCACCTTCAAACTATTCCCTGCAAACTCTGAACTGATTGACCAGTAAATTAAAAGTCATTGACTGTGAGGAAAGATAGGCTCAATCAACCATAACAGGGTAACAACTGTATGAATGAGTAGATCTTTATTATATTCCTCTTAAAGTCATCTCTTTTTTTCTGCCTGAAAAATCATACCCTTCGCAATTTTTTTGTCTAGAAGCTGTTCCATATCTTTCTTCTGAACCGAATCCCTCAATTTGTTTAAAACAAGCTCAGAACAAACACTATAGCCCTCCAAAGCTAATCTGTTTTTCTCCTTGATTTCCAAAGGAAGAGAGATTTAATAGGGAATTATATTGCCTGCCTGTCTGTCTGTTGACAGGCAGGAGAGCCTGCCTGTATAAGACCCTTTGACATAGATTGATTTCAGCTACACTTGATGTACACAGAGAGGTCTCTAATGTACTAGATCCTTATGAATTTCATGAAAGTTCTCACCTGTCTCAGGAAGACAGACTTTGTTTAGTAGTGTCTGAGTGGGAAAGGAGGGAAGAATTTTGTAGTTTCTGACAGGCAGAGCGTTGAGCATCTTCACAGTCACCATGCGGAGAACTGTATAATGTAAGTTGCACAATTTGCACTTATGTCTCCAAGTCTATCGCTGTGCAAAGTGCCTCCTGTTTGGAAAAGGTGTCAGAGTAGCTGGGGGAGTCTCTGAAACTCATGTACTGAGAAGAGTAAAGCGGTGGGGAGCAAAGGGGAGATGGCTCCTTATAAACCAGCTAGTATTTCTTTTCATTGGAGTCCAATCCAGATGTTCCCTCTGGGACTATTTGTTCTGCAAGGTGAAGCTCTAGATGAGATGCTGGGCAGAACATGTTCAGAAAACAGCAGCGGGAATCCATACTGCATTAGTATGTCTTTCCAGCAGGGTGAATGAACCTCTGGCTGTTCAGAGAGGGTCTGGTGTGCCTACCAGTGACACAGTAGTGATCTACACTCCTCAACACTCTGCAGTGGCAATACTTTGCTATCTGACAAATATTAGAACAATCCTAATTTTTTTTTTTTTACAGATTACAGTGTTTTTCAGTTTCTGTATCTCATGACAAATATTTGATCAAAGTGAGTGTCTTGAGGACTTCAGTGAAAACTCCCTGAATGGGAACTATTTAATTCGGTTTGAAAAGACCTCGCAGAATCAAGCCCATGCTAGAAGAATACAGCAACAACAGCTGAAAAGAATGATCTGGCTTGATCTCAGCCCCAGACACAACACACACACTGTATTTACTGAAATCCCACCTCTTTTACAGAGCCTCTAGGTTAAATACTGCTTTGAATTGGTGCTCCTTAACCTAGAGTCATAAAATGTATGAAATGAAAGAGTTGATGTACAGCATTGAAATAGCTGAACTGTTCCTGCTAAACTGTCTAGAAATTGCATGTCGCAGATTAGGGGTTATAGGGAAGGGGGGAGGGAAATCAATATTTCCTAATTGGGCAGGTTACTCAATGATCTGCATAGCCAGCTTGGTACTCTTACAGTCAAACTTCTTTTTTTCCAAAGTTATTCTCACATTTCTCTGAAGGACTGAAATGCTTGAGATGGTATTGGAAAGAAAAAGTAAAGCCTCAATAGATGCGTATTGCAACGTGTGGTTGCACTGAACTTATCCTGCTGCCTACAAGACCACAATGTAAGTTCACTCTTGTCTTTTTCTGTCACATTTTCACTAAGGACAATGAATAATATGCACAAAACTATACAAAAACATGGAAGAACCACGGGTTTATAGGTAAGAAACTTTCCTTTAGTCCTGACGAAACTTTAACTTGAGTGACTCCTGTAGCCAGATCTATGCAGGGCTAAGTGGCCTCCACTGCCACCAGTCTGCACTTTGTTGGCTCCATCCATCGTATGCCTTTTTCTCTTGGGATGGCTGGAGAGGCAGGATGGCAGTACCAGTACTCCAGCAGTCTTTCTATTTGGCAAACAATGTGGTACAGCAGGAAGGAAATTACAGAGCAAACCAGTTGGGGTGAATACTCCCTCTATTTCATGGATGCATTTTGTACTCACTCTAATCTGGCCTCACTGAACAAATGCCTTCTAAACACCTAGATTCACATCAGGTGCCCTTCTGGAGTACACCTGCAGTTTACACTACTCTGACAGGGAACTGAATTTGTGTGGTCTCAGTTGATTTTGCTCTGAGGTACCTTAAATGGGGCAATGGAGAGATTCAATCCAAAGGCAGACTTTTATTTATAATGCAATATTCATAGAGGTGCACTTTAATAATACTGTTTAGGTTGAGTAGTGGATCGGGGGAGGTGGTATATGCTGCATAAACCATCTATCCCTTTCTACAGATGTAACCGATATCTCATGGGGCATTTNGCAAAGTGCCTCCTGTTTGGAAAAGGTGTCAGAGTAGCTGGGGGAGTCTCTGAAACTCATGTACTGAGAAGAGTAAAGCGGTGGGGAGCAAAGGGGAGATGGCTCCTTATAAACCAGCTAGTATTTCTTTTCATTGGAGTCCAATCCAGATGTTCCCTCTGGGACTATTTGTTCTGCAAGGTGAAGCTCTAGATGAGATGCTGGGCAGAACATGTTCAGAAAACAGCAGCGGGAATCCATACTGCATTAGTATGTCTTTCCAGCAGGGTGAATGAACCTCTGGCTGTTCAGAGAGGGTCTGGTGTGCCTACCAGTGACACAATAGTGATCTACACTCCTCAACACTCTGCAGTGGCAATACTTTACTATCTGACAAATATTAGAACAATCCTAATTTTTTTTTACAGATTACAATGTTTTTCAGTTTCTATATCTCATGACAAATATTTGATCAAAGTGAGTGTCTTGAGGACTTCAGTGAAAACTCCCTGAATGGGAACTATTTAATTCGGTTTGAAAAGACCTCGCAGAATCAAGCCCATGCTAGAAGAATACAGCAACAACAGCTGAAAAGAATGATCTGGCTTGATCTCAGCCCCAGACACAACACACACACTGTATTTACTGAAATCCCACCTCTTTTACAGAGCCTCTAGGTTAAATACTGCTTTGAATTGGCGCTCCTTAACCTAGAGTCATAAAATGTATGAAATGAAAGAGTTGATGTACAGCATTGAAATAGCTGAACTGTTCCTGCTAAACTGTCTAGAAATTGCATGTCGCAGATTAGGGGTTATAGGGAAGGGGGGAGGGAAATCAATATTTCCTCATTGGGCCAGGTTACTCAATGATCTGCATAGCCAGCTTGGTACTCTTACAGTCAAACTTCTTTTTTTCCAAAGTTATTCTCACATTTCTCTGAAGGACTGAAATGCTTGAGATGGTATTGGAAAGAAAAAGTAAAGCCTCAATAGATGCGTATTGCAACGTGTGGTTGCACTGAACTTATCCTGCTGCCTACAAGACCACAATGTAAGTTCACTCTTGTCTTTTTCTGTCACATTTTCACTAAGGACAATGAATAATATGCACAAAACTATACAAAAACATGGAAGAACCACGGGTTTATAGGTAAGAAACTTTCACTTGAGTGACTCCTGTAGCCAGATCTATGCAGGGCTAAGTGGCCTCCACTGCCACCAGTCTGCACTTTGTTGGCTCCATCCATCGTATGCCTTTTTCTCTTGGGATGGCTGGAGAGGCAGGATGGCAGTACCAGTACTCCAGCAGTCTTTCTATTTGGCAAACAATGTGGTACAGCAGGAAGGAAATTACAGAGCAAACCAGTTGGGGTGAATACTCCCTCTATTTCATGGATGCATTTTGTACTCACTCTAATCTGGCCTCACTGAACAAATGCCTTCTAAACACCTAGATTCACATCAGGTGCCCTTCTGGAGTACACCTGCAGTTTACACTACTCTGACAGGGAACTGAATTTGTGTGGTCTCAGTTGATTTTGCTCTGAGGTACCTTAAATGGGGCAATGGAGAGATTCAATCCAAAGGCAGACTTTTATTTATAATGCAATATTCATAGAGGTGCACTTTAATAATACTGTTTAGGTTGAGTAGTGGATCGGGGGAGGTGGTATATGCTGCATAAACCATCTATCCCTTTCTACAGATGTAACCGATATCTCATGGGGCATTTCATTTGGGCCAAAGCATTTGGTCTTATGCAAATGCAACTATTTCAACTATTTTTTCAATGAACTACAGGACTTCAGCACTTAGCAGGATTGGAATTTTTGGTAACACCCTTTTGGGCTGCTTAGGACCATTCTCCAGCAACTTGTACCTAGGTCAGATGGCTTCCCCAAAAGACACTATTAGTCAAGGACCGTGTCAAATGTGAGTGTAATTTACTTCTCCCCTCAAACCTGAAATTTATTCTCTTCTACATTGTCTATTCACCTAGTTAATTAGTTTATTATTATTATTATGTTTGTTACAGGTCTCTCTATTCATAATCAACCTAATCAACACAATTATATCTGCAGACTTATTAAGTCACTATATTTCTTCTTTTGTAAGCATGTGTGATGACAGAGATATTTCAGGTACCTTCTGTTTATGGTTTGATCTTTCTCTTTACTTTTTTGTAGACAATTTTTTTGGTCCACAATAACACTGGTTCTTCTTCACCTCAACCACTCTTCAGCAGAAGTGATTGAATTTTTTGCTAATAGAAAGGACTCACTTGTCAATTCGGCAGAATCGTCACACTGCCCATTCAACCAGTGCACTGCCCAGAAGGCTGATCATCTCCCCAGGTTGGTGGCTCTTCACTGTCCCCCCTACTTCAATGTCCTGTGCCTGAGATTGTTATTTTTTTTAAAAAAATCAGTTCTCTCACAATTTCAATAATTTTTTCAAGGAATTACTAATCTATGGTAAATTACCTCCTTTTATTCTCTTTAACTCCAGAATAAAAGAGTATCTAGAAATGCCAAATTTTATGAGAGGTGTGAAGTGTTCACTTTCATTCACTCTTGCTAATGACCTGGTTTAAGATATTTCAACATATTCTCCTTTAACTGATTTTTTTTTACATTCAGAGCACTTTAAAAGCTCGGTGAATTTCCTCTGAAAAAAACACATAGATATGGTCTGCAAATTATTTAGTGTCCTATATTAATAATAATTTCAATCAAATTTTTATGGTGAAGACAGAAGAACCTACTCTTCTCCCAAAGTTGGTGACACCAATACCATTTTTAAGGTAAAAAAAAACCCCAACTAACCAACCAAACAAGTAAATTTTACTGGTTTATTTTAATTGCATGTAACCAGTTAAAATGTTAGAAGCTGACATTGACATACCCATGATAGGAAGAAAAGCATTAGCTAATAGTATAACCTATGTTAAATTTCTTTTTAGTCAGTAGCTTCACAAAATTTGTTAAAATAATCACCGTTGGTCATTGTTATTGTTTATTTCAAACTCTTTCAACAAATGCTGTATAAAGCAAATGCCACATGCTAAATAAAGGAATAATGAGTCCCACTCCTGTTCTCAACTGCTCCTTGCAGGTGTCTCCCCTCTTTCACTATGCAGAAGAATTGTTGCCTCTCACTGGAAGTCAGTGGGGAGGAATGCTCCCCTTGGTAATATTAGGCATGCATTATTCCTTGGCCAATAAGACAATGCTAATAAAGCGTAACAGGTCATTTCTTTTTAGAACAACAAAAGAAGAAAAGCAGACTAGAGTTTAACAACTCCCACATTTTGTCAGTTAAATCCTCCATATCTTTTAGACAATATAAATTACAGGAACAATTTTGGGTTGCAGAACCACCCTACTTATTCTAATTCTGTCACCTTCGTGCCACAAAAATACTAAGCAAAAAGAGACAGCAGTCAGGCAGCCTTTCATTCAACTTCTGGAAAAGTTACAAACCTGAAAGTATATTAACAGATGCACTGTTTCAGAACAAGGATTCATCTAGCCCACAGTCTCCAGCAGAGGCCATCAGCAGCTACCCAGGGAAAAGCAAGAGCAAAGCAGAAGTACACAGTATATCCCCAAACATCTCTCCGATCCCTGACTATCTCCAGGTTGGGAATTATCTGAGCTTGATGTGGTTTTTCTATTTGGTAATCCTCAACAGACTTTGCTCTGAGTACTTGTTCAGTACCGCTGACTCCATGGCAACTTTTTGCATCTGAAACATCCATTAGCAAGAAGTCTCACAGATCCACTTTCTAAGATTCCTTTGGATTCATGACAGACCAGGAGAAAGATTGGTGTCTATTGATACTGGCAGAATGGATTGGGGTGGTGGCAGAGCAGACTGAGATCCTTAGACTGGGAAAGATTCAAAATATTCAGCTTCCTCTGCCCTCTTTTGCACTTCTGCCAGCTCATAGGAACCATGTCTGGCAGCAAAGGGTGGAGCCTCAGCCCTAGAGGTGCATTTTCTTCTTCTTTTCTTTTTTTTTCCTGGGGCAGCATTTTGTTACTGCTAAGATGTCAAGCACAGAGACATCACATCCCAATGCTACTTGATGCTGCTGGTGATAACCGTAAGCATTCAAGAAGGTGATATATGTGTACACAGATAACACAGTGTCTGGGCTGAGACAAAGAACATCTGTCTCCACAACTGGGTGATACAGTAGGCAAAAATTCTCCTGTGCTTGTTGCAACCTACTCACCACCTGCCTCATGCTGCTCACTGCTGTAGTTTGCTTTGTGCTACTTGTTATTGCAATATCTGAGCATCTGAATTGCACCGTGCTCTGGATCATGGAAGAAAAAATAAGAATAGAAACTGGTTGCATCACTCAATCTCCCTGCAAAGGGAGTCGTGCTTCCAGAAGCAAACGTGAGCATACTTACAGTTTTAAATTTCTCAGATAATTGTGCTTTCACGTTTCCCTCACAAGACAATTCAGCACTTCAAAGTAGCTCAAGATTTTCCTGGCATTCTGTCTAAATATTCCCTTCTTAATCTCATCTCATTACCTCCTAAGTAATTGTATTCTGTCCTTGGGGCCTATTCTCTTTGCACATTTACAGACTGCTACCCAATTCCCCTGAGTGCAAGCCTCAGTCTGAGGCAAATGACACATTTTTACATTTGAAATCTTTCTTTCAAACTGTTCACAATTAGTCTTGCGATCACGCATACTGAGGTAGTCTCTACAGATAGATCAGAAGGTAAAATTTTTTACTTCAGAGGCTCTCAACCTACCCTGCCTTCTTCACCCCTTCTTTGAGCTCTTTTCAACACTCACATATTCATGTCAATACTCCTTTGAATTCAAATACTCTTTAAATGCCTTGAGTTTTTGAGGCTGGGATCAATACACAAAGTAGGAGGGGGAAAAGGAAATGGAAAGGAAAATACAGCAAGGAAAAAAATCTCAAAAACTCAAAAGGCCCACAGTCCACTGTTAGGGGAGATTTTTAACCGCTTCATAATTTGTGGCTGGTTTATATTTTTCAGATATAGTAAGTTAAAGTATTTTTTTACCTTTTGATAATTCCACTTTATAGACCAAAACCTAATAATTCTTCTTCATTTATTGCCTTCTTTTTTTGCATCCAGTTCTGAAAATAGTCCTTTTTCTTCTGTTTCCCTCAGATTATCTGTGACACACTTACATGATTGTAAGTGATTTATCTTTCTCATATTATTTTCTTCTTTCCTGAATGGTTTCCAGTTCACTGTGAATCATTTGATAGTATAGCAAAATATAATCTAAGCTTGCTATTTCCCTGGCTTTCTAGCAAATAGTTTGCTAGGCATGAAATATGGACATACTAGAGTGAAGGGTATGTTGTAGAGTATGATGTTCATCCAGGTACCTACGGGCTTGAGAGAGCAGATTGGTTTAGCAGGAATGCAGTTAGTGATATTTCTTGCTTCTGCTTGAATCCAGAAAATGCTGGATGGTGCTTTTTGTTCAGCTGTATTTCTACTGGTTGGGCTGCGTGGCTGACAGTCCTGGGTCAAGGTTTGCTTTCCAGGCACTGCTTAGAATCCATCGTTCCAGGTCTGGCACAGACTGAGCCCAGATGCTTGGACCTCACCAAGGACTAGCTGATGAGTTAGTGTGCTCTCACTCTGATGGACTATGTTGCTCCTTGCCTAAAGATGACAGTTTCAAAACTGGTTTTGTTATCACTATACATTGAAGAAGTGGTTGAGATGGATCAAAATATTTGGAAGACTAAAGGCATTTTACTATGGGGGATAGGATGCGTGGCACATTTTGCTATTCATATCTGATATCTTATATATATATATATATGATATTCATATCTATACTTGTAAAATGCTTGAATATTTGTAATTCTTATGTTGATATGATTTAGCAGCTCTGCTTTCCTAGCTTTTCTAGAGAGAAAGAGCAAAAGAAAATTATAAATACACCTAAAGAGTACCACTTCTCTTTTTATGGTAAATATTTATTACATCCAAGATGAATGCCACATGCAACTCTCTTTTGTTTACAGATGGTCACCTATTCAAGTAACACGAAAGTGAAACTTTAGCTAAATACTCATGAGCCAGCACAATACAACTAAAATATGTATGGTTACACACGTTTTCATGGGGAAAAGACTGCACCAATTAAACCTGACTGCACAAGGGAAATACACTTTAGTCTTCTTCGGGTCACAGGTGCTGTGGATTCATAACTGCTTTACATTGCCAAACAGTCACAAGGTAAAGCTCCTGCTGGTTTACAGCCTGTGCTCTCTTGCTAGGTTGGGATGGATGTCACGGGTAAATCTGATTCCAGTCTTGTTTCCATTGTCTGTGGCAGGGCTATATAAGCTGTCAGCACCAAGATGAGATAATTTCAGTTTCAGAAGGAATTTGCTGCCATGACTGCCTTCATGGTGTCCATTTTCAGCTCCGTCTCCAGCTCAGCTTGGGAGTTGCCTGCTGCAATATCAGTATCAGGGATTGCCTGGGGCTGCAGGAGCAAAGCGTCAGGCTGAGATCAGCACAAGCCCATTGCGTGACGACTTTGCTCAGCCCTGAGCTTATCTAGAAGGAGGTGGTGTGATGAGGAAAGCTCCCAGGAGGACACAGGGCTTCTTCTCGAGGTAATGAAAGCAGAAATGCCACTAGCACATAGGGAAGCATCTCCCCCAGACCCAATGGGGCTGCAGTATTTTACATTGGTTGAGCTTTTAATCTCATGCTTGAAGTACATCCTTAAACTGAATGAGAACAGCACTACTAAATGCCTCCTGTTTAAATTATGAACTCAGTGGCTGAAAGAATATAAAATATTTATTATATGGAGGAAGGAAAAACAGTTGCTAAAATGAAGCACAGTTGAAACAAGGATACAGAGGGAATCTGAGTCCTCCCCTCTTTTCACTGCCTGAACCCTGTCTTATTTGCCATGACATTATGATGGGGTAATTATACTGCTTCCCACTCTTTTATACCAGTGCAACTGCAATCAAAATTAAACCCTTATCTGCAACTGTTTAACTCCCTTTAAACATCAATGCTGAATAGAGAGATTTGGAAATTCATCTCCACAATTCTTTTTCCTAACCTAAATTGTTACATGGCCTTTTGGCCACCAGCAGCTGTCTCAGCCCCTGGTAAATCCCCAGCCGCCTCCATATCAGACCCTTCCAGTGGGTAAGCAGAGAAGTACTCTGCCTGCTAGAAAAGCACTGCACTCCCTGTCCTGTGGCCTCCCACTTTCTGTCCTGCTATTAGATACTGTAGTAAATGGTGTGAATATTACTCAGCAGGTGCTTTTGAGAAGCCAGTTCTCCCCAAATTACTTTGAAGTAGTCTACAAATTAAATAAATAAATAAAAATGATCTGCCTGCAGAGCAGGATGTGGGTCAGGACATGCCAGGTCACCTGCATTGCCACAACCAAAGGATGTTGAGTGCAGTGATATTCCAGCTATCGCTATGGCATAGAAGTCAGTAATTTGATAATTTATCATTGTTGTTTTATATTTCCATGCCTTAAAATATTTTAAAAGCTCTGCCTAACTCTCCTGGCTTCCACTGAAAGCAGAAAGCATTGGATGGACCATGAGCTCTGCAAACATGTCAGACCACGCTCTCCAGCCTATTTTGGTGAAGCCCTGGCTCACAGGGAATGGCAAGGCTAGTTCCAAGTCATATCATGTGCAAACCATCCTTTCAAAGACATATTCTTTCTATTTTTTTAATGTTGGTTGCATACACATCAAACTGAATAAATTGTTTTCAAGCCCATGAACCTTGGACAAATACTAACTTTCTGATCTCTTTGCTGTTTAGTGACATTGTTATTGGTGAAAGACCATGCCAATGACTAAAATAGATAGCTGAAATATAAATATTTTTTACAAGTCTTCCAATATTTCTGACAGGAGTTCCCTAGCAAAGAATTCCTTTTTGAAGATCCTTTGAGGAATGAATCAGCTTATGTAAAAGCTTCATGACTGATGTATTTCTCATTTTTTAATATGAATCCACATTTCTGCACATCAGTTGATGTAGTTCTGGATCACATTGGCACAGATGACTCAGAGAAAGGCTATGAGAAGCCATCAAAAGGTGTATATAGGGCTGTCCACATAGAGTCACATCTTGAAAAACATGCAGGAAGAAGAGTGACAGCATAAGGTGCTGCAATGGGGGACCCACACCTCAGGTCTATGAGTGTAAACCTGGGGACATTTCTCATCGGTGTGTGCTTTGGAAGGTTGTATGGAGTGACCTTGTAATCCAAAGAGTGGATGGCGTATGTACGCACAAGTGTGTGTAAATAACCGTGTATGTGTGTATATAATTTGAACCTGGCCTTGAACACATCCAGGGTTGGGGCAGCCACAACTTCCCTGGCTAATCTATGCCAGTGCCTCACCACTCTCATGGTGAAGAAATTCCACCTATGTGTAGTCTAAATCTGTCTCTCTCCAATTTATAGCCATTGTCCCTAGTCTTATAACTACATGTCTTCATAAAAGGTTTCTCTCCAGCTCTCATGTACCCCCTTCAGATACTGGTAGGTCGCTACAAGGTCTCCTCGAAGGCTGCTTTTCTGCAGCTGAACCATCCCAACTCTTTCATCCTGTCCTTGTATGGGACATGCTTCAGCCCCCTGATCATCTTTGTAGCCCTCCCCTGGACCTGTTCCAAGAGTTCCATCTCCTTCTTATGTTGAGGATTCCAGAACTGGACACAATACTCCAGATGACATCTCACAAAGAGGGGCAGAATCACCTCCCTTGCCCTGCTGGCCACATTCCTTTTGATGCAGCTCAGGATACAGATCCCCTACCAAGTAACGTTAAAGAAATGAAGCAGTGCTGGGAGAGGAGGAGAACATATTTTTTTGAGCAATAACTGGCTAAGATTTAGGAAATTAAGGGTAGGAATAATTTGATTTCTGTGGTAGAGAGGTTAGAGATCCCTAAAATATCTTCAGCATACTCATAATTAAAGTATAAAAGTATGTGAATAATGAGGTAGTAAAACCTTCTGATAAAATTCTTAGATACAGCTAAATCTAAAGCTCATTTTAAAAGTTGCATCAGGATTCCACAATGCTAACAGATTTGACAGTAAAGTGGAAGATAGAACCAAAGGTCAGAGCATGCAGACTAAGGTATGTGGGTCAGAACATCTTTAAGGAGAAAAATGCAGTAATGGGGTAGAAATTATTGCCACTAAGGAGAAAATACTTGAAGTGCTTGGGGATGTTTTCTGAAAACCACTAGCTCTGTGATCAGTGATGGTGAGAAAAATGTAAAGCAGAGTGTTAGGAATGACTAAGAAAGGAACTGATAAATAGAAAAATTTATTATACCATCATATTTATCTGTGATGCTCTTTAACCTCTGATCACTGCCCCAGAGGATACAGGATACTGGTAAAACATAAAGAAAAAAGTCTTAAGATTGATAAAATCCATGGAGGTAATTCAGGCTATGAAAAACTGAGTAAGAGCACTTTTCTGCTTGGGAAAGTAAAGAAAAAGTAGAGTGCAAGAGAGAAATAGAGAATCATAAGTGATATAGAGGACATGGAAATAAAGGAAAATATGCATGTTTTCTCACGTAAGCTTTAGGGGCGCTCAGCGAAATTGGAAGGCAAGGATTTTCAGTAAGAAATGTATTTTTACACAGCTCAGAATACAATGCAGAATTTGTTGCTGTCAGATGGTTTCACGGAAAGATATACTCACAGATTCAAATGGAATTCTGCAAATTGATCAGAAATAAATCTAGTGATGGTTATTAACTATAAAATATATGCAATCTAATGCAGAAAGGTCCCCAACCATTGATGTCCAGAAGCTGGGAAGGATTACCACCACGTGCTTTCTTTTTTTTTTTTTTCACTCTTTCATTTTTTTTTTAATACTGAGAAAGACAAGATGTGCATAGCATTAAGAAAAGATTGTTTTGAATCATGTTTCTACATTTATTGTACTTCCCTGGCAGAAAAGTGGGAACTGAAAGGATGGAAAATTCCTTTCAAGATGCAGGTGTTTGAAGGGATTCTTCGGGCCAAGTTTGACCTCAAGGATTCCTTTGGTCTTATCATGGTCCAGATGTCAGGGGGGACGAGGGTGTCTCCCCCCTTCACTTCTTGTGCTGCAGATCACCCCTAAGTCAGTATTATCTCTGAAATTTCAGAGCCATTGGTGACTTAAAAGCACAAAACTGTTGACAACTAAGTGTGACTTAGTGATTTACCTCCTGCCTGTCACGCTTAGAGAAGAGCCAGAGACGCTCTGATATCTGTTGCAACAAGTCTACCATTGACACAAGTGAAATCTGTAAACAACTGCTTTCCTCTGCAAAAATCTCATTTTTGTTTTTTTCTGTCAATCGTCACCAAAAGCAGCTAATCCCCACCCGGCAATCACCATGTGCACTGGCTTCACTTGCCCACGGCTTTATTGTATATCCCACATAAAATTGATAGCAGTTTCCTTTTCGTAGACAAAACATTTATAGTTATCTCATCTGTCCTAGCAACAAAAATAACAACACAAATTCAACCTGTCATACAAAATGGTCTGAAAATGCTTTACAGATTCTAAAAAAAAATCCCACCAGAAGGGCTGTATGAAGACAAAAGAAAACAAATAGGTCTTCCTTGGTTCTTCAGCTGGAATTTCAAAGCATACCGCATTTCTTTCCAAACCACATTTTATTCTTTTCAAAGTATTTTGGAAGATCCAAAATGACATGTTTCTTCTGGATGTAGTATTGCTTTTATAGGGATTTACTTGATATAATTTTTTTCTTTTGCCTGATCTTCTAAGGTTTAGAAAGTCACTGCCCTACACCGAATTCTAATGAAAACCTAATATGGTAAAAAAAAAAAAGCTTAAGAGCCTGGAATACTCACAGTTTTAGAATGATTATAACCCCAATTTTGTTCTGATATTGTACTTTTAAAAAGTTTTGGTGTACAGATGGTAGGAATATACAGACTGCCTTTGTGAAATCAACTGCATAAATTCATTTATCAATACCAGCTAATTTCAGATGAAGAAATACTGAATGTGAATATGGAAATATGTGGTTTCTTCATACATAACTTTTTAACAGTTGTAATATCTTCTTTTTTAGTCCCTGAGGAACTCACAGGACTATTAAGGCAGACTGTGTTTCAAAGAGTTACTACCTTACTCCCTTCTATTTGCTTAGGGCTCAGCTGCCCCTTTATGCACTTAAATCATAGAATCACAGAATAGCTTGGATTGGAAGGGACCTTAAAGATCATCCAGTACCACCTTCCACTAGAGTTGGGGTTGTTTAGCCTGGAGGAGGCTGAGGGGAGACCTCATCGCTCTCTACAACTACCTGAAAGGAGGTTGTGGAGAGGAGGGTCCTTGTCTCTTCTCCCAAGTGACAGCGGACAGGATGAGCGGAAATGGCCTCAAGTTCGACCAGGGGAGGTTTAGGCTGAACATTAGGAAAAAAATTTCATGGAAAGGGTCATTGGGCACTGGAACAGGCTGCCCAGGGAGGTGGTTGAATCACCTTCCCTGGAGGTGTTTAAAGGACAGGTGGATGAGGTGCTGAGGGGCATGGTTTAGTGATTTTTAGGAGAGGCTGGACTCAAGGATCCAGTGGGTCTTTTCCAACCTAGTGATTCTATGACTCTATGATTCTATGATTATAGATCAGGCTGCCCAAGGCCCCATCCAACCTGGTCTTGAACACCTCCAGGGATGGAGCAGCCACAGTTTCCCTGGGCAACCCATGCCAGTGCCTCACCACTCTCATGGTAAAGAAATTCTTTCTAATGTCTAGTCTAAATCTGCCCCTCTCCAGTTTCTACTGATTGCCTCTACTCCTATTACTCCAAGCCTGTGTAAACAGTCCCTCCCCAGCATTCTTTTCGCACCTTCAGGTACTGGAAGGTCACTATAAGGTCTCCTCACAGCTTTCTCTTCTCCAGGCAACAGAGCCCAAGCTCTCTCAACCTGTCATCCTATAGCAAGAACTGCTGGGGAGCTTCATTGCCTCAGAGATCTGCTGGCATGGCAGAGATAAATACATGACTGCCTCTGTTCTGCATCACCACTCCTTATCCTGGTATAAAAGAAGCATCACATGGAAAGGGAATTTGCCAAATGTGGTGGGCAGTAGAATGGGGAGAAGCTGACAGGACACTCCCCAGGCTCTGCTCACCTGCACAGGCTGAAGCTCAGCATCCTTTGCCTGAAATGGAGAGTGTTTTCTTACTTATTCAAGTTTGGGGGTTTTAATTCTCTCTTGTCATTCACCTTTGTATTTCGCATTCCCCTTTTCCTTCACTACATTCATCTCCTGTTGTAACAAACCACCTTGTTGCCCACAGCTGTTTTCCTGTATTTGACCATTGACCATTTGACCATTTTATTTCACTGAGGAAAAAGAAATCACAGATAATTAAAAAACACTGAAAAAAAAGTGTTCTGACATAATCCAAAATTTCTATGTCATTTTTTTTAAGAACTGATTGTTCAATTAGCTCAAAATTTGGAAATACTTTTAATCTTCCCCAAAAGCTGTTTTTTACTGTATTTACTGTGGAAAAACCTCTGCTAATCTTATGCTCAGCACTGATTCTGCATGACATGACAGGTGGCTCTTTAAAATGGAAATACACTTCACTTTCCTAAAGTAGTGATAGAAATGGAATAGTTTAAAAATCTAATCTCTTCTCACTTTAGCCTGGTAAATCTCTCAGTGTCTTCAGAGGGCTCTAAAGTAAAGCCTTGCATATTTCTTTTCCTTCTTCTGTGAGTTTCCTTTCCACTGAAAACAGTAACAAAGGTCAAATATATTCCACTATAATACAGATTATGTGTCTTGCATGTACCATATATTTCAGTATGTCTAATGAAATTATTTTTTAGACAAGTGAAATTTCATGATTTTTCATATCCTTTCTACACAAAAAAGAGATTTCAAGAATAGTTAAGAGAGACATGAATTGCATCTTTCATTTATCAGCAAACATGTACAACTGTAATTCAATTCTTGCTCTCCATTCCACACAGCAACAATCCCATATGTTGATTCAGAACTAACCCAAAAACCAGGAGATCAAAAATTTATGATGTAACTGTAGAGAATGGACACTGGGGAGGGAGAAGGGTAGTTCAGACAAAACAAATTTCTCATAAAATACACCTGTGGGAGTAGAAAGAATTTATACTACTGTTTGAAAAACTGAGTTTCTAACCTGTAAATATTTTCAGCTTTGATAGAAAGTCAAAACCTTTTTATTCAAAAATGTCCATGCAATGTAGGAACAGCAAATCAAACACCTTTTATCTTTTTAATATCTTGTACAGACTGGCTTCACCAGCTAGACTTCATCCTTTCATGATTTGAAATAATTTTGTTGCTTCTTCCCTGTCAACAAAGGATTATGAACGTTTTCCAATCCTAAATTTAGGTAATCAGATTACAGACATGATTTGATATTTTACCCATGAAATTGTACCAAATGTACAATCACAGAATTATTCATTTTATTAGATAAACATGAAGGTTCTGTTAAATACAATCCAAAATCTATTCAAGCTAAAACAAGGTTTTCAACTTTCTGGTATTGGATCACAGTTTTAGAAATGTTATACCATCACTTCTAGCTATTAGTTTGACTCTTCATGTTGTTTTACCATCCTGCTAATGTATGATACCTTACTCAGTTCTTTTCCCACACCAGAGAGGAGTTACAAGCAAGCCTCAACATCTGAAAAACATGAAAAATAAAATTCAGTATTTAGAGATGAATTGATCATTACCTGGACTTCCAAAAGAAAGAAGTTTTGGAGAACATACGATTCAAAAGATTATGGTAAGATGTGCATTTTTTAGCAGTGAAAGTAATTGAATATTGAACACCCTCAAAAGGGATTTTTGTCTTTCTTGGAAGTCTTTATCTGTAACAGAACTGTGAGCCTGATGCAGGTGAGGATCTGTGCTGCGTTATGGGAAGGTATGACTAGGTGAGGACTGAGTAGGGAGGACTGTGAGGCAGGAAGGGAACGTCACAACACCTGAATGGTCCTGCACATGCACTATTTCCTCATAAGGTCTGATACCAACGTGCACTTATTGCCAGCGATGCTCCCTCCCAAATAATACAGAAAATTTTTGTGGGTGGAAAAAATATGAGAAGGAAAAAAAAGAGCTCAACCCAGAGTGTCATAAGGCCTGGAAAGTTTGGGTTAAGTCCAGATTTCAAAGAGATACTTAACTGCATTCTTCAAATATCTCTGTGAAACCCGGTTAGACACCACACAGAAATGGTATATTCATTGTGCTGGGATCATTTCTAACTGGAATTTGGCCAAAGCTTTTTAAGCAGAAAGGCGGGCAGGGGAACAATCCTGTCATTAAATGTCCTTGTCATTTTATCTTCATTCCTCTGATTTGTTGCAGATGTTGCTTTGGAAAGTGTTTTAGTGCCTCTCTTGCTTCAATTACCATCAGTTCACACTCAGTTCATAATGGCAAAATAATTGAGCAGGTGACTAGTTCACCATCCTTGTGGGGCTTTTTTTGACATCTACTTGTGGTTCTTCTACTCTTTATCTTGCAGCAGATTTTTCCTTAGAAAATTAAATTTTAGTGTGTTTGAAGGTTTGAAAAAAGGATAAAGATGGATTACTTTGGTAACTTTATTTCAACATTAGTTTAACTTTTTATTGATAATAATGACAAGCCCGAAGCAAAAAAAAGATTGTGGTAGCTCTGAGATGTGTGACTCAATATGAAGTCAGTACTGAGTGTAATTCACAAATTCTTTCTAGCACAGTCAAGTTAATAAAAAATAATAACAATATTGTTTTTTAAAATAAATGGCATTACACAAACTCCAGGTCTACAAATTTATATTGTTTACACTTAATGGTAAAGTCAACCAACCACTTATTGTTTGTGTATTTCCTTATCCATCATTTCTAGAGGAATTTATTATTGATACATTAAAATTATCAATAAAGAGAATTTGCTTTTATAAGTCTTGTAATTTTAATTCAAGTATATAATTTACGATACTTTGCAGAAATAGGGTTGATATCAAGCTAGTGTAGTTCTACTATGTAATATAATTCACTGAACATGACAAAATATTAGATTAGCTATACCAATATAGTTATTTGTTAATAATAATTGAAAATTAAGTAAAAGAAAAGGTGTTATTAAGACGTTTTCATCAGCATCATAATTGTTCTTCTATAGTATTTCTGAATAGCAACCAGAAGGTTGATTTCTTCAGAGACATGAAAATTGTAATTGTGCAGTATGATGATCTGGCAGTCCTTCTGGAAACAAAACAAGAAAGAATTATACAAGATTTTCAGCATTACAGTCTCAAAAACTGAGCTCATTTCTGAATATGGCTCGCATTGCTTTGCTAGCCTAGGGAAATACCAAGATTTTTGTGTGTTTAGTTTTAAATGAGGTAGAGCATTCGATTTGTTATGTCCACATGTTTGCAAACACAAATATTACTTCTCCTAAAAGTTAGCATGAAAAATCTCCAAAACATTCCAGATTAACCACCAATGAATACAAATGTTCAAACACAGTCTGAGTTTTTGGAAACCGGTTCAAATAACTTTTTCCTAAACTTCAGTACACAGATTCATAAATGGATACATTTTCTGCAGTGTCATGCACACACTTCAGAGCAGAGCAAGATGTTGCAGCCTATTAGGTCCTTAATTCCCACAATGGCAAGAAATTAACTCACCATTTTTCCTGTTGTTCTTTTTACTGCCATTTGAAAAAAAAAAGGATTTCAAAGAAGAGGAACTTTCTGTTGCTTTTCCTTGGGTTGCACAATTCTCTGAGCACTGAACATGCTGTTCTGACAAAATTTGCATTGGCAATGGACAGAGAGAACTCTTCTGACCTAGCGGTACTCTGAATATGATCTGTTCATGGTGCTCTCTTTGCACTCAGTTTCACAGAGAAGACAACCAGCCTTTCCTGAAACCCTCGCATCCTTGTCCACCTTCAACTGAAGAACACATAGATTCTCTGTTGTCTTTTTGAAGCTCTGCCTGGTCTACAGGCTCAGCAGTGGTATCAGGCTAAGAAGATGCTGCTTATCCACCAGCAAGGGTCTTTCCAATCTTACATATTCCTCTTGGTGTCCTCATCCAACCCCAAGGAAAAAGGACCCTGCAGGGGTCCTGTCACCAGGCTGTGCCACTGCATCCCTGGCAGTCCTATGGTTGTGCAGGACAGAGGGACCTTGTTCTTGCCCCATGAAAGTGACACCAGCCAAGTTTAGCATGTGTTAAGTATTGTGACGCTGAAAGGCAGAGCATCCTTGCAGCACTGACAAACAACTAAATTCACTCCTTATCTTTGGCCCTACTACATTTGTGAATGTGGGAGCTATCATCCAGTCAAATCTTGAGAATGTGCCTTAAAGATTAAAGCTGTCATGCTACTTTCTCTGTAACGCTTGCATTTCATCTCACTGCATGCCTTCGTGCACAGACACTTGCCCCCTAATCTTTCAAATCCAGTGCCAGGAGTCCTTTCCATAGTCCTTCCATCAGCTCAAACCCTGTGGGATTTCACACTGTTGTCAGATAGGCCAGGGGTTCAGTGGAAAATTAAACTTATCCCCTGAGTTTTTCTTGATTTGCTTTTACTACTGAGGAATTTGGGGAACCTCAGTCATCCCCTCTAGGTACAAGAAACAGAAATTTTCTTCCCCAGCAGGAGACAGGACTTCAGCCGAATTCACATTACTCTATTGCTTAATATTTCCGATAGTTTTCAGATAACTCATATCTTGGAGTCTAAAGCTGCTCTCATACCTGCAGAGATTTTTTTTGCACAAAGCAAAACAGAGTTCAAACTGAGTTCCCTGTCTGCAGCATTCACTACATCAACACCAGGCTCCTCGTTGTCTGGATTGCAAGTTGGATGAGGCTGGCTTTCTTTTCTCTCTTTTTTTTTTTTTTT